>NMRB01000188.1:105359-143889 GCA_002633025.1 Notospermus geniculatus | reverse complement strand
GGGCGGCTTCTGCCCCCTTGCCCCTCCACCCCCCACCCCCACTCCCGGCGGAAACCCTGAATGTTGACAAGGCTTCAATACAGGTACATGTTGGCTCGCTTATGAACCTTTGCCCAAGTCATGAGGGGTTAAAGTGTTACAACATTCCACAAGTCAGACTCAACAACAGGAAGCAACCATCAAACTACAAATAATGCTACAGTGTGGAATTAGCCACCACTATTGCAACTACAAGCCAAGGAAAGGCATGTAGGATAGAGTAGGCCGGATTGTCTAAAAATCCAACTACAAGTCACGTGGTAGTTACATAATGTTGTCATGATCCAACTACAAGTCACGTGGTAGTTACATAATGTTATCATGATCCAACTCAATCGACGTCATCTTCGGAGGTACTCGGCTACATTCGGGCGGCCATCGTAACCTACCTCGACTGTATATAGGAGCCTCGGCGTAGTAATCATCTCGCAAATCACGAGATAATTCAGTGATTCGCCGCAGTGAGTGGGTCGTCTGTGACATTGACCGTAACCTTCCGCACTTGATGATATAGTACAGACCAATGCTGATACTTTTTCACGTATAAATGGGTTCTTTGCGCATTATATCGGTGGGATAATTTTATTTATTGTAGAATCTGAAGTTACTCAGTGGATTAAGGCACATTTTAGGCAGTGATAAAACACCTAGGATGGACAACGTTACAATGTCGAAACAAAATGGCCAACCAGCCTTCACTTCACCACTTGAGAAGTTCAACCTGCTGCTATAGCGTGAGTGACCCTTCATCAGGTAAGGTAACATGCTTCAACTCATTTTTCTTTGTGTAGCAACACTCACAATCCCTAATTGGTAACTTTGATCATTCAGATCGATAGATTTGAACAGTCTTGTCGAGCATGACCGAAGAAGTAGATCCCGGAGCAATATGGCGCTGTCCGATATACGTCAGAGTTACGATGTTGGCACGAATCGTTCTCTGACGTTCAGATTGGATCCAACTACAAGTCACGTGGTAGTTACATAATGTTGTCATGATCCAACTACATTAGTCACGTGGGATGATGAATGCAACCAGGATGCTATGACATGGACGAATAGAGCAAGCTAACAAACTGCACACTAGTTTTTTGCACTAACTGAAGGTAGACGGAAGAAAAATAACACACATTCATGGCTAATGCATGCCACTAGCATGCTGCGCTTTCAGCCGATGATCAGGTTTCTTAAAGCAATTTTCGTTTAGGGAATCCTCAAAGGGAATGTTGGAAAAACAACAAGGAGGAAAAACAATCATAAAGATGGGTAAAAATATGATGAAGATATGACCTATCACCATCTAGACAACATAAAGGTTGATTTTGGAACCTTACCTCTGAAAGGCTTCATGCCAAGAAGGATGATCGCAATGTATTGAATGTACATCAGCACACAGGTGAATTGGAGAGACAAGGGTGAAACCAATTACCAGCTACTCACTTGAAATGTATGTGCAAATGATAGATTCTGCATTACAAACCATTGAGTGATGTTTTTTTAACTTCCCGTGTGTGTTTCTTCCTCAAGCTGTGATGTGCTATCTCCTTGTGGTCTGCCTATACTCTTTACATTCTCATTTCATGTAGTTCACTAGGCTATTGTGAATCACTGAAACCCCACGCTTCACAACAAGGAGGCTCAGAGAATACTCCAAGTTTTTTCAAATTCAGATGGAAGGGCCTCCGCCATGCTCAGACAAACACGTCACAGCATGCAGCGAACGGCAGGGTCCAAACCGGGAAGAAACTGAGTGAGGGGCTGAAAACAAGTTGACCAACAAGCATGATACATCAGAACAGATGGTCAACATTTTGACAAGAGAACTTTCGCACAACCACAGTCACCCATTATTAGATGAAGCATGCAGCAGGTTTCCCCCTCCTAGCATTCAGCAGGTTTCCCCCTCCTAGGCGGGGTATAGCACCAGCATTAGCAGCAAGGATGCAGATCTCGCCTACCTTGTCTTGATGCTATCATAAGCTAATGGATGCAAACATGGTGAAAAGTCTGTAAACATGGCTGGGATAGCCAGCCAAGTCAGACACTCTCTGCTTGTCTAAACCAAGGATTCCTGGTGCAGAAAGCGTGCTGTTCAAATGTCTGCCTCTGTCAGTGTATGTGCGTGTAGCTTGGCCCGTTGGGCTATGTATGCGCTGGCCCCCTAAAAACCTTTCAACAAACGTAAGGGCCAATGCACTTGCTCTACTTTTCTATCATTCAACAACTTCAGCTTCCAAAAGTCACAGGTCCCGACGTTCTTGATCTGGAATAGGCCAACTACTCGGCTTTTTAAAAAGTAGCTTGTTGGCCTGAGTCGTTTTGAGTAATCAACTGTATGAACTCAAGAACAAAAGGTTATGTATTGCTACGTAATTGCCCAGTAAATGTATATACGCAAAACGATATTCTCAAACAAAGTAGTGATATAACATATCATTTGAATTGGGCAGGAATCAAATGACGGGGATGAAGAATATTTTGATGTGAGATTTCCAAACAAACTTTACTATACTGTGCTCAAGTTCCAACCTCCAGGCCTTTTGATTAGGAATGCTGCCAGTGCAACCTGTAACACTAACAGTCGTCTATGGATTGCTGAAGTCCCAGGAAATTTGCTGAATTTCATAGCATCCACACTGCAGTCTCCTCCAAAAGAGAGCAAGTCTGAGCGGTAGACATAGAGTGCAATACAACATCCTAGAGGTTCGAGGCAGGTCGGATCCAATGCATTTGTTGCCTTCAACCACTGAACGACAATTATACATGAACGACAATTTCATGGGTTCTTCAAGAATCTTGTTCTGTTTACCTTTCTCAAGAGAAAGCCTCCCTTTACTTGGACATTCTTTATCCAGACATTGAATAATGAAACATACCTGAATTTAAAAAAAAATGACCTAGTTGAGAGCCAACTACCATCTGCGTGAAATAATTAGATTCTGTTCAATTAGTTCGACAATGTGGAAACAATACTGAGAAATGTACATTATTAACAACTGAGGACATTGTGAGAAGGTGTAACTGTAAGGAATGTTCCAAGAATCAACAGTGACAATGAAGGAACTACCAAAATTGACAAACAAAATGAGAAGGTCGAAGCGGATATTTACAGGCCAAGTCTAAGTTCTTCGCGTTTTGCCTCAGGCAACATACCATGACACTGGACAGAACAGTGTAGAATAGATTAATCACCAGTGGACCATACTGTGGGCGGTTATTCCCGCAGATTTAGAGGTAGCTTGATTTACACGTTTAAAGTAGACGACAAGGACGTTTATATGTACATGTAGACTTTATTTACGTTTTTATTTCATTGTGTGAGGATTTTTCTTTGTAAGTTACGCGACAAATACCATTTATTCGTTAGGATTCAGACGTTCAAGTTGTTTTCTTTAAATGTCCCTGATTCAGTTGTACATGCGATTCAGACGTTTGCCCGATTCAGTGGTCGCGATTTAGACGTTAGATGGCGCTGCAACCAGAATTATTGTCATTGATGCAGGCGGCATTGGTACTTGATGGGACGCATCTCGCTCATTCCGAAGGGCTCAGGTTCATCAGCTCAACTACGATGCAACCGACACACCTGACAGCACAGCTAGAAGAAAAGAAGTGGTTCGAGCCAGCCATCTGCTTCACTTGTATAAACCCTGTCCTCAAGTTACAACGTTATGTAAACCAACCAAAGAAAGAACTCAACAGGCCAAAAAAGCTGCAGTCAGAGCGGCAAAACAACCAGGGCTGAAACATCTCCAGAGTCGGCTTTTAAATGCAGCTGGCGTAAGATGGATTGGATGTGATGACTCAGCAACATTGTTGCACCCATGGATCAGGAACGATCTTTTGCAGCACAAAACTGCCTAATCACCCATCCATTTTGTTCAAGGCAATCCATGGAAAGCAACTGGTATGTGCAACAACATGCCCAATGACTAATTCATTTGTTTTTTACATCGTCTCTTGTTTTTCATGATTATTCTTTAATCTTGTGATGGTGTGTTTCGATTCTGGTACGATATCTCTCCTGTCTATACTCCCCGTCAGTACAGAACATGAAACATAGAATAAAATCCATCCTCCATTCAGGGAGGAATCAAGTTGTGCTCTATTTTACCCTGCTTTTTTTTCAAGTCAGGAGAGGGCGCCACGTGTTGCTTGGCTTCTCCTGACCCAAAAGCATGTCTGGGGGATGGAAAACACACAAAACCGGGATCGATGTGAACTGAAGGCATTCGGCAAGAACAGCCAACAAGCAACACAATATCGCCAGTTAAGTTGGTGGAAAAGTTCTGACAGATGGTGAATTGAATTAGTGCCCAGCCAAGGTTGGCGATGGTCTGTGTAGAGTTTTATGTAGGTAAACTGTAAGAGAATGTTAAAAGGGGTATAAACAGAGAAAATGAGCGAAGATTTATAACTTTCTGCATGAACTGACAGCGCCTGGAGAGATCGTGCACAGGCAACAACGTTACCCCACGGGGCCATGTTTCATCACTGAAGCAAATCAAGTGTCTAAGCTATGAGTCAGCCAATAAGCCATGGGTCTTACCAGTGGTACTGTATTTTGGAAAACAAAATGATTTTCAGGGAAGCTGTGCATTTGCAGGATCTGAGTATGCATCATTCCCATTGCGCCAGAGACAGCCTACTATATGGCTCAGTGAGTTGCAGATCAACAGAATCATCCCGTCAGTACATTTGTATGTACATGTATCAACTGCATCGTCAATTACGGTAGGGACTACAGAAGAAATTAACAAAGTTATCGATCAAATGATCTGAGTCATCCACACACTATCGAAAATCAGGATATGGACAAAAACTCACAGAGGGATCATCAGAGCACTTGGGTAAACTGACTGAAGCCATGAAGTGTGCTTGTGGGATCATGATGACTAGTCAGTACGTCACACAAAGTCAAATCTGATCGAATATTAAAGTTGGGATTTGACAAATGTCTGCCCAGCACGGTTTGTATTATTTGACAAATCTAAAGGTACGCCTCAGAGGCATCTTGTCCAGAGGCTTCCTGACGCTGTATTAAAATTGTAAACCATGGCAAAGCTTGTCACATCTTCCACCACAAGAAAATTATTTGGGGATCATAGCGGCACAGTGGTAACACTGGTGCCTGTTATTGCTTTGACAGGTTCCGGGTTCGATCCTTGGTCAGACATGTCGAACCTGACATACCTGATGCGATAGAGAGGGCAACTCTCTCTGAGAGTGCAGGTTTTTAAAGGACTAAATAAGAGTTCCAATGTTTTCCGAGACTGTTCCTCTTTTCAAAGTGGATGCCCTGATCAGCACACGTCTTTGAATCATCGATTACTTATAACTTTATTTTTCATTTAGTTCTCAGGAGATTCCATCAAAGCAGATTACAAAGTGTTATTCCACATTAAACACACACAATCGATAACTTATCAAAGTATTATCAAGAAAGCATTGTGAAAACCAGTAAAACTACATTCCGTATTTCATACACCAAGTATGAGATGTAGAGAAGATGGAATCAACACAGAGCCAACCGAGAATGGTGAATAAGACTCACACTCGTTGAGTTGCAAGGATAACCTCCGAGGCCTCAACACGTGCTTCATGCCAAGTACATGAGCACAGAAAACCAAAGTTCTGGCCAGAAAAGCATCAATCAGCGGCATACAGACGTTTCACGAAGGAAGCATTCCACGCCAACCTGGGAACCTGATGCATGCTTCACAATTTGTATCGGGATTGGGTTTCTATCTTATTATTTGGAATGGATATTCTTTCTTTCATTCTAAAGGCTTAGGCCGATGCAAATTTTCCCCTTGAGCATTTTCATGATATTGGGGTGAACTTCACTCACAAACATACATAACATCGGCACGCACTGGGCCATATTTGGAAGGAGTCACTCTTGACAAAATGCTTGACCCAGTATCAAGGGTATAGACCAAATATATGGCACCATTTGACTCTTGAGTTCCTGCAATAGGCATTCAGCGACCTGGGGTGTAGACTTAATTGAAATTGACTAAATCATTCAAAAGCAATTGTCATGACATGATGATCTGTGATGTCTAGTTTATCAAGGCCTAGTGCAGAATGTACTGCAGTCTTCCAACTTCTGCATGCATGGTCATTGTCATTATTGAAAACCTATAAGGCCAACAAATACATTTCCATCATTATGTAGTTTGTGATGGAGAATGAATGTGCAGCAGTCGTGTACACACAGATGGATTGGAAAGATAATTCTGATGGTATCATTGACTGCAATGATAATAATCACTACAATTAAGGCACGTTGATAGAGTGGGAATCAAATTTGCCATCGAGAGACACATAGTCTGTTCCAGTGTTTCACATTACGAAAGAGAATGCCCTGTCATGTCTGTACAGTGACATGACTGAAACCTGAAAATGAGCTTTTCGATTTGAATTATCAGGATACTTATTGGAGAAGGCATTCAATTCAAATGACTGAGTGGATCTTGTACAACTTTCAGTTCAGTTACAATTTACACTTTACAGACAAGTATAACCAACGAACACCTGAAATTGTGAAAATACTGGCCATTCCTTTCACAATGTACCACACTTGACTGTGAATGTACATTGTACAGGGGACATTAACAAGTTGTTCCATAGAAATATACACAATGATACATCATTTGTTAGGTAACACATGGAGTATATAACAGAGGGCAAACATTGCAAGATGCAGGCTGCCTGAACTCCATCAACATGAGTTACATTGTAACACTTGCTAATTGCTTTTCCCAACAGGCACTGCTGGGCACACCAGGGTTGGTAACAACCTTCTTTCTACATGAAAAATGATGATGCCCTGGGTTAACACCTGATGAAGCCCGAACACATGCCCATTTTCATCGATATTCTGATTCCTTTGAAGAAGGTTAGACATGACTGTTACATCTTATCATTTTAATGTCACCCGCCCCTCCCAATGAAGATCATACGAATTGCAAATCATCATGCCTCAACGTTCTTGACATGTCTGGCATGTCTGGAAGCAAAAATAGATAAGTGTCTATTATAAAGAGGATGGAAGGAAATTGACATCACTCAGATGTCAGCACATCATGGACTTTAAAAAATACCACTACATGTATATGCAATTCTCTATCAGGTCAAGGTTACATTACCAACTCTTCATCAGCGCTATATGGGGTCGCCTCCTCAGTTGTGGTCCGGTCGCTCTTTATCGGTTCCTCAATCACAGTAAGCTTTTCAGCAGTAGTCATGGCATCAGCAGTGGGGGATAACGTAGGCACATTACTAGCATCGGAAGACGAGGATGGCGAATCAAACCCATTTCTATTCTTTTGATCTTGAAGACTTGATCTCCGAGTGCTTTCACCAGATCCTGTGGACATACGGGATATGACTGATTCTCCGGTCGGGGTGTCAGGCGTGCGTGGTTTGTTCTTGTTCGCCGCCATGACAGAATAGTTGTAATCGGCCGCCGCTGAGCCATCGTACTCCTTCAACTTCCGTCTCCGGGTCCGTGGACTGTCTCCAAGTCCGAAACACAGGGATTTGTTTTCATCCGAATCTCCAACGACATTGAACATGTCCACAATTTCTGTATTACCAGGGTAAGTGAAAAATGGAAGAACTCCGATCGGAAGGACGAGGTAGTCGTCTGCAGAAGCAAACTTAGGACAATAATCTCAACTCCATTCAAGAGCTCACCACACAAACACAGCAGTTTTCTAAGTACTTGTCCACTGTAGGTAGTTGTCAGACTGCTCACGAAATCTGGCTTAATTCCAAAAGCACCAACAACTTGTCGAAGAAGAGTCACAGGTATGAGTGTTATACAGCACCAAATTTTTTACAACAAAGTTTCCCCTTGTCGCTGAATAACTCCACAACACCACCTCGGTCTGTTTTCTGAACCACCAACACACTCAGGCTAAAAATAACGTATCCCAAGTTGCTAAAGTTTTACTCAGCAGCCGGCTGCCCCATGACAGGAATATTGATTATACATGTTCCAGGCCCAGAGTAAGCCACTACATTATGCATAATACAACAGAGCAATCAATACCAGACGAAACTGACTCACCCCATGAACATGAATAATTCAGCAGTTGACCAACATATGAAATGCTCCATATGCTACAAGATTCTCAGGAAGGAACATTTATACCAGAAATAAGGAATAAGTAATAACCACTGATTATTACATGTACAATGTATTTTACTGCAGCATGTTAATTTTCCAATAAAGGTTACGAATTGGAATAAAACATAACACATCAAGTCATCGGTAATTCTATTCTATGCTGTCTAGACTTGCTAGACATTACCTCATGCTGATGACACATACCACTAGGGGATTTATCACAAATTCACAAGAAATCAGCTTCAGGTATCTGGTTTGACTATAGATTTGAAAATTTATAAATAGGTAAGCTGATATATACAAATACTGGCTTAATACTCTCTATCTAACTTCTGAACAGTTCAAAGTCAATTTGATATGCAAAAAGAACTATTCCATGTTTGATCCTGAATATTCATCAACCATAAATTTTAATCGCAGATGCTCTTTCATTTTCACTCAGTTGGCAGTTGAGTGAACCATTTTGGTTAGGTCTGAGCGACACTGACTGAATACAGTGAGGTACTTTTGAGTTTCAAAATAAAGACAGTGTTGCCATCTATCAGTACAATATGATACTGTCCAACAGAAGTCCTGAAGTCTCCAGCTTCCCACCTGGCTGGCTGAACACAGATTTCTCAAATGAGAAGAATGAGCGACTTGGCCCTTTTTCTCACCTGTAGCTACATGAGATCATTAACCACAGAAACCACGCAATAATGATGTTGTCACTGAACAGCCCTAACATCCCATTATCAGATTATGTACAGAGGGCTTCTTTATCAGTTTATAGGAGGCCTGCCACTTTGATCTGTCAGAATTAGAAGACTCATTATCACTGTCATGTCACTTGTCAGACACCAAGTAAGTACAGACTATACAGAGGCCTCATTGAATCATATTGGGTAGGCCTAGTGGCAGGTTACAGCAAGCAAAGTTTCTGCACTGCAGAATGAATGAAGCCCACCATCAAAAATGGGGAAATTGGTGATCCGAAAACACTAAACAGGCAAATTACTACCATAAGAACATGCACCCCCTGCATGCCGCTGCGTATGATTTAGGCCTGATTAGCCTAATGACAATGTTTATGTTAGCCTAATCACTACGTTAGGCCCATGCTTGGAGGAAATACTGACTGTCAGTAGGCCTACCGTATAATTCCTCCACGGCCCATGTAGGCCTAGGCCTAGATATGACGTTAGGCCTAAGCTAGGCCTACTTTAAATATGTCGAAAACCCTAGTCATGCTAGTAGGTCTAGGCATGTACCGTAGGCCTATACTATAGGGCCGCTTCCGCTTTGCCTTTTTGGAATGTTTAGGCCCTATGCTAGGCCTAGCTATAGGCCTTATCGCACCTAGCACATGGCTAATCAGCATAAAATCAGCGAAGCGGAACGGGCCCAACCATCAGCGCCCCCGCAGTACATTCACAATGCATCGCCCTTTGCATGGCCTGCATTTTTTGTAAACAATGGCCAATAAAAGCAACTTCCAAAAGCCGGATGTGCCAAAACTAACTAGCTACGTGGGAGGCGTTATGAAGTGATTCAAATCGGTCAAATATTGACTACCGATCGTTCTCGCGATCGCAAAAAATCGATGGTTAATTCCAAAAGATTACATTCCAAGAGCACATGTCATGATGTTATCATCATGGTGGCCCTCACGTGTCAGTTATTGACCAATCAGCGTGGGGTTGCACGATAATATGATAATGTTTTGGCGTTGTTTACATGGACTAATCATCGATTTTTGGCGATCGCGAAGACGATCAGTGGTCAATAATTGATCCACTTGAATGACTTTATACCGCCGCCCACATAGCTAGTTAGTTTTGGCACATCAGGCTTTTGGAAGTGACTTTTATTGGCCAATGTTGACAAAAAATGCACGCCATGCACAGGGCGATGCATTGTGAATGTACTGCGGGGGCGCTGATGGTTGGGCCCTTTCCGCTTCGCTGATTTATGCTGATTGGCCATGTGCTAGGTGCGATAAGGCCTATTGCCTGCCTTTTTGGACTTTGAGGGAGTGAGTATGCTCTGCCATGGTCTTTTCAGCCACTCAGTGCTCCTAGGCCTACATTAAACAGCTTGCGCTATGGAGTACACAGTCATTGACAGTTGACTACCATCATGACCATTGATTACCTATAGCTAGGCCTATACCGGCAGTGCAGCCAGTGCACACGTCATGCACGTCGGATGCACTTAGGGCCTAGGCATGCATGCATGCCATGATGCAGACAGACGCGCGTGTGTGTGAAACGTCAAATCATTTTTAGTCGTTGAACAGCGTTAAATTGATTGCAAAGAAGGTTAACAACTGCTAAGATGATATCTTACCTCACTCATGTTTGTTCTCTGTGATTTCAGGAGTAAGTGAAGCGTTGTATGTTGAAAAAAGACGACTAAAACTTATGAAATCGGAATGAAATTGTCAATCGAAACTGGCGCCTCCTAGCACACGGTGGTGGAACGTGGTTTGGGCCTATTCTCCATCACGAAGTTCACTTGTACAGTGTGCTTTTAGTACAGAAATCGGGCACTACTGAAAATCATCAGGAGCGGAGAGTAAATCCGTTTACGACATTATGAATACGGCCTAAGTTACAAGTTTTGAAATATTTTCAAATTACCAGGTTTTTAAAGATCCAGTTTATCAATTTCCGGTTTCTTTGATATTCATTTTTGCCAATATTTTGCGTTTTACTTCAGCCGGACGTCGTAAATCGCTCTTCCTCTCACGCGTCGACGGCCAGAAATTTAGCCGGGTGAGGAATTGATGCGATTTAATCCCCCTATATCTCGCAAAGTGCTGAGCATCCATTCATTCTATTTTCTCAATAATTGATTAAATATAGTATTCATTGTATTTTTTTATGTATTTTTCTGTTAAAATTGATATTTCGTGAGAAATGCCGTGTTGAACTTGCCTTCTTGATGATGGCTTCAATACAGACATGCATGTACATTGGCCTATGCTACGTGTGTGCTTTGACAGTGGATGATGACGTGCAAACAATGTATTTGCCTAATGTGTTCCGGGCTGGGCCTGCATGAACATGAAGGTTAATGTGGGATTTCTTTTGCGGATTGTGATGAGTTGTGAATTGTCATCAGATCAGTTCACTGAAGATAGTAGATGTCCTGACCCGACCAAGAATGCGAGATGAGACCGTCATCACATCATCGGCGATCGCATCGTCGTTGGAGTCCGGAGACGCGGACTGACGACTGACGTACCCGTAGATCTGGAGTGGTGGTCGCGGCGGGTTGCCTTTTCTCTTGTGGTTGTGCACACATTTATCTTTTTGCATATCTTGACTTTTTTCTCTCTTCCAGGTCCCAGAAGAAGAATTCATCATGGGGGCATACAAATATATGCAAGAACTGTACCGAAAGAAGCAGAGTGACGTTCTGCGTTTCCTCCTGCGTGTCAGATCCTGGCATTACCGTCAGTTGTCTACCATCCACAGGGTGTCTCGTCCAACCAGGCCAGACAAGGCAAGGCGACTTGGATACAGAGCTAAACAAGGTCAGTGAATTGGTCTCATTTGTGAGATTAAAACCGTGTTCCCTCTTCAGTCATAAACCATATGCTCCAATCATGTTGTTCTGTTTGAATTTCAGGTTTCTGCATCTACCGTATCCGTGTGCGCCGTGGTGGTCGCAAGCGCCCAGTGGCTAAAGGTGCCGTCTTCGGTAAACCAGTCCACCAAGGAGTCAACCAGCTCAAGTTCAACAGGTCACACCAGTCTGTTGCTGAGGTAAGAAATAAACTTGTTCGTCATTTCAGTATGCTAGTCTCATAACGATGTTCATTTTGAAATTCCCACTTCTTGCTATTCATTTGTACCGGGTACTATGATTGTCCATATCTCATATTTTCAGGAACGTGTTGGCCGCAAATGTGGATCACTCCGCGTCATGAACTCCTATTGGGTGGCCCAAGATTCAACCTACAAGTATTATGAGATCATCATGGTTGATCCCTTCCATAAGGCTATCAGGCGCTGCCCAGACCTGCAATGGATCTGTACATCAAAGGCCAAACACAGGGAGATGCGGGGCCTCACTTCCGCTGGCCGCAAATCACGTGGTCTTGGAAAAGGACACAAGTTC
This sequence comes from Notospermus geniculatus, assembly GCA_002633025.1. Taxonomy (NCBI): domain Eukaryota; kingdom Metazoa; phylum Nemertea; class Pilidiophora; order Heteronemertea; family Lineidae; genus Notospermus; species Notospermus geniculatus. The sequence continues at coordinate 131,603 of NMRB01000188.1, read as the reverse complement.
AACAGCACCAAGGGTGGTTCACGCAGGGCTGCCTGGAGGAGGAATAACTTCCAACAGATGCGCAGGAAGCGTTAAGTGCCACCTTAAGTGGATTTAAAGCTTTTTCAAAATTATTTTTGTGAAATTCACTGTACCAGCCTAAGTTGGAGTGTGAAATGTCACAAGAAAGTCAAATAAAATAATGACTTGAATCCATATCTTATTCTTTCCCGTCTTATGACACCACTCCTGGTCTTGCATGATAACGGCGAAGTGCAAGGGTAGTTCATGGAACCTGGCTGCTCTTATAGGAATTCCAACTACCGATACTGTAGACCCACCCTTTACGGACACCTTTTCCAGGTGGATGCCTCTATTCAGGACCAAAGTAGCTTGCAAGTGCAGTTGCATTAAGCCCCCCCAAAGCTAGTTATGTCCCTGGAATACCCAAGTTCAGTTCCAAATTGAAGTTGGTGCGACCTGACAGCATGGGCTGTTAGTCAGTTCACCAATAGGTGTCACTATGATCCAATTCGATGCCGAGATGACCCATGCAGTCGAGAGAATCTTTTGTGTTGGTGTGCCAGAAATTTGCTGCCATCTCCTTGCAATAAAAGTGCAGCTAGTCAGCCTCGCGTATCGCCAAAAGATGGCAGCAAAGTTCTAGCGGACCAATACAAAAGAAAGGTCTTGTCAGTTGATTGGTGCTCAATCAATAAGGGGGGCCAGCTGTGTGCATTGAATTGGGCCGTAGTGACACCTATTGGTAAACTCCTTAACAACTCATATTGCGACAGAGCGATCAGTTCGCTTGCCTACTGCCAGATGGCACCACCATGTGGGAGGGGTGTGAGATTGAAGGTGCCAAACTGATAATTGGAAGTCCTGCGTCTGTAAGATTCAGAGTGGTGTAAAATAGAATTTAATGCCTCCGCACTATCACAGTCTCAAAGGTTTGGGTGGCAAGATTAGGTAGATAGATCATTGCTCAATCATACAAAATACATTGAGTGATAAAAATGTATTTTGGGGGGTTCATCGTATGTCAGGGGTATTAAGCTCTGCTACACCGGTACCGTGATGTGGGCTGGAGTAAGTATAGTGCTGAAAAGATTCACCCGAAAAATGAGCCGCTTACGTAACTTGCGCCGGATACGCCCGTTTTGTCCCGATGGTTTCCCGCCAAGACCTCTTGACGTCATCAGAGGGCGCGAACTTCTAGACCTACTAGAGCATGTAGAGGAGAGTCCAACCTGAGTAAACACGCACCCGTATTTAACGCAGAATAGGCGCAAAAACAAAGGGTTTGAAAAACCACGGGAGACCACTAACCTGTCATCAGGCTGGTCGCTGCCTGTTTCGAGCGTGCACTCACCCGCCACCACGTTTTTCCGCCGATTTGAGAACGAGGCTAACGGTCAGTGTCAGGCCGGCAGCGTAGCGACGAGAGTAGCTGTCCCACCTCATCTCCCGATTTCGCGGTGACACACTGAAATAAATGCGGGAAAATGGGGACATGATGGATACGTCCGATATCTGAGGATTAAGCGAGGTTTCATTGACGGAAGTGTGTTGAAAATCCAGTTTTCGCTGGCAACGGACTAAGTGTCATAATGGCGACTGCTGTCAAAAGTGCAGACGATTTCAGTATGAATTCGAGGACGATAGTAACTATTATATTGGTGCTTGGGGGCCTAGCTTCATCAGCCCTAGGCGCATCTTCATTCTCAACAGGTAAAGTTTACTAAGCCTGGACCCAACCCAAAATACGAGCAAATTGGCGAAAATTTGCCGGTTTTTTATGATTAATGATTCGAACAGAATGTTGCGCTGGTTTGTGTCAGCGCTTTACACCTCATGCTTTTAATGACAGCGCTTTTTCACTACTCAAAGCGCTTCTTGGCAGATTGGCCCCAGTCTCTCCACAAACCTTTCAGCACGGGGAGGCTCATCAGTCAATTCTTTTCCTCGACTAGACTACACTGGGGTAATCACATGCAGAAATACCATTGCTAGGTGTGATAACACCACCAAAAGTGTTATTACTTAGCATAAAAGATGCTAATTCTCTTTTTGGGACACCTACAAAAGGGTGCTAAATAGCCTTTTATTTTGGTTTGGGACATGCGGGTGCCGATTTGATCCCCTTCAGCTCCTCTGACTTGCAATTCTGCTCCAACACAACCACATTTTGGCCCAAAAATCCTGTGCACACTAAGATAAGCATTACCAGCCAGGACAGAAGAGCTACTCAACTCGAGATAATTTCTCAGTGTCTTCAGTTTACTGAGTGTGTGCCATTATATCCAACTTCCTGGTCTCTCTAGTGTAATATATTGTCATTGATTTCTAGTACACACAACTCTAACGTTGACACACGACAAATAATTTGCAAATACTTGCATAATACTCTACTTTGGCTTTAAAGCTACCGTAAAAACACGGTTTCGCCCTTTCCCAATTCGCCCCCTAATGGTTATTGGTTAGGGTTAGCTATCAGTATTTAATGGATTTACTGTTAGGGGGCGAAATGGGAAGGGGCGAAGTGGGAAGAAACCAAAAACACACCCTTTTACGAGCCAATAATGCCCTTTTGGAACTTAGGCCTGAATTATTCGATATCTTTAATACACATGATAAGTTATAGGGTATCATGGCAACTGCAGGAACACCACCAGAAAATCAACAGGTTCTACCCGTGCTTATGCATGACACTAACACCTGCTCCTCCTTAGCATCTTATGAGTCATCCTAATTAAATCGATCAAGCAATAAAAAGCAGATAATCTTTGCTTAGCACACTTCATAAAATATTAACCGTGGCGGATGAAATGACTGATGAAATGAGATATTCATCTTTTATGCTGAATGCCTGCATGATTTATACTGATACTGTGTGATTTATATTATTCTTTTATCACCTGGGAGATTCATCCTTGGCAATTCAAGGGGTCTCCGGTTTCCTCCTACATATCATTAATATCGTCCAATATTGTTTGATGAGTAGCTATAATGCCCTAATTGGGCGCTTGCACTCCTGAGATAATATTTTAAAAATAAAAAATTCAAGGGGCGGGTTCCATAAAAAAATTCACTTCACAGATCTTAGCACGGGAAAAGTTTCACAGCAAATTGATGCAATGACTTAGACATGCTCAAGAAGTATATAGGCCTATAGGTACTAATCTATTTCTTTATCATCGGGCCTAAATACTAGTACATGTATAGTATGTGTTGAATAACAAACGATAATATCAAAACAAAATATTGATTAATAATTAGTTCTCGTTCTTTCCTTCCGTGTGCTTATTGCTTATTATTGAGTCTTTCGTATGTATGATCGTCTCCAAATCAACATATGACTTCATGCATAAAACAAACCATGATACTTTTCTCAAAGGAGGCCATGATTACTTTCTCAAACACAGCATATAGTCCCAAGCCAATTAGATTGATTATTTCATGGCAAGCACAGTCGATCAGTTATTTATGTGAGTGGGGTTTGTTTATGTTCCTGATGCAGCCCTCAAGATCAAACAATGAACACAGCATCTTTTCACATTCACCTAACCCTTTCACTCCCAAGGTCAATTTTATAGAAAAAGAAAAAAGGTATGTAAAAAAGCTCAAAAAAGGGCCAGCTGTATGGGTTTATCTGTAGGCCCAATCTTAAAGAGAGAGCCCTCTGAAGAATCTTTGTGACCTGTCATCTGGCAATCAGCTTCTTTTTCATCAGATTCATACACCATTGAACCATCTTTTTTGAAGATGGGGATTTGGCCTAGTGGTTAAGGCGTGCTGCCCCTTAGTGCTGGCGATTGATGCCTCATGCGAGGGTCCGAGGGTTCGAATCTGGTACATGTAGGAAGCAATGTTCACCTTAGAAACCCGATTCTATTTCATATAGTATATTCATAACGGTATATAACTGAAAAAAAAGCGTTCGAGAATGCAGCTCACCAGATCACACTGAATGGATACCAGTACAACATCCATTTGATTTATTGGGAAAAGGCTACGGCTACTACATCACGAGTTTGTTGACAAATCACCACCCACTTGCTGATTGTTATAACATAAGCAGAGAATTCTAACTGGGAGCTATTGGTGACGAATTGATTTTTAACCCATTGCGGTCATTGCCCTGAAAATTTCTTGAATCAGAAATGAAAATATCACTTGGAAATTACTTTCATGAAAATTTCCGGTGACACTGCGAATCAGCAACTGGGTAGATCCAGTTTATCAAATTTTTCAACTGACCAGATGGAGTGCGTGACTAAGTGTCAAAATTCATGACTGGACCTGCTTTGCTTTCCTTCATTGCAATATTACATGTAGGCCTATGAACTAGTCACTAGCCGTGCAGAGTGGGATTATCATAAAGAATTACAAGGAAAATCACCAAATCCATGACTGTTGTCAAAACTGTAATCCAACCAATACCAAATAGGCCTAATACGCCCAGTTATTCTCTGCTGAATTTCTATTTTCATATTATCTAGGCCTAATGAGTTTATGTTATTATGGGTTAGTGTTCACCGATACATTTTTGGGTGTATATCGTTATGAGGTGATTTCCCCAAGGATATATGGCGACATGCCAAAAATACAAAGCACACTCCCAAACAAGCACTTTGATGTTTTGAAATGGAGATCTCTCAAAAATTGAGTAACCACATTTTGTTGGTCAGGTATTCCAACAATCAACGATAGCTGCTAGGGAAACAGCGACTTTCCTAATGCATTTCATGTTGCATAAAAGAATATCTTCATAATGAATATATTGACAGATTAATGGTGGATATCTCCTGATATTTATTGCTTTATATACCGTCGCGAACGCTTTGAATAGCATACATATATGGAAGAATCACACACATCTGCTGCAATTTCTGAATTGTTCAATAAGACAATACCTGTCAAGTAAATCAGACTGTGTAGGCCTATAAGATTGCTGTTAATAAATCATGTTGTCATTAGAAAATGATACCCACATCTTGCATGTCCTACGCTGATTATTCTTCTCCCGCTTTTTTTTCGTGATGCGCTCTTTCTCCGATTCTTGTAATGCCAAATCAGAGCGCGAGGGCGAAGTCATTTCATTTTTTGATTTATTGAAAACAAAGATTTAAATTCAAATGACCTGATATTATGTCCACATCTATAAAAAGTGGTGATAAAGTTTCTTTGTAATTTTGTAGCCGTCAGGAAACACCCATACACCAAATACACGTATTCCATGTAATTTCTTCTTGCGTCATTTTTCAAAATAAAAGTCGATGGGCCTCTGTGACTTTGCACAAACCACTTATTATATTTTCATACCTCATTAATGCCCTTACTGATTATTTGCCTGTTGCTAAGACAACTCAACCTTTTTGTTAGAAGAATGTGAATCAAAACCTGAACCGAACTTTTGTTGTGCCGAAGTGTTTTGTCCACTCACCAGCTGGGTAGGCCTATGTTTACCCATAATGGGGTAAAGCTGCATATGAATGTATTAAGGGCCTAATGCTAATGCTATGCTATGAGGTTAAATGCCATCCCATGGGCGTTAACTTGATCCTCATGACGTCTCCTCGCCCACATGGATTAGGATTTACGCAAGTAATCTACCCTGTGTTCATGTATGTGCATAGTTCAGGGATAGGGCCTAAAAGTATAATGGACAAGAGTCCATTAATATCATTTTGTCCTTAGGATCCCAATATTGTCCTAGCTTGCACAGCCTGAGCAGGCTTGTCAGAAAAAAGCTTGGCCCAGTGTATAGGCCTACTGCCTGTTAAATGTCAGAAAATAGGGAAGTTTAGAAATCAAACGATAAATGTAAAGGTTAACGTTTTTGAACCGAAAATGCAACATAAAATCTGGTGAATGAAAAATAACGTTGTGTTATGTCGTAAAGTTTACGTTTATCGTTTGATTTCTAAACCTTCCTAATAGCTTGGTTCAATATCGGCCTACTGGTCAGCCCAAATGCAGGAAGATGAACAAATATTCCATGGCCATACAGATTACAAGCGAAAAAGGCATAATTTTCATTTGTTTGAAAAATACCCCAGCAAGCATCCAGCGAAGGGGGTTGCTCATAAGAGAAACCTGGGTGAACTCAGCCCACAACCTCCAAATGCATTGTTGGCAAAATGCAGGCGCATCTACACCCAGCCGGAGTTCACCACTTTTGACACTTTCCCTCAGCTGTCAATTGCCCAATTGAAGAAATTCACCATGCAGTCCTCCTCACTTCATACAGAGGTTGTGAATTGCTCTTTATCAATGTGTTTCCCAACCACATTCTGTGTTTTCGTTGCCAATCAATGAGTCCTGTTATATCTAATGACAATTTGAATTATTGATGAGACCAATTAATGCTGTTTGACAACCACCATGACACATTGGATGATGTGAGCTTGTACGTAGGCATATGTACACACACTAATTCTATTTAAAAAAATCTTAAAGATAAGATGATCACATAATTGTCAGCTCGTGACAAGAAGTAAGGTTATCAAAATGATTGGCCAATGAACTTTGATAACTTATCAGTCTGAACTTAACAAAAAATCCGGCTTATAGTTTTTTATGGAGCGGCGCAATCAAATATAGAATATTTACTTTAAGCATAAAAAGCAGAAGCAATGGACTGAATATCTGTCTGGGTGTGCCCGCTCCACTTTTGCCCTCTCTGTTATCCGTATTGACCCATTATTTTCTTCTCTCATTTCAGTTGTGGTCTGCACACGTTCTAATATGTCAAAACATATCCAGTGTTTTTCCACTTCACTCGTGGTCAATTTGTCGTCCATACTGCACATTTTCCTTTCTCTCATTTCAGATATTCAGACGCTCAACACGAATTCTGTGAGATCGCAATCAATATCCCATGATCCTACAGTGGACTTATCAAGCCTGATCATGCCCTCAAGAGCAAGTTCATTCTCGTATTCATCCAGTGGATCTTCCATAATGACCAGTTTTGACTCTGCACAATTCTCCATGACACCATCTTTATTAATACTCAATGACATGAGCAAAAATGATGATAAGTCAGCCGTATCCAGTCAGATCAGTGCCTCTTCCAGTTCCCTGAGTGCCAGCATGGCGTCGTCATCTTCTAGTCAAAGCCAAAGTGATATCTCAAAAGAAAGAACTAGTACTTTAAGTTTTACAGACTCGCCATTGCTTCCATCACTTTCAATGTCATCTAGTGTGACATTATTTTCAAGCAGCGCTGCACTATCCAGCTTCAGTTTTGACAGTTCAACTACCTTTATATTTGACAGTTCTCGTGCATTTTCAAGCTCTAATTTCGAATTTAGCTCCGGTGGAAAGCTCCCACCCTCAGGATCTAGTTCCATTATTGACAGTTCTTCCAGTAGTGAGGCATTTTCAAGTTTTGACTTCAGTTCCAGTGCACCATTACCTTCAACTGGATCTAGTCTCACGTTTGAGAGTTCATCAAATGGCTCCAGTTTCGACATAATTTCCAGTGGAAGCTTACTGTCCAGTTCAAGTTTTGAGTCTAGTTCTAGTGGACTCTTACCATCAAGCTCAAGCTTTGAATTAAGTTCAAGTGCACAATTACCGTCAACTGGATCAAGTTTTGCTTTTAGTTCAAATGAAGTGATAAAACCAAGTCCGTTTCTGGATCAATCTAGTTCAAGCTTTGAATTTGGCTCCAGTGGATTGCTACCGTCCAGTTCAAGTAGCTTTGAATTTAGTTCCAGTGGATTGCTTCCATCCAGTTCAAACGTTGTATTAAGCTCCAGTTCAAACCTTGTATTTAGCTCCAGTGGATTACTTCCTTCAAGTTCAAGCTATGGCTCAAGATCAAGTCGACTGCTACCATCAAGTACCTTTAAAGTCAGCTCCAGTGGACTGTTCCCATTAAGTTCAAGCTTTGAATTAAGCACAAGTGGGCTGTTACCATCAAGTTCAAGCATTGAAGTAAGCTCAAGTGGGCTGTTACCATCAAGTTCAAGCTTTGAAGTAAGCTCCAGTGGGCTGTTACCATCAGGTTCAAGCTTGGAATTCAGCTCCAGTGGATTGCTACCATCACCTTCCAGCTTCGGCTTAAATTCTAATCAACTGCTACCATCAAGTTCAAGCTTTCAATTCATTTCCAGTGAATTGATATTTTCAAGTTCAAGTTTTGGGTTGAGTTCGAGTCGATTGCTACCACCAAGTTCAAGCATTGAATTCAGTTCTAGTTTGCTTTCTTCAAGTTCCAGCTTTGCATCAAGCTCAAGCAGATTGCTGCCATCCAGTTCAAGCTTTGGATTGAGTTCTAGTCAACTGCTGATATCAAGTTTAAGCTTTGAATTTAGCGCAAGTGGATTGCTTCCTTCAAATTCAAGTTTTGGGTTCAGTTCAAGTAGGCTGTTACCATCAAGTTCAAGCTTTGAAGTAAGCTCCAGGGGGCTGTTACCATCAAGTTCAAGCTTTGAAGTAAGCTCCAGTGGGCTGTTACCATCAGGTTCAAGCTTGGAATTCAGCTCCAGTGGATTGCTACCATCAACTTTCAGCTTCGGCTTAAGTTCTAGTCAACTGCTACCATCAAGTTCAAGCTTTGAATCTAGGTCAAGCAGATTGCTATCATCCAGTTCAATCTTTGGATTAAGTTCCAGCGAACTGCTGAGATCAAGTTCAAACTTTGTATTCAGCTCCAGTGGTTTGCTTTCTACAAGTTCAAGCTTTTTCTTAAGTTCTAATCAACTGCTACCATCAAGTGCAAGCTTTCAAATTAGCTCAAGTGGATTGCGACCATCAAGTCCGAGCTTTGAATCCAGTTCTAGTGGACTCCTCCCATCAAGTTCAAGCTTTGAATTAAGTTCTAGTCAACTGCTACCATCAAGTTCAATCTTTGCAATCAGTTCCAGTGGATTGTTACCATCAAGTTCAAGCCTTGAATTTAGCTCCAGCGGATTGCTACCATCAAGTTCAAGCTTTGAATTTAGTTCAAGCGGATTGCTACCATCAAGCTCAAGCTTTCAATTGAGTCCAAGTGCAGTATTACCATCAACTGGATCCAGTTTCGCCTTTAGTTCAAGTGAAGTCACAAAACCAAGTTCTGTTCAGGATCAATCCAGTTCCAGCTTCGGATTTAGTTCCAGTGGGGTGTTACCATCAAGTTCAGTCTTTGAATTCAGTTCCAGTGGATTGCTACCATCAAGTTCAAGCTTTGAATTTAGCACCAGTGAATTGCTTCCGTCCAGCTCAAGCTTTGAATTTAGCTCCAGTAGATTGCTACCGTCCAGTTCCAGTCTTCAAGTCAGTTCCAGTGGATTGATATCTTCAAGTTCAACCTTTGTGTTAAGTTCTAGCCAACTGCTTCCATCAAGTTCAAGCATAGAATTCAGTTCTAGTGGATTGCTTCCTTCAAGTTCAAGCTTTGAATCAAGCTCAGCTGGATTGCTACAGTCCAGTTCAAGTCTCGAGTTAAGTTCGAATGGATTGATACAATCCAGTTCAAGCTTTGGATTAAGTTCCAGTGAACTGCAAACAAGCTCAAGCTTTGAATTTAGCTCCAGTGGATTGCTCCCTTCAAGCTCAAGGTCTGAATTAAGCTCCACTGGATTTACTGGATCGAGTTTAGCTTTTAGTTCGAGCGAAGTGATACAACCAAGCTCAGCCACCAGCTCGAGCTTAGAGAGTAGTTTCAGCGGATTACTACCATCAAGTTCAAGCTTTGACCTTAGTTCCAGCAGCAGTTTCACCTTCTCTAGTTCTCCACCGATGTCAAGTACGAATGTGTTACTTAGTTCCAGTGGACGCCTGCCATCCTCTGAATCCAGCATTATATTTTCAAGTTCCTCGGGCATCAGGATGACGTCAACGACATCAAGCATGATCTTCAGTTCCAGTAGTATAGTACCATCAACTTCACTGGCAGATGGAGACAGTTCCCTCCGTGGAAGCAGCAGTATCTTCAGCAGTATTATATCAGGTAAGTGTATTATAGTCCTATAATGTTTGCTTTTCGAACTGGCTTTCAGATTTTACCTAAATGGTAACAACATTAACGCACATCTTTTTGTGAGCAGTAAATCATAGTTGCATATACACAAAACATTAGACCAAATTTGAATTCTTTTGAGAATTGAAAGATGCACGACTAACTTCCCATCCGACATAACTTCAATCATAGGTCTTCTTTTCAGCATCAAGCTTGTCCTCATCGTCAACTCTGGAATCATCAATATCAGCATCATCAAGCATGGAGTCTTCAATGACTATTTCATCAGTACTACTTTCTAGCAGCTCTGATGTCTTAAGTGCTGGATTCCTGTCCTCAAGTCTGGAGTCCTCAATGTTGATGTCATCAAGTATGGAGTCTTCAATTGATATGTCATCAGTACCATTTTCAAGCAGCTCTGACATCTTAAGCTCTGAATTATTGTCCTCAAGTCTGGAGACACCAATATCAGCATCATCAAGTCTGGAATCATCAATGTCTTCAGCACCATTTTCCAGCCGTGCTGCTGTCTTAAGCTCTGCATTGCTGTCCTCAAGTCTGGACAATTCAATGTTGATGTCATCAAGTATGGAGTCTTCAGTGAGCATGTCATCAGCAACTGATTCTAGTATCTCTACAATCTCAAGCTCTGGATTGATGTCCTCAAGTCTGGAGTCCTCAATAATGTTGATGTCATCGAGTATGGAGTCTTCAATTGGTACGTCACCAGTACCATTTTCCAGCAGCTCTGACGTCTTAAGCTCTGAATTATTGGTCTCAAGTCTGCCGACAACAATATCAGCATCATCAAGTCTGGAATCATCACCAATTACAAGCAGTTCTGCTGTCTTAAGTTCTGCATTGCTGTCTTCAAGTCTGGAGTCCTCAATTTTGATGCCATCAAGTAGTATGGAGTCTTCAACGAGTATGCCATCGGCACTTGTTTCTAGTATCTCTGCAGTCTCAAGTTCTGGATTCATGTCTTCAAGTCGGGAGTCCTCAGTGTTGATGTCATCAACTACGGAGTCATCAATGACTGTGTCACCAGCACCTGTGTCCAGTAGCGCTGCAGTTTCAAGTTCTGGATACATGTCTTCAAGTCTGGAGACTTCAATGTTGATGTCATCAAGTGTGGAGACTTCAACGAGTACGCCATCGGCACCTGTTTCTAGTATCTCTGTAGTTTCAAGTTCTGGATTCCTGTCCTCAAGTCTGGATACTTCAATATTGATGTCATCAAGTATGGAGTCTTCAATGAGCATGTCATCAGCAACTGATTCTAGTACCCCTGCAGTCTCAAGCTCTGGATTGATGACGTCAAGTCTGGAGTCCTCAATGTTGATGTCAAGTATGGAGTCTTCAATTGGTATGTCATCAGTGTCATTTTCCAGCAGCTCTGACGTCTTAAGCTCTGAATTATTGTCCTCAGATCTGGAGTCAACAATATCAGCATCATCAAGTCTGGAATCATCAATGTCTTCAGCACCATTTTCCAGCAGTTCTGCATTGCTGTCCTCAAGTCAGGAGTCTTCAATTTTGGTGCCATCAAGTATGGAGTCTTCAATGGGTACATGTATGTCATCGGCACCTGTTTCTAGTATCTCGGCAGTCTCAAGTTCTGGATTCATGTCCTCAAGTCTGGAGTCCTCAGTGTTGATGTCATCAATGACTGTGTCAGCAGCACCTGTGACTAGTAGTAGCACTGCAGTTTCAAGTTCTGGATACATGTCTTCAGGTCTGGAGACCTCAATGTTGATGTCATCAAGTGTGGTGGAGTCTTCAATGAGTATGTCATCGGCACCTGTTTCTAGTAGCTCTACGGCTCTGAGTTCTAGATTCCTGTCCTCGAGTCTGGAATCCTCAACGTTCATGTCATCAAGTATGGAGTCTTCATTGAGTATGTCATCTGCGCCTGTTCCTAGTAGCTCTTCAGTCTCAAGCTCTGGATTGACGTCTTCAAGTCTGGAGTCGTCAATATCACCATCATCAGTTATGGAGTCTACAAAAAGTATGTCATCGACGCCTGTTATTCCTAGTACCGGTACCTCTAAAAGCCCAAGGCTGGAATCATCCATATTTGTATCAAGTGTGGCATCTTCAACAAGGGTGTCGTTGGCGCCTGTTTCTAGTGGCTCTACAGTTCCAAGTCGATTCACGTCCTCAAGTCTGGAGACCTCAATGTTGATGTCGTCAACTATGGAGTCTTCAGTGAGTATGTCATCGGTGCCTGTTCCTGGTAGCTCTGCAGTTTCAAGTTTTGGATTCTTATCCTCAAGTCTGAAGTCAACAGTATCCGCATCATCAAGTTTGGAATCATCAATGAGCATGTCTACAGCGCGTGTTTCTAGTACCGGTAGCACTGTAGTTTCAAGTTCTAGATTCCTGGCCTCAAGTCTGGACACTACAATGTTGATGCCATCAAGTATGGAATCTTCAATAAGCATGTCACCGGCACCTGTTTCTATTAGCTCTACAACTGCAAGTTCTGGATTCCTATCCTCGATTCTGGAGACTTCAATGCTGACATCACCAAGTATGGAGTCTTCAGTCAGTATGTCATCGGTGCCTGTTTCTGGTAGCTCGGCAGTTTCAAGTTCTGGATCCCTGTCTTCCAGTTTGGAGTCATCAATATCAGCATCAATAAGTATCAAGTCTTCAATGAGTATATCATCGGCATCTGTTTCAAATAGCTCTGCCATCTCAAGTTCTGGATTGATGTCATCAAGTCTGGAGTCATCAGTATCCGTATCATCAAGTGTGGAATTTTCAGTTAGGCCTAGTATGACATTGGCACCTGTTCCTAGTACCTATATAATCTCAAGCTCTGAAATGATGTCATCAAGTTTGGAATCATCCATGTCTGTATCAAGTGTGGCATCTTCAACAAGTGTGTCATTGGTGCCTGTTTCTATTAGCTCTACGGTTTCAAGTTCTGGATACATGTCCTCAAGTCTGGAATCCTCAATGCTGACATCACCAAGTCTGGAATCTTCGATGAGTATGTCATATGTGCCTGTTTCTAGTAGATCTGCAGTCTCAAGTTTCGGATTCCTGTCTTCAAGCCTAAAGTCAACAGCATCAGCATCGTCAAGTTTGGAATCATCAATGAGCGTGTCTTCAGCACCTGCTTCTAGAAGCTCTACAGTTTCAGTGCCTGTTTCTAGTAGCACTGCAGATTCAAGTTCTGGATTTCTGTCCTCAAGTCTGGAGACCACAATGCTGATGTCATCAAGTATGAAGTCTTCAATGAGCATGTCTTCAGCACCTGTTTCAAGTAGTTCTGCAGTCTCAAGCTCTGGATTGATGTCGTCAACTGTGGAGTCATCAGCATCCATATCATCAAGTGTGGAATCTTCAATAGGTATGACATCAGCACCTGTTTCTAGTAGCTCTGCAGTCTCAAGTTCTGGATTCCTGTCTTCAAGTTTAGAGTCAACACTTTCAACATCATCAAGTTTGGAATCATCAATGAGCATGTCTCCAACGCCTGTTTCAAGTAGCTCTGCGGTCTCAAGCTCTAGATTAATGTCATCAGGTCTGGAATCATCAGCACCCGTATCATCAAGTGTAGAAACTTCAATTAGTGTGACAACAGCACCTGTTTCCAGAAGCTCTATAATGTCAAGCTCTGAAGTGATGTCATCAAGTCTGGAATCATCCAAATCTGTATCAAGTGTGGCAACTTCAACAAGTGTGCCATTGGCACCTGTTTCCAGCAGCTCCACAGTTTCAAGTTCTAGATTCATGATTCTAGATTCATCCTCACTGTTGATGTCATCAAGTATGGAGGCCTCGATGAGCATGTCTTCAGCAAGTGTTTCTGGTACCGGTAGCACTGTAATTTCAAGTTCTGGATTCCTGTCCTCAAGTCTGGACGAATCAATGCTGACATCCTCAAGTATGAAATCTTCAGTGAGTACGTCACCCGTGCCTGTTTCTAGTAGCACTGTAGTTTCAAGTTCTGGATTTCTGTCCTCAAGTCTGGAGACCACAATGCTGATGTCATTAAGTATGGAGTCTTCAATGAGCATGTCTTCAGCACCTGTTACAAGTAGCTCTGCAGTCTCAAGTTCTGGATTGATGACCTCAAGTCTGGAGTCATCAGTATCCGTATCATCAAGTCTGGAATCTTCAATAGGTATGACTTCAGCACCTGTTTCTAGTAGCTCTGCAGTCTCAAGTTCTGGATTCATGCCCTCAAGTCTGGAGTCCTCAGTGTTGATGTCATCAACTACGGAGTCATCAATGAACATGTCTCCAACACCTGTGTCAAGAAGCCCTGCGGTCTCGAGCTCTAGGTTAACGTCATCAGGTCTGGAATCATCAGCACCTGTATCATCAAGTGTGGAATCTTCATTTAGTATGATATCGGCACCTGTTTCAAGTAGCTCTGCCAGCTCAAGCTCTGGAATGATGTCATCAAGTCTGGAGTCATCAGCCCCCGTCATGCCCGTATCATCAAGTGTGGAATCTTCAGTCAGTATGACATCAGCACCTGTTCCTAGTACTTCTATAATCTCAGGCTCTGAATTGATGCCATCGAGTCTTGAATCATCCGTATCTGCATCAAGTGTGGCATCTTCAACAAGTATGTCTTCAGCACCTGTTTCTAGCAGCTCAGCGGTTTCAAGTTCAGGGGTTCAGCCTTCCAGTTTGGAGTCCTCAATGTTGGTGTCATCAAGTGTGGAATCTTACACAAGTATGTCTTCAGCACCGGTTTCAAGTAGATCTATATCTTCAAGTTCTGGACTGATGTCTTCCAGTCTGGAGTCAAGGATGTCAGCTTCATCAAGTTCGGAATCACTTGTGATGTCTTCAACTCCAGTTATCAGCAGTTCAGCAGCTTCATCGACACCATCTTTGTCGTCACTGATATCAGCATCTTCAGTGTCATCTTCGGCTGTTGAGTCAAGCTCTGCGCCACCACCCTCAAGTTCGATTGAAGCATCAACAAGTTCGTCTGCTGTGACGACTGCATCTGCTACAACAACAGAACCAGTGACGGTTGCAACTACAACTGCAAGGCCAGTTTTGGACACTGGCTCTCAGTCTGCACAGTGCTGTTGGATTGTTACCCGTAAGTAAAAAATGTCCCTCCTCTTTTATGATGTAGAAGCCGCGCAATTGCTACCAGGATAGTAGGATTAGTGTTGTGCACTATTTCCTGCAAATGATAGTCTAATTCTATAAAGTAGCCTACACTTACTTTCATAACCATTTCAGAACTTCGTGTGCCAACTAATCGAGACGTTACCACTGATCAATTCAAATTTGAAATGGAGGACAAGCTGGCAAAGACGCTTTGGGAATGTAATGAAAGGCAGAAACTCATCGATACTGGAAAATATCAGCCGTTGTTCCGACGGAAGAGGGACACCGAGTTCCAACAGTTGATGCAAGATCCTCAGCTGGCCAGTTATGATAGTGGATATGAGAGCGACTATTCAGATTTTGGTGTTCTCCTCAGTCGGAAAAAACGTGCTGGTACTTACAATGGATACACTGTTCAGGTAGAGAAATCTTGCTTTAGCCACTTTACTTCCCACCACTTCGACCCTTTGGAAAGTTCACTTGCACCAACCAAGCTAGTTTTTTTTCTTAATTGATGGATAGGCCTACTGGATACTTTAGAATTCTTCAAGGATGCCATTTTAAAATGTTGGTTTGTAGATTGTGGAATGTGACAATATCACTCTCAAGAACTCTATCATTGGATGTTACCCCGAGTACCTTTCCATTTCTCCCTCCAGATTATCAACATAACTCGACCAAATGGTGGCAGTCTCGTTGACATGGTCTACTACGCTGTTTATGACGGTAACACCCTTACAAGTGTCAAAGCTGTGTCGCTAATGAACCTGTATTCTGATCAAGAATTAGCCATTGCCCTTGGCTACTACATTGCTGATGTTGCATCAAGTAAGTACCTCACACCTTCATCAATCTAATGCATTGATTACAGATACATCATGTTTAAGATTTCTGTCCATTTTTGGGTGGCAAGCCATTGCGCTGTTTTTTACATTCTAACATTGGTACAAAAAAGTGATGATTGTATGAACTTCAAAGTTCTTTCAGTCCATAAAATGAGCTAGGCATTAGCCAATTGGAAGCTGCCTTTGTTTAACAACCGTTCTGTGTCCTGGCCAGGTAACCCTTGGATACAATACAATACATGTACTTTTCATTAATGATACATCATGACTTTTCTATACACTATTCATTCTCAGTCATTAATCATCATCACACTGTCTCAATTTTTCAGAATATACTAGTGGTAAGAAATATCTTTTTACTTAGATGTGGTAGAGAATGAATGGGTAATTGGCTTGACTTCGTCCTCTCACTGTCAGCTTCCTGATAACTCTGTGAAAAACACAGGGATTTCATAAGGTTTCAGAATGGTGCACAGTTTTCTGTTTTTGGTGAAATTTCCACTGGGAATGAAAGAGTTAAAGAATATCGATGAGAAATGCTTTGTATGGCTTCTTTGAACAACCTCTCTTCAAATACTCTACTGGAGGATTTACCAGTTCAAATTCAGATGGTGCAAAACTATGGATCCTTCATTGTCCAATGCTTGCCAATGCCGTTGAGAGGATGAAGTGGATGCCAAGGATTGGTTACAGGAAAACATTCAGACAGCAATCCTGGCTTTCTGAACCATTGCAATTTGGAATTCAGTGCTTTTATTTTGGCTAACACACAGTTATTGTACATTTTTTGCATACTCCTCTTACCCTCCACTGTTAACCATTTTGAACTTGGACAAATCATGCAAGAATTGACACGACTATTTCAGTTTTAAGAAAACTATGAACCATGTCCTTGGAACACTCATTTCATCATCAGGATTTTCCCCAGTTTGATATTTCAAATAGCCAATAAACTGCAATTTTGTTAGAGAGTTATGCATGTCCTAGCTTGGAAAGGATAGATACAATTTAGTTTTTAGAGTTCCGCATGTTCTAAATAAGTTTAAAAGTTTTAGAGTTCTGCATGTTATAGCTTGGGAAGGAATTTTTGATCTAGAGTTCTGTGTGTTCTAGCTTGAAATCTCAAATCTGTCTTCAGTGATTAGATGTGATAAATTTTGATATAATATTTTGACTCTTGCTCCACATTACATTCACTTTTCATTACAAGATATTAAAGGTTTCTTTTTTATGATCTTTGCCAGTAAATTCCACAACTCCCAGTCCCACCCCGGAGGAAGACAAGAAACTGTGGATTATTGGTGCTGTTCTGGGGCCTTTGGCTGGTATGGCATTCCTATTGTGGCTGATTTTGTTCATCTACTTCAAATGCTGTCGGAAAGCAGAACAGAAGAGAGAGACATATGCTGAGGAAACACCTTCTCTTCATCCACGACCCAAACCACTTAATGGTCACTTGGTAAGTATGATTCCTGTATTCAGGGATTGCTGCAGCGGAGGACGTGCCAATGGTTAATCCGCCTTCAACTCATATTGTCTGATTTGTACAGTCGTGATTCTGCTTCTCCAGTGAAGTTTAACAGCTGAAACAACATTGCCATTTTCAATGTGACATGCTCAGAAGAGTGCTGCAGTGGAAAAAAGTACCAGTATGCATTACTTGGATTGAAAAGTCAGATTATCACAAATTACTTGTTTTCATCATAAGACTGACACAACTATTGAGATCCCACCTCCACTATACCACGAGTTGACAAACGACACAGTCATCCCGCCAGAAACAGATATGGCCACACGACACTCGGTGTCATTCTCGCCAGGAGTAAAGTTGGTGAGCCTCTTGGAGAAGTGGGCAGTTTGGGGTGTTGGCTTCTTGAGGGTTGATAAGATTTGGTGATATTCTCTATAGAGGTGGAGGCGCACGGTGGTGGAGGGGTGGAGTGTTGGACTTACAGGTTCGATTCCTTGCCGAGTAGGCCTACCCGGTAGTCAATTTGCATTCTCATTTGTTCTGAAACGATCAAGCAGTGTGCTGATGAGCTGCTCCTTGAGTTCCCTGGCCAAAAAGTTTTCTGGGGAGACTGGCGTAATAACTGTGAATCGCTTTGAGACTGTAGTCAGCGTAGTGGAAATCGTATAAAAGCTGGATATTGTCTTTATGATTAGTCAGAGGTGGAGCCTCCAGTTGGAATCTGAGTGAATTGGTTTCTATTTGAAGGGGAAGCACTTGGGTGTTGGGCTCTTTAAGATGGATAGGGTGTGGATCTCTGCCAGCAAGGTCATTCCTCAAAAAGAAATAACCAAATTTGGGGTGTTGTGTCATTAGCTGAAAATAGGTTATAGAAAACTTGATGGTGATTGCCTCAAACAGAGGAAAAGTACCAGGAAAGGCTTTGAAAAGTTGTAACCTTATCAGAGGAAAACCCCCGCTAATGCTGCTGCTTCTATCTGTTACACCTTGTTTCACCTTTCTGAGGCATGATGATGCATAACACTGACTCCCTAGGGTCCAGCAATCAAAGGATTCATCTTTACGTATCCACTTTCAGTTGGAAAAATCAACAAATAAGTTAGGTGTGGTAGATATGAATGGTTCAGGTCCCAAGCGGACAGCAAATGACCTGGAAGCACGCCTTGATCATCCTTTACCAATGCCATCGAAGCCAACGTAAGTACTACCACTGCAGAATCAATTGCTTACCAATATCTATATAAACTTGTGTCAAAGAGGACAACACTTTGTTGGATGCCTGAAGGCACTGCCCATAGTTTTCAATGGTTGAGTTGCCTGCATAGAAAGCAACTTCAGAAAAATATGACGGTAATTCCAACTCTTGAGGACCAACAAGGAGAAGGACTGTGATGTGCTGTGTGAGCACACCAAACCCTGTTGGCCTGGACACTGAAATAGGCCCTTTTCTCTCCCTCAGAATGGATACCACAAGTGATTCTATGCATTACTCTGATGAGGATGTTGTGGCAAATCATCACCCTGCTCCGAAATCGATGCAACAAGGTAAGCACATCTGTTCATGATGATTTTAGCATTTCAGAAAAAGCAGATGTCTACATCAATGTGAATCAAAAGAAGAGCAAAAAGTAGTGAAGAACATTGTCAAGGTCACTGATGCTTCAAGGACAAATTTAGATAAGGTCAAGGTTTGACATCAGGAGAAGAGTATTAAAAAAATGCAGTGGTAGTTTCATCCGTTTAATGTGCTTTTACTTTCAGATGAGAAACCTGGTGCGCTTCCTGCCGTCCTACAGTCATGGCTTGTGACCGGGACAGGCAGAAATAGAGACTTTGGGGTGAGTTTTGGAACAATGTGAAAGGAAACTGAATGCAATTTGCTATGGGAGTTAACCTCACGATGATCGATTTTTGTTTTTTTTAGATGGAAAAAAGCTTGCAACAAAAGTCTCAGATTGAACACTGGCGTAACAAAATGCGCCTGAGACAACGGGCTCACATGGCAAAATCAGTTGACATTGCTGATGTTATTGGTGATGACAACTACATACCACCGCCTCCTATTGGAAAGGGCAAGGGACACAGACGGTAAGAACTGAAGACTTTACATTGAAACAACCTTGTTCTATTTGTCCTTGACCTTGTGCTGACCTCAACCTGACCTTGAACCTGACCATGGCCTACATTGCATAAATAATTTTGACCTTGGCCTCATTCCTGATAGCGTGATGAACCGCACCGGGGATCGAACCGAGATCTCCCGCACACAAGGTGGGCATTTTTCCGTCAAGCCAAAAGTCCGGACGTTAGGCTCGAGGGCCTAACACCGCCTAAATCTACAACAATATTGTAACCTTGACCTTATTCCTCATAGTGTCCTCAGTTGGCATATACCGGTACCTGTGATTTTGTTGAGAATAATCGAATGTAAATGCATTAGGAGTTGGCTACTCTGAAAATGCTCAAAATCATAGTATAAAACACACTTTTGCACTAGTAAAAGGAGCGCATGCCACCATAAATGCACCTCTGCCACGAGAGTTGAAACAATGTGAAATAATCTTCATCTTTTTCATCCAAACAGCCGTGGCAAAAGAATTCCATCAAAGCATTTCCGTAAAGAACTGGATCAGTTGTTTGATGACGGTATGGTGGGGCAGTATAGAAAGAAAAATTATGACATCGAGGCTCATCTTCCAGAGAGGACGACAGAGCAGGCATCCCTCCTAGGGGAACATCCACCACCAGAGGGGATGGCTCATCCTACACCAGCTCTGCTACGGACACCGAAGTCTGTAAGTATCTTGGTATGGAAATAGAAACTTTTCATCACAGAAGCTTTTATTTTGAAGTTCATGAATGCTTTCGTTCAATCTGACACTAGGTTTTCTCCAGGCTCTGGTTTGTCCCTACATAAGAGCCAATAATGAGGTGAGATAGAGCTAAAAAAGATACCGGTATGGTGTTGACAGCCAGGACTTGCAACTAGAGGCACGTCAGCCCTGACAGAAGATGTACATGTACATGTTCAGTACCGGTACCTGAAACTCTTCGCTCTTTTCAGTCCGACAGTGAGACACTGACAGACACTCGCAAACGCATGAGTAAATTACTGGGTAATGCTTTTACTCTTGTTCCTCCTCGGTAAGTAAAAGCTTTTATAAAAGATACTCGATGATTTGATTGAAAATGTTATACAGTTTTCATTGCAACAGCGTGGAGGTTTTTTTTAGTCTTTGTTTGGTTTTAGTTGAGATCTTTGAAGAATCAATTCCTAGGGCCTCGGATTTGAATCCACTGCAGGTTAATATACACTAATCTTAGCCAGAAAGCAAGTTGGGCCTTTTCCATCAAGACCTATCCAAAAGTTACTTATGGCCATTTATTTTCATTTCGGACCAACTTTTTTCTTTAAACAGCAGTAATCGTGTGACCCCTGAACCCAGTGAATCTAGCGACAGGACAGATCGACAGCTGTCCCATCCAGCACCAGCGCCCCTTCCCCCACCACATGGGCGTGCCTCCAATGCCCCTCTGACCAAACGTAAACGCCTCCTGCAGGCACGCCTGGAGGCGCAGATGGCACGAGAGAGGTAGATAAATTACAGTTGAATGAGTATTAACAAAACTTGCCATCTCTTTAACTTGTTTAATGTTTTGTTTATACAATATCACCTCTCTAATTTCTATATTTCAAATCCTTTCCGATATTCACCAACTTGGCCTTCATTTTCAATTTGTCTTTCCTGAATCTTTCTTACAAATATTGGCCTCTTCTCCATATCATCCTGGTCATTGCATGCAAGATTATTGCCTACACAAAACGTGTGACACATACATGTAATATCACCCTCCCTGGCTCACTGACTCACTCACACCTACCGTTAATACCATTACTGGTCATGATCACTAACATCCCCCAGTCTCCCACTACTAAACACAGCCCTGTCACTTTCAGGAAAGTAAATACTCATTCTTTTTTTTGCATTTTGAACTGTTTCGTTCTTTTGCATATCCTACCAGCCTCCTTGATAAGGTTGCTGGTGAAAAATTAAGGTCACGTTATAAAAGGTTTGATGATGATGATAGGTGAGTTTGAATTGATATAATGGTGGAAGAGGGCTTAAGATGGTCGATGAAAAAAATTTAAACATCAAGGTTTAGGTGGTGGATTGAAGATTTAGTAGTCTTCATACATGTAATACCGGTAGTAGTTTTCATGAACTTCAGTGGTGATTGGTTGAGGGAAATTTTCATATTGGCTCCAGCAAATGTGATTTTTGTCTTGGACTGAAGTGCTTGGCGGCTTGGTTTGAATGATTCACCAAAGAGCAAACTGATGCACAGTCACCTGCATTAAAACATTTTGTTGCTTTCTCAGAGTGAAAGACAGTGATGAAGGGGTCATGCCTGTAACGGCATTGGTGAAACCGTCTCCTTCACAAGGTAAGTTATTCAGGCAATATTAGCAGTGTTGATTTCATAAGGTAAAGGCATGCATTATACCAAAAGGACCTTGGAAGTTCAAATTATGGTTCAAAAATTGAGGGAAATAAATGGAGAAAGTTTGTGGCAAATCTATTTTATGCTGATACGACTGCTGAGAAAGACTTGGCATGTATACAGTGCGACTCTAACTCAATGTTCTTTTCAGAGGGTCAGTCAAAGACACACCTACCGATGTTGATAGATAAAGGAGCAGCCATGACAGGAAGCACAGCCGGACCATCACCGTACAAAACGTCTGATGAAATTGCACGGATTGAACCAGTCTTGCAACAACAGGTAAAGAATGATCTTACTCCATTTCAATATAGTAGCCTACCGGTAACCTACTTTACTGGACTTTTTCCTGTCTCGATTATCTCTCTACACCTTCAGCTTCCCCTCTCTAAACCAATTCATACCATTGATAGCAACTTGTCTACATTTTCCTCCTAATAGAGTAGGAGTGTCAGCTACAACTTCTTCAGCTACAACTTACCATTTAATACATGCACACCATCGTAGAATAGGCTACATGTATCTCCTAATCGCATATCTGCAAACTACAATCCAGTAGATGGAAACATTGGAAAAAGGTTTTATTTGAACTCAGGTTCACCAAGTTTAGTAGTATCCTAATCCCCAGGAGTTGTTACTAGCCTTCTGTCCCGCATCTAGCACAGAGTACCTGCGCTTTCATTTCAATTGTTTGTCATTTCTCACCCTAACTTCATTTCTTTTCTTGCAAACCAACAGTATGAAATGTACACATATTCAAGAATGGATCCACCAGTAAGTAGCGATGACAAAAATTCCACAATTAGCTCAATTACCAGGAGAATTGGATGGGGCTTGGCTAATTAATCTTAAGTCAGCATCATACATATTGCTATAGGCTGCAATGAGCTGGAGGATGGAAAAGATGAAAAGTTTGTCACTTTCTTGATCATTCTGAACCCAAAAGTCATCAGGAACAGGGCAATGAACATACTGACAATTTCTTGTCTTGTACTGGATGACTGACCTAACTGGTGATTGACGCATGTCAAATGGTTGCTAATTAGCTATCAATCTCGTAAGCGATGATCCATGATCATAAGACTTCACAGATTCTGATTAGTACTTCAGTATAACTGCCTTTTAACAGGATGTTTACAAGCCAAAGTTGAGACACTATGATGAGGTGAGAATACTAGCACATTTTGTGCTTCACTAACCTCAGTTATAATTTAACTGCTCCTTTCTACATGATGTTTTGGTCACTATCGTTTCACAGAATCCATTGGCAAAATATGTCATCATAAATAAATCTATTTATTTATTTATTTATTTATGATGTTATGTGATACCCCGGTACGCCTTTATTTTGTTGCATTTCTCCTTTGGGTTTTCAAGAAATTATCAACTGTGTTGTTTCCTACCGTAGTGTTTTGTGTTTGTTTGGTCCCTCAGTGGTTGCATGCAGTCATTTCAACTACACGATGGAGTTGAGTGTTCAACTTGCAATAGGAACAATTTCACATTTCTTGCAGATTTCCTGGTTTCATCCTCCATTACTTGTATATTACTTACTTTTTCTCCATTACTTGTAGCCTATATATATTTCTCAAGTCGAAAACTGTTGTCTACAGAGCCACAATAATGTCTTTGAAATCAATCTGAATATTTACCATTCTTATCGAGTCACTTCCATATGTTCATTCCGTATTTTCAGTGATAAAAATAGGAAGTTAAGTGGGTGCTTATGCAGCCAGTAGTGATAAATATTCGAACGTTAGATTAGTGGGTTGGCGGTCAAGTGGGACTTCTCATGTTGGACACCCTGCTTTGAGGACACAATATCTGTGGAAAACACCCAGAAAATGTTCATTTTCATTAAATATGATCATTTCAGGACTTGTGTGTGTCTAAAGGGTGTCCATAGTAGAGTAGTCCTTCAAAAGTGATGTTCCTCTCCTTGTGCTAATCCCCTCCCTATATCGTTATTACTATTAGCTCCTATCCTACCCTCTCAACAAATCCAATCTCTGGAGGGTGGCGCACAAGGTAAGACGGTTCGATTTTGCATGCTTTAGGGACATTGCCGTATTTTGGTCCAGTACCCTGACAAACGGTGACTTCTGTTATTGGTTGGTTGCACCCTGCATGAAGTATGTGATGTCACATGAGACTTCAAAACTGCAGTGTTTCTGTTGGAACCTTGATAACCAGTGGTGTTACTGATGGCACTTGGTAACCAGTGGTACTGTTGGAACATTTGGTAACCAGTGGTACTGTTGGAACATTTGGTAACCAGTGGTACTGTTGGAACATTTGGTAACCATTGGTGTTACTGTTGGAACCTTATTTGGTAACCAGTGGTGTTACTGTTGGAATGTTTGGTAACCAGTGATGTTACTGTGGAACCTTGGTAACCCAGTGGTGTTAGTGTTGGAACATTTGTCAATCAGTAGGGCAAATGTTGGAACTTATGTTGACAGCCGGTTGTTGACTCTTGTGGTCACAGTTGTGTTCATATTGGAACTTGTGGTAACAAGGTGTGGTGGGGTAACTACTGGGTGGTATGACTATGAGAAGTTCTAATGGGGATAAGGCAGATGGGGATCTAATTGGAGGGTGCATGAGGTGAAGTTTTCTGATCTTAACTTTCAGTCTACCGGTACATTTGTCAGTGGGAATGGGCCACTATGCACTTTGCTTTTGCATTCAAAGCTTGATGTAGTTATGAAGTTATTGTTCTCAAAGTTTGGGGGGCTTTGTATGTTGCATTTTCTTGTTGTATACCAGTACTCCATTCGTTTTGATCATATATTTGCAGGGGTCTCCTGGTAGCTGGTTTTAATCAGTGGTCAGTGCACAAATTGCAATAATTGAGGTCACCCAATGATTTTGTTTTGACTCGTCAGAGCTGATCCACATGCCATCTTTTCCAGAATTTGATATTCTGATGGCTGCTATGACAGGTTCCCCTTCACTTGTTTCTTTTACATTGTCATTAATTTCCTCATGACTGATAATGATCGAATTAGATTTCAGACTAGGATTAACTGCCCTGGTGGTGGGAAGTAATATTTGTTGTACAGCTCAGCTTGGTTGTGTTAGCACCATACATTTTCTGTGGCCATGTCCGAATGCTGCTTTCCGCACGAAATCAATTTGTATCATAAAAACCACAAGCTTTAGCATTTCTGCATGGTGTGATTACGGTATCTATGGCATAAACCGTAGCTCACAGCTGTTGCATTCATACATGTGGGTAGTTTGAATGATGATCATTGGGGAAAATTGATTCCCCTTTATTCCAAATCCCTACTTTAGGTAGTCCTCATCAACAGTTTGGTAAATGAAGTAGCACACAATTAATGGACTATAAAGGTCCCATCAAATTTTGATGGGACCTTTATAGTCCATTAAATATTTATTGGAATGGATACTGGCTTTCAACGAAGTTGAAATGATCGCTTTCCATGCTATCCTGTAGCTGTTTCTGCACTCTAATACATCTCTGTCTTTCATTTTAGGACAACCGCACATTACCCATCCGAGGGCCACCTTCATTAGACAATTTACCACCAGGAGGAGACGTGCATCCTCCTCCGCTGGGGATAAACTCCGCCCTTCAGCGACGTGCACCTAACAAGCAAATCACAACTGTGCTACCACCACAGGAGAGGCGACGCCCAATATCAGCTCAATCAAGGACCAGTGACGGCTCTGGATCAAGATCTGCCTGGGATGAACCTGAACCTGAACCGAAACCACGACCAAAATCGAGCCATTTTAGGAAATCGAAGGGTAAAACATCGCCGGTGGAACAGATTGGAGGCACATTAGATGATGGAACAGATGAAGTCGACATTGTTAAGGGGAGTTCGAAAAAGGTGGCTGGATCACTGCGAGAGGAGTTGAAGAAACACTCCAGTCGTAAACGGGATCCTGCAGTGTAATTGTGATAAAATATAATCTGAGGTACTTCTTGGGTAATCTACTGATGAGGTGTTTACCCAGGAAAATATTGTAGAAGATGGACACAAAAACAATGCCCTACAAACTTTTGCTCTCGATTCTTCCTTTGCCTATATGGCTGAATCTCTTTTTGTGAGCACTGTCTCTTAGCGACATTACTGTGGAACAAACTGTCTCATAACAGGCTGGAACCTGTTGATCTCCTCACCCTTTTATCAAGGCGGGGGTAGCACCTACACTCTAAAAACTGAAGTGTTACACATGCTACACTTAGCGGGTGTAACACTTTTAAATAACTCTTTAAGTGTAAGACAAAAAATTAGGAACACCCCGAAGTGTACCACAATCAGTGGGGGAAAACCTCAAAATTTAGAAACGTTTGCAAAAAATGAGACGCGTCTCTAAATATATTCAATTCAATTCAATTCAATTCAATTCAATTCAATTCA
>NMRB01000188.1:89774-103341 GCA_002633025.1 Notospermus geniculatus | reverse complement strand
TAGTCTCGGTCACCCAGCCGCTGTTTCGAATCTGGGGATCGAACAAGCGTCTGGGTCATAACGCCACTTTTTCTGTTACGAGCAGACCAAGATCCTGGTCTGGATGCTGATTGGCTAATCAGGGACAGAGCTAGTCATTCATTCCCATCCGCCGATTCCTCCCATTTGAAAATCACAATCCGACTGCTGATTGGGCAAGAGAAGTGATCATGTGACCTCATCATGGCGACGACCACATAATGTCAGTTGGGATTTCTCGACCCATCTACCATACGGATACACAATTCCTGCTTAGTTTTCAGCCTGATATTCAACTCCAATAAGTTTATGCTGTCCAGTACGCTGTCTCGGATCACTTCACCGATCGATTCATTGCCAGATTCAGACATTTTGGAGGGTTGTGAGGTGAGATTTTATCCATCAACGGAAGCAGCCATCTTTGTCACGTGACCTGCTACAGCATTACCCACAATGCACTGTATCACAACAATAACGGCGTTCTGGGCCAGACGTCAATCTCGTACCCAGAGATTAGTTACGCTCGGCCGAGGTTGATGGTCGCTACACTAATCTCTGGAGACGGCTACGCCCTAGCGGTGGCTTCGGAAACCAAAATGCAATGGAAAGTGCGTTACACACGGCGCATCCCGCTTCACTCCAAGTTTATACAGAGCGCGCCATGTATTGCTGTGGATTTTCCTCGATAAGTACAACAGATCCCTCGAAAAAACCTTTCTAAGGACATTTTTGTGTGTAACATTTTATACTCAAGTCATCTCAAGTCATTCCAGTGCATTTGTGGTTAAAATTCGGTCTAAAACTGCACGATACCAAAAATCACACCTAAGGCGTGATTTGGCTAGCCGTCTCCAGAGATTTGTGCAGCGACCATCAACCTCGGCCCGAGCGTAACAAATCTCTGGGTACGAGATTGGGCCAGACGTTTGTGTAGCAGTACTGCGGAACGAAACGGCTGGCTGCGCAAGACTAAGTTGCGATTGGTACTGCGCGCAAACACTGCGACGTCAAAGTGTCGAATATATATGACGCGCGACTGTAGTTTGATTGATAAATGAAATAAACAATTATGAATTAGACTTTATAAAACTGACTCATTGTAGTTTATGGTACATGCAATGTGTGTGCAAACATCACATTGGAGCTGAAAATACAGCCCTTCCAAGTGTTGAAGTAACACTTGGTAAAGGCTCATACAGGCCCGTATCAACATTCTGAGGTGTTAAGGCAACACCTGAAAGGTGTAAATTACTGACCCCACCAAGGTTTAAAGTAACACTTTCTAGTGTTTCATGCAACACCTCGTAAGTGTTGGACCTATCCCTACACTGTGAAAAAGACTACACTAAGAAGTGCTGCAATAACAACTGCAAGTGTTGACACCTACACTTGTAAGTGTTAAATTTGTAACACTTGCACAAGTGCTAGAAAGTGTCGCACTTCATCAGGTGCTACGATAACACTATAAGTATTGTCCCTGCTCGCACACTTGGAAAGTGTTGAATTTAACTCTTTTAGTGTTATATTTAACACTTCAGTTTTTAGAGTGTACCCACTATACATATGCGTGTTTAAGGCTAAACAGAAGCTTAGATTTACCCACACTTTTCTTTTGAAAATATGTATTCTTCCCAAATTGGAGTAGGCCTAAGCTTTGTGGGAGGGACAGCCATAAGTCTACTAACAAACCTGAGTAGGCCTACCCATACCTCCAAAATCCTGGAGTGAGGGTAAGAATAAGAGCTATCGCTGCTGAACAGTCATTGCTCAGTTTTTCAAATTCTACAGCAGATTATATTGTATATACATGTATATATCAGTTGATCAGGGCATTTTTCTGTATTTTTGGCGTTGAGCGCCAAGTTGTGGATTCTAGTGCATGAGGTTTTCTATTGTACGGTAATACCCGTACCGGTACTGCAGTACTGTATTTAGTTCCCAAGCTTTACTACCAGTATATCATGGAACTGCCAAAACTGTAAATCAGATACGCCAAATATAGTGGTGGGCACAGATGGAAATTGCAATGTGATTAAATTATTAATTCCTTTTACATAATAGATAGGCCTAGTATTTGACCTATTTAATAATGATGCCAAGTCCTTAGACCGTCCAGAATATGTTTTGGTTTTTTGTATGTCTAGTCTTTTATTCCAATGCTGTAGGTTCTATCCTCCAAACAATTATGTGATAAGTTCAATGATCTGCTATCATATCTTTAAAACTCGTGTCCTCAGCATGTCAGAATGCTGTGGGTGAATTTCAAGGGTGGCCCACCTTGTTGAAATAACCTGTAGAGAACACTGCACATTTTGAAGGAATAGCACTCACTTGAACTGGAAACGAGGTCTCCTTCGTTTTCGTTTTCTTCATACTTTAAGTGCAGAGGACATGATGAAGAAAGTAAATGAATTGTACAAGCTGTCAGTCTAGCATGCATACTGAATTCAGTAACAAATGAAGTTTTCATCTTTTGGATCAGAGTCTGTGCTTCGAGCGTCACCCTCAAAAAAAAGCACTACAAAAAGACAGAAGGTTATGTTGGAAGCAAATGATGATCCAGTTCATGGTAAACTGTTTCATACCTGCAAAGATACATTTCTCACCTTTTCTGTGATTACTTTATTTTTCTGTTATTAGTTAGAACATAATACTGATTCCATCCATTTTGTAAGGTGCAGAACATTTTGGATATTGTTACAAAGAATGAACCGTTATTGTATGTAATATCTACATGAATTGCTGACAACCACCATATATTTTTTGTAAATACTTGTACATATAGTCCGGACGCAAAACCCCGATTTTCTGAGAAGTGGTACTTTTTGTATAACAGCAATTTTTTTGCATTTTTTATATCTCCAAATGACAGAGATTCAGAATCCGGCGGGTGCCACTCCGGCACCCTTGAGCGTTTTGAGAAAATCCCGTTTGAATTTTTGGAACTGACTTTATCATTGGACGTCAGCTGGCGCAACGACTGAGCTTTGTACAGGAGAATGGAACCCGATGTACAGCTAACTTTTAAACGGTGGGATTTACACCCCATAAATGTATTATCAAGAGATAGAAATCTGGGGCCTCGTAACCAGATAAGCAAGTTTTTGGTAGTTTTTACGTAGTTACGTAATTGGAAACGGCATTTTTATGTATTTTCAACAATTTTGTGTTAATTTACATGAAAAAGCCATTTCGCTATTAGACAACTACTGAAAAGAATTAAAAACATGCTTGTCTGCTTCTGAGGTATCATGTTTCTATCTGTTGGTAATACATTTATGGGCTGTAAATCCCACCGTTTAAAAGTTAGCTGTACATCGGGTTCCATTCTCCTGTACAAAGCTCAGTCGTTGCGTCAGCTGACGTCCAATGATAAAGTCAGTTCGAAAAATTCAAACGGGATTTTCTCAAAACGCTCAAGGGTGCCAGAGTGGTACCCGCCGGATTCTGAATCTCTGTCATTTGGAGATATAAAAAATGCAAAAAAATTGCTGTTATACAAAATTTCCCACTTTTTCGTTCTGCGTCCAGACTAATACAGGTACATTGTAGTTAAGAGAAATCCTTCAATTTGGGGTACTGAAGCACCACCAGTTTTGCCCAGGCGAGAAGCCAAAAATAACTTACTTTTCAGTAAAATCTGTTGTTCTTATTTATATTGTATAAATGGGGCTAAGAACGGGATTAGGGATGTAAGGGCTACTTGGTTTACATGTATTTGTTTGAAAATCAGGACATGCATACATCATTGCTACCTTCTAATGTAATACCATATTCTTGGCACTTTGATTTTGATAACCCTCAGCGACTTTCCTTGTGCCAAACCATAAACATTCCTGTGTGGATATTTGTTATTTTGTAGGTGAAATTTACACAAATTTCATAATAAAATACAATTTTACGAGTCCCATATTTTGAGTTTTCTTCACTTTTTCTTGATCCAACAAATGAAATGGCCCAATATTCCCAGAAACGGACACACTTTGGGCATTCCCACTCAGAATTTCTAGAAGCAAGATACAAGGACTCACCAAAATCTGTGCAGTTTAAAATTACTTTAATCAGAAGTCTAATACATCAAATTTTCTAATGCTATGTTCACACTAGAGCGCGGTCCGTTACGAATGTCACGATTGGCCATTCGTAACTGATCGTGGAATATTTGTTTACTTTTCTGAAGTTTCACGTTTGGATACGAGTTGATGCGAGTCGGTACGTTCTGATGCGCTTGGATGCGACATGGTCGCGATTGGTCAATTTCAGGTGGCACGAATGGCGCCACGATTGAAATCGTGGTCTTATTCGTGGAGTAATCGTGGTGATCCTATCAGATCTTATCACATCTTGAGGGCAATCGTGACTGCAATCGTGACAATCTTGTTGATCGTAGGAAATTTTTGAACCGTTCAAAACTTTTATACGATTTATACGATTGCCACGACTGACCTCAAGATCTGATAAGATTTGATAGGATCGCCACGATTACTCCACGATTAAGATCACGATTTCAATCGTGGCGTGAATCGTGATAGTGTGAACACAGCAAAAAACTGAATCATGATTTTGGTTCAAGACCGCCTCCAAGTATCACGTAGTGAGAAGGGAAGATGCAATACACGGCGCATCTCATCAGAGCGTGGTGTTCGTCTAGTCCACGATTGATCCCGATCACCACGATTCGTAAGCACGATTAGATGCGATCTCTCGCGCTTTGGTACGATTTAATACGATCTGATGCGATGATCACGATTAACAAATTAATCGTGTTGATCGTAGCAAATTTTTAAACCGGCCAAAACTTTCCTACGATCAACACGATTGCCACGTACGACTGACCTCAAGATCCGATACGACCTGATACGATCGCCACGATTACTCCACGATTAAGACCACGATTTCAATCGTGGCCTGAATTGTGATAGTGTGAACATAGCATAATACGTCATGTCTGAGCACCAGATAATCAAACTGGCAAAAACGTTCGTGATTGATCAATCGGCAGTGCATTTAGTTGAATGCTGCAATTGAGACAATAGAAAATCATTCATGTGATGATGCATTGGCAACACTAACTAAAACACCAGACTCCAGCTACGGAAGAAGCACCATACATGTACCACAGAAATTGAGCAGAGGTACAAGTACCTGCATGGGTGCTTACTTGTACGTTTCCACCGTACACTGTACGGAAATCATTGCCAATTGTACGTGATACGTTTGAAGGTCCCCATCATACATTTTGGAGATTTTTGGTCAGTTGTACGCAGAAACATCATGAAATACGTTTAAAAGTAATCGTTCTACGTTTGAAAGTAGGATTTGTAAGGAATAAACGTGACGAAGTTCACATGTTGTTTTCGTCGTTCTCTACCTCCCAATGAGCCGCTAACTTAATTGTACCCAAAAAATGTAGAAAATACCCAAAAATATCAGTCCATAAACATATTGTACCCAAAACATTGTCAAACTACGCAAACTCAGTCAATTCATATATTGTACCCAAAAGTTTGGCAAAATACCCAAACTTTTGTAGAAAAATACCCAGAAATTTTTTGGGGGGGTAAGCAGCACTGTACCTGTCGAGTACATCTATCCTGAATACTTTACTCGTCCTCAAGAACAAAAGGAACGATGGCAGGTATGGAATTCTATTCACATAGAGAGGAGTACACAGCCTAAACTGCTTATTTTTTAAGGTTGAGGAGTCTCACAAGTGATGAGCAACCCTTTATGAGGTGGCCCGAGTTGGAAATCTCAATACGTATTTTTTAGCTCACCGGGGTGAGCTATTACGATGGGGAAGCGTCCGTCGTCCGTCGTCGTCGTCGTCGTCGTGTTCCGTTAGCAGGGCACGTTTCGTAACCGCTGGGGCTATGGATCTGAAACTTGGTACATACATAGCCCTAGGTCAGATGACCCATGACACCAAGTTTCGGTCCGATTCGATTGTTGGCTTGGCCACCAGGTGGCCAAAACCAAAAACACAAAAAGCGCAATAACTCCTGAACTAATGACTGGATCATCTCCAAATTTTTATCATAGGTGTATCTAATGAGGATACATGACATATATAACGAGTTTTTGATTTGACCTACTTTTCAAGGTCACAGAGGTCAAAGTTCGACAAAAGTGACGAACCTCTCACAGTTTGTTATTATTTCACCGAGCGACTTCATATTTTGCATAAACATGCATTGGAGGGGTACCTTTAAAAATACCAAGTTTCGGCCCGATTGGACATCCAGTATGGCCGCCAGGTGGCGTAACCTGAAAATCAAGTAAGTGCTATTACTCAGGAACGGCTTGACGCAGAGGGCTCAAATTTGATATTTACCTCCATCTAGATGACCTTTACATGCACGTCAAATTTCAGCCTGATTTGACTTCAAACATGGCCACCAGGTGGCGTAACCCAAAAATCATCAAAGTGCTGTAACTCAGGAACGCCTTAACCCAAAGCGCTCCAATGTGCTAGGTGGACCTCTGCAGATGACCTTTATGACCATGTGAAGTTTCGGCCCGATCGGACATCCAATATGGCCGCCAGGTGGCGTAACCCGAAAATCATCAAAGTGCTGTAACTCAGGAACGACTCGACCCAAAGCACTCCAATGTGCTATGTGGTCCCCTGCAGATGACCTTTATGTGCATGTGAAGTTCCGGCCCGATCGAACATAAAATATGGCGCCAGGTGGCATAACCCAAAAATCATCAAAGTTCTAGCTGGGAGTGAC
Organism: Notospermus geniculatus; assembly: GCA_002633025.1. Lineage (NCBI taxonomy): Eukaryota > Metazoa > Nemertea > Pilidiophora > Heteronemertea > Lineidae > Notospermus > Notospermus geniculatus. The sequence goes on along the minus strand of NMRB01000188.1, from coordinate 96,589 downwards.
TTGACCGAGATTGCTCATGCCACTGATATGTACCTCCCTCTGTCATTAGACTATTATGTCCAACCCGGTGAGCACATGGTCCATGGACCATTTCATTTTGTAAAATATTCCAAAGCAGTTCAATCCTAAAATATGGTAAGCAGGGAAAATAATTACACATGCTTAAAATTTGTTGAAATAGCTCACAAATATCAATATATTGATCTTGGATACAATCTGTGTGGCACAAAGCGTTGATAAATTAATAGCTAATTTGAAGCATTTTATGTACAAATGAAAGTATTTCCGGGTAGTTTGTTAGAGGCAGTTCAGGCTGTTCTGATTACAATATGCCGCCTAAAAAATATCTCGCAAAACACATCTGAAGGAAATTGCTTTAAATATAAACCTTCCTGTCAGGGGGGATAAAAAGGTCTTTCGCACCCGTATTGAACCTATAATAAACATGAAATATCTACAATAAAAGCATAAACAATGGAATTTGGCAAGCAAATTTTTAGAACTATAAGATGAAACTGAATAGCTATGAATATTATAATGCCACAAATTACATTTCCTTTAACCTCCCGTGTTCAGGAATGCCACCAAAAAAGATTTCATAAAATTTAGCATAAATATTACGTCATTCTTTTTTATACAACTGCAATCAAAGAAATAAGTCCTCTGCCAGAAAATCTTTAAAGGTATTAGTTTGTTTGACTATAGTAGTGGGACCACAACAAAGGAAGCCTTGAGCAATATGAACTCTGGAAGGGAAGGCACAAGTTTTTATCATAGTAGAGATGAAGACAACTTGAGTAATTAATATAGTAATTAATGGATCGAAGCACCAGAGGCAATGGGGGCCCTAGCCAACTTCCTCAATAGGTGTCACTAGTGGTTAAAACTATTGAAATGAAACTGACATCCCAGTCCTGATCATTTTCCCACACAAAAGGCATCCATTGTATAGGACCTGGTTTCGGTGTGCTGCCCTCTATCGTAGCTAGGCTCCCCATCAGATGAGTACCATTATGATGTTGAGCCATTTATGAGAAGACAAGGGCTGTGAACAAAAGTGAGAGAGCGTACTGTAGAGTACCGGGTACCACGAAGGAGTATTTGCGAGTATCATGTTCATGTTTTTCCGAGTACTACCACTGTGAAACACCTTAGACTAGTATGAGGTAAAATGCACAGCAATAGTGTGCAATTTTTCTCAGGTAAACATTCATCGACCATTTTAGCATGGCAAAAAACCAATAAGACTTCTTAACAAGACACAAATGCCCTACATTAAAACTGACTATAGGCCTACTTGATACTAAACACTACATACCTTGCCTAACCTATTATCCTTCACCTATGCATACTACCATACTACATCAGTTGTAAATTTACAGTACATGAAATCCACTACTCACATCAAGAGTAAATTTACAGTAAATGTGATCCAATGTTCACATCTCGGCTAATTTTTTTTTGATTTCAAGTGATCCAATTAAAATCATCTAATAATTTAGTAAGATCATTTTAGACAAGTGCGCAGTGAGCAATAAATTTCCTCTAACAACGAATCCAACATTCAACGCATAAGTTACTCCACGAACAATTACCAATATACAGAGCACAACCCGAGGGAAATGAGCAAAATCAATCATGAAGACATAGATTAGAAATTGCATTATCAACATTCATGAAACTCTTTGGGTCCACGGGGACACTCATTACTATACTGACAGTCAATGAACTTCAGACACGCACATGGTATTGAAGTCCCCATATACAGAAACTCTTACACAAGAAACCAAGGTTTGGAAAATTTCAGCTTTCGGTTCACGGTAATGTGGCAAAAACGACCATACCAACAAAATGGAGAAACTACTTACAGGATTGAGGGAAAAAGATTAAGGCTAAACACAAAGAGACGTCAGTTTATTGTTCTGGAGGTGACTATTTCCAACAAAATGCAACCATGACTAACCAGTTGATTGTACCCGTAATTCCCTAGAGACGGCTTTTCTGGTAATCAAGTCAACTCTGGGTCATCTTCTTCTCCAAATTTTCAGCAACTTTATCAAGGAACTTGAACGTGGTCAGGTAGTCATCTGGTGAAACACTGTAAGCAATAAATAAATGAAATGATTGCCACAATACACAACGCAAATTGCTTCAAATGTCACATGCCCTGCATTTCATCATGAAGCACTCTAGCTGAACATGCCGATCTCCTCTTTCTCATGATTGGTACCGTTTCAGAAAGGCAACTGCTCACAACAAATCACATTGACAAAGTGCTCAAAGCCAGTTTTCAGAAATCTTGACTTACTTGGTCATTCCCTTGATACAAATTGCCAAATCCTTCGTCATGATACCAGATTCAATGGTCTCAACACAAACAGCCTCAAGATTTTCAGCAAAATGTGCAAGTTCTGTATTTTCATCCAGTTTGGCTCGGTGCTGAAAGCCCCGTGTCCAGGCAAATATAGATGCTGAAGAAAAGAAACCACATGAATGACTGGAAACCTACGTCGAAAGGTATGGGGATGCTTCAAGTGAACTTCCAGCAATTTCCAGAGGGAGCAGCAATGGGATTTTTGATAGAGGGGATACGGTAACAACAAAATGTCTCAAGCTCCAGTATGTCGGACACCTAATGAATCCAAACATATCCTAAGGACATGTTTCCATCTTTCAATTGTTCAATACACACTGTCGTGACATCATGGACCGAGACAAATACCTATTGAGTTAGTTGATGTCTCTTTGCCCTGCTGATGCATCCTGTAATGTCTGGTGACAGTGCCATGGGCTGCCTCTGCTTCAACTGTCTTACCATCTGGACAGACAAGTACACTGGTCATCATGCCCAATGAGCCATATCCTGGGGAAAGAAAGCAACAAGGACATAAATCACATCATAACAATGCAAAGAAAAAGACCCGTCATCAAGTTTCCAATGGGGATCTTAGCTACGATAGAGGGCAGCACACCGAAATCCGGTCCTATACAATGGACGCCTTTTGTGTGGGAAATTGATCAGGACCGGGATGTCGGTTTCATTTCAATAGTTTTAACCACTAGTGACACCTATTGAGGCAGTGAGCTAGGGTGCCCATTGGAACCTCACTCAGGGCATTTAACTCAATGGAGGCCTGAAATAATGAACCCATTACAACAGCAGTGTTTCTGCCAGAGGGTACTACAGGTACTATGGTAGTAACCTCACGGGCACAGAAAAGGGCCATTTTCTTTAATTTCATGGGGGTTTTGCCGATTTTGAACCCACAAAAAATTTATGGCAGAAACCCTGAACAGACAGAGTAAATCTGTCATCTGCCACTCCCCTGATAGAGATTTTGGAATAAGGAAATCCAACACTCACCCTGAGCTACAGAGTCGGACTGTACATCACCATCATAGTTTTTACAAGCCCACACAAAACCTCCCTCGGACTTCATGGCAAATGCCACCATATCATCTATTAGACGATGTTCGTACCAAATATTTTTGGCTTCATACTGAGATTTATAGTCACTGAAAAAACAGAGAAAACACTCAGAAACTCACAAGTATTAAGGACTAAACCATACTCCAGGCAGCGTTGAAATTTTTTGATACTTTTGGATGAAAATTTTAACACTGCCATTGACGCTAGATCGCCATCTTGAAAACCTTGACGTCATCGTCGGCGGGCTGGTCTATCATGTGACACGAACTTCTGTTTCAAAATGGTATTATTCGCAGAAAACAGTATTTATCTTGTCGAAAATGAAACAGAATAACTTTATTATTACTTTATATCTACTCCACCGATGTTTGTATCACTCTATACCTTTATACACCCATCTTCAACGATCTATATTGTAAGCGTAGAAAACGAGTGATGGGGTGACCGCTTAACAATCAGTAGAATTTCTACTGTTCGCTCCGCGCTTGCACTACTTTCCAAGATGGAAACCTAGCGCCGCTACTAGTGGTGATATGATTGACGTCATTGCACATATCGCCACCTAGCGTCAAGTTTGGGACTAAACCTTTTTTTTTGAAGTACATGTACACACATAGTAAAAGCACATCAATTTACATTACAAAGGTCAAATTGTGACAGGCACAAAATGCTTACCTTTCATAAATTTCTTGAAATATGTCCTTGAATCTCCCATCGTACTTCTTCAGAATAGTGTTCTTTGTACTAAAAAAAATTTATATATTTTCATTCCATCCACACATACCGGTATTTACAAAATAGAGGAGAGCAAAAGCAAGCAGATGAAGAATAGTGAAGATGGATTACCTTAAGTACAGAGGCCATTCTTTCTGGAGGGCAAACTGGAAAGAACTGTGGGCAAAATCTCGGATGGACTGGAAACATGAACAAGATGATTTCAATACTACAGGTAAAATGTTATACACAAATATGTTATGTTATGTGTCCCACTGGGTAAAGGAGTTCAGTAGCATTACAAATACCAAACTAACACAGATCGAAGACCTGAAGTTGGCAAATGATGACAGAAGATCGAGTTTTATTTCAAGACATAAGTAAAGGGGCATAACCCCATATCTCCATTACCAGAAACACTCACCTTGTCAGTGTTATACATGGCAAGCGCTACCCCAGCACCTTCAAAGTTGAACACCTCATGAGAGATTGGCTCATGCCCATTTTCAGGGGTCCACTTAATCTCAAGTTTACCTGCCCCGGGGACAACAAAGTCTGTAGCTTTGTACTGATCTCCATAGGCATGACGCCCAATGACGATGCTTTTGGTCCATGGCTTCACAAGGCGAGGGATATTTTGACAAATGATGGCTTCCCGGAATACCGTCCCTCCTAGGATATTCCTAATGGTTCCATTTGGTGAACGCCACATTTTCTTAAGGCCAAATTCTGAAAAAGAGAGTAATCCATTTCATGACTAATTAAATACAAGAGTGAATGGACACATCAACAATTTATGGTGTAGGAAATGATATTTACCTTCCACTCTTTTCTCATCAGGTGTAATTGTGGCACACTTGACTCCAACATTGTATTTCTTGATGGCATGGGCACAATCGATTGTGACTGAAGTGAAACAATTCTTTTAAGACCAGAAGTAATGATTGTTAGCTTGAAAATACTCATTGTTCTCCAACACATTGAATGATAACTTGACAGATTATTAAGAATTTACTTTTGAATCAAAATTAAGTAATGATTTGACAGTTGTGCATGAAGAAAAGACTAGAATCTTGTTCATTTCAGAAGGCTCTGCTGATGAGGTTGCAATATGGTACCTTGGTCATCTGTCGCATCCCGGTTTTGAATACTTAAGTCGTAGGAATGAAGATTCAGATCAACATATGGCAGAATCAACTTTTCTTTAATATCTTCCCAAATTATGCTGAAATATTTAAACAAACATTAATATGTTGACTCCGCCACAAAACTTGAGTAGCTAGACAGGCCTACATTGTGGGCCTAATGATTTTAGCAACAACTTTTGCACTTGAAAACAAATGTTGTTAGGCCTGCCTCCTGGACCTGGACTGCATTCTGCATGATGGGCACGAATAGGCCTAGACTCACTGGATTGGACAGTTACCATGGTTACCGGTAGCTAGGCTGCAGCTAGGCCCCCCTACTCGCTACTGGTACTGTGGTAGGCCTAGGCCTAGTGTAGGGCCTAGGGTAGGCATGCTCCTAGAGCATAGGCCTAGGCTATCTAGGTTAGCCTAGGCCTGATATGATAGTCATGATTGATAGTAGGCCTAGAAAGGCGGGAATGTCATCAAACACTCCGAATGCGAATCGTCCGATGACTGACATCCGAGTCAGGCCATAGCAGCATAGGCCTATGAGGTGTGAGGGTGAGACTGAGATAGATGGCTAGACCTAGGCCACGCCTACCGGTGTAGCGTAGGCCTACCTATAGATCCATAGCGTCAATTGGACCAAATGGAAAGAAATCATACTTTTAACATGACTTGTGTGAAACAAAATGTTTTCTTTTCGTTCTTGAGGCCCAATATCATGAACATGTGCGCATACTGTCAAAACGGCATGAATGACGTCGTCGTGGAGTGGAAGTCACATGGCGCACAGTGTTGTGACGCTGTCACGTCATGCTGACGGAGGACAATGTGCGGGCTTGAAATTGACGAAATTTTGACATGAAAATCATTAATTTCTAGAGTATCACGTCTTTGATTTTTTATGTCTGTACCAAAATGAGTTCGGACTGCCAGGCGCTTTCATATGAATATCGCTTCTGAAGAAAGTTTTGCACTACGCGGTTTTGTGCAGCTGTGAAGTTGAAAATGCGAAACTTTCAAACCTGTTTGGGACTTTCTGCGCACGATATCACTTTGTACTGAATGTGTTTTGCATCAAAATGTGATTGAAGAGAATCTCTGAGCAATCCTCTTTCTTCTGATGTGCAGCTTTGGTAGCATACCGCTTGTCACTATTTGATTCTCGGAGATTGAAAATGTGATGCACGTTACATTTATGTAAACAAGGTTCCAAAATGCCCAAATGACGCTATGGATCTATACTATTGCGATCACGCCCGTTTACAACCAAATTTCTCACACTGAAACACACATTTCTGCGTAAATTTATTTGTCATGGTAACATCTGTCATTATTGCAGCCGTATACTGCGTAACGATCCGCTCCGCCCATGGTAATGCAGAAAAATTGGAGGTTTTCCACACGTGGAGAAGGCGCCAAGCGAGCGCAATGGTTAAGCCATTAGAGTTTCACCTTCCGCCGCTAGATGCCACTAGGGGGTGGACCGAATCGTTCCCGTGATTCCTTGCGCGCTGCTATCCGTGAAAAGGCTTATG
>NMRB01000188.1:39728-78840 GCA_002633025.1 Notospermus geniculatus | reverse complement strand
GTAAAGAAAATGGTATACCTTGTTCAAGTATTGTTGGAAACAAATCTAATACAGCTGTGAAGAAGCCTTGTTCATGTGAACTTGACTTTGAAGTGAAAGAGAACATGGTGGTAAGTTGGAGTGACATTATCTTTCAAAGTGAGTTTATGCTTGAAGTATTTTTGAGACTGGAGGCGTTCACTTGATCTCCCACACTTCAATTTTTATTACTTTCTGTAATACAAAATACCTTGAAACCTTCAATACCCTAACATGCCTAATGTCAGTAATATAATGCTGGCTACTCATTGACATACGTACACTTAGAAATCTTAAAACAAACTTTGTTGTAAAGATTTACAGTTGTGTTGTTATATGATTCCTTCCAGGGAACCGTCTACATGTACTATCAACTGACTAACTTCTACCAGAATCATCGACGTTATGTGAAATCCCGCGACGACAACCAACTCCTTGGAGAAGCAGTAACCACATCAACCTTGAACAGAGATTGTGAACCCTTCAGGACAGCAAATACAACTAGTGGAAAATTTGTACCAATTGCACCGTGTGGAGCCATTGCTAATAGCTTGTTCAATGGTGAGTGGGTAGGACAGAATAGTCATTGTGTGTCAACGAGCAGTGGAGTGGTTTATCCTTGATTTACTGTGATATGAATGATGTAGCTTGTCAGAATTTAGTAGTCAGTGTTCTGTAGGAAAAAATGATTTTCAACAGGTGATTTCCTTTTCTCCTTCATGCAGATACTCTGGTATTGAAAAAGTACAACAATGTGAGCGCAAAGGTTACGGTGGAGGTACCCCTCAACAAAACCGACATAGCATGGACAACTGACAGAACGGTGAAATTCAAAAATCCACCTCTGAAGAGTGGAGAACCTTTCAAAGATGGTGAGTTTGATTGGTTTTGTGGAGTTACTTTTACAGTATATTTCAGTTGTGTTTGGATTGACTGTCAATAAATATCCGTGTGAATTACAGTAAAACCTCCGTTAGTGAAGACCTCCGAATAGAGATCAACCTCTGAATAACGAACGTTCATTTTCGGTCCCAATTATTTCTTTGCATTAACCATTGCATTAACCGGGCCCTCCTCATAGTGAACACCTCCATATAGTGAACATTTTTTCCGGTCCCAAGGGCGTTCACTATTCATAACTCCGACAGTGTCCGCCATTGCTGATGTCGCCGTAATGACACAAAGGTGGTAGGCAAAATTCATTGCTTTGCTGAAGAAAGCTGGTGGGCAAAACGCGCAACGTCACAGAACGATGTAGGCCTGGGCCTACGTCATGGATACGATGAATACAGAGGTTTTACTGTATTTCCAATTTCCAACAAAATGTTTCACTACGATACACTGGAATTCAGGTCCATGATATCATGGCAGTCACATGTGTGCCTACTTAAACTGCTGTGTATAGGGTGTCAGTGATGCAAATTTCCATATCGAAGTTTATTTTGTGGCTCATCACTTGAGATCTTTGGATCAGTATTACATCTTTTTTCATGCGGTTGAATCTGATTTTAGCATTTGCTGACACACACAAGCCAATCAATTGGGCGAAGCCAGTCTATGAACTAGACCCGCCTGGAGAGTCTAACAATGGCTACGTCAATGAAGACCTCATTGTTTGGATGAGGACTGCTGCCCTGCCGACATTCCGTAAACTCTATCGCAGAGTCGACCACACACAGTCCCCGTACAAGGACGGTCTACCTGCTGGGACTTACCAACTGCAAGTTTCATATGGTATCCTTTTCAACAATGTTGACTTTGTGAATGGCATTTGGCAGAGTGTTGCAGTAAGAGAAGGTGCTATAGAAAAGCTCACATTATTTTTGAGTTTCTGTCAAAAACCGGTGCTACTACTATTATCCACTTCGCTGCTCTTATAATAACCGAAGTCATCCTCCAGAAATTTAGCAAATTTAATTAGCTGCTCTTATGTATTGTCAAAAGGTGTGTACGCGGCATGTATTTGCTAAATAAAATCTATGAACGATAGTTCGTGGAGATTGTTTCCTTGACCCACACCCAGCATTCCCTGTTACTGCATTTGACGGTACCAAGAGTATGGTCCTGACGACAACCTCGTGGCTGGGTGGGAAGAATCCTTTCCTCGGCATTGCCTATCTAGTCGTCGGATGTCTCTGCATTGTTCTTGGTGTGATTTTCCTCATCATTCACATTAAAGTTGGGAAGAAGTAAGTACCAGTTTTTGTAGGCCCCAACAGCACTTGGAGGTGGTTTGAGTTGGGGTTATTATTGAGCGTTGCTGGATTGAGAGTACAGGCCCCTAAACGCCCTGCGGGCCATACCTCAAAAAACTTTGTTCATCTTGCATGCATTATAAAGCGATTTCCAGGCATCTGGGAGCTGTATTTCCAAAACTTTCCGCCAAATTGATGTTACCCACAGGTTCACGCCATTTCATACACGATGGAATCTCATGTAACCACACAAAACTCTGAAAGGTATACCTTGAAATCAGAAGGTTGATTGTTGACATTGAATTTTACAGGTATTTGTGTTACTAACTAACAGGACATCTCATTCCTTTTCTAGGTTGACACCAGCCTAGCTTAATAGGTATTAATGTGTGACTTGAATCTATCCACCACAAAATCCTATATTGATGTAGAATTCTCGTTGTGATACACTAAAATAGACATAAGGTGCGATCTCTTTTGAAATTGGCATGGGTGAACTTTTTGGTAGCTTGAAAATACTATGAAACACCCACATTTTTATGTGTTTTTTCGAGGGGGGGGGGGCTTTTTTACCATCCATGCAAGACAGGTTTCTGCCAACATGAGCGCAGGTACATGTACACACATAAAAAAGTGCTAGGCACATGATTTCTTTCATTCATTCATTCCATCAAATGACTTATTGAGACACTGTTAGCCCTTCCGAACACCCTACACGCTTGTAGGCCCTATTCGTATTTACATAAAATGGTCAGACTCTTTTTCTTCTGTGTGTTTCTTCGTTCACATACCCTCTCTTTGTTTACTTATTGAAAAGGCCACTTTTCCTTTGCTAGATACAAGTCTCTCATGAGGCAAAATGGCAGTCGAATGCAAAAACTGCCCCCCGATTTCCATGAGGGTTGGACACAAAGTAACGAGCACGAGTGAACGGTCTCGAAGACGGTGTGGTACGATTTTGACTTGCAAGAATAATCCAACATTCTTCCATGTTATAACCCAAAGAGTGAAACTGCACACGACATTCATAACTGCATGTTACTGTTGGTCACTTGTTTGAATTTTTTCACTTTTATGGAATGCAGTAAGAAAGCAGACATTGCCTAACCGATCGACTAGCCTGATAGTTGATACTCCTCAATCCAAACAGTAATGTCTGTCTCTGAAGAACAGGGTGGTCAGAATGGTGCAGTGGAAACATATAGCGTGTCACCTCTGATGCCCCAGGTCCGATTCCTTATCGTGACGACTCGCTCTGACAGCCTAGGTTTCCTTGAGGGACGGGCTTCAGTTTCCTCCTACCGGTACATTACATAGAAATCACCAAATATTGTCTGAAGAGCCAGTATTGAGTAGAAACAGGGAAGGTTACAAATGACCCTGCCAAGATAAATCTGCTGAATACCTGTAAAAAGAGATTTGTTTGCCAGGTCATCGGTCCCTGATACTTGATTCACTTCTAGGCGAATGAAATAACACCTTGCACTTATGGCACTCGCATGTTCACTTTTGACTAAAAATGAGAAATGAAATTGGTTTTATTTTCCTGACCTGATCAGAGTTGAGTTCTTACTGACTTGTTAGTAATTTGTTTGTATCTCTACTTATGCACCTTTTGTGTTTTCTCAAACATAAATTTTTTGATGTCTATGGCTAACAATCACATACTTCAGCATTTTGATTGTCCGTAAGTTCAAGTAGAGGATAAGTTGATAATTCACAATTATTTTATATACCGGTACTAGGAATTTTGAATTTATTTGTTATTTTGACTGCCTTTTATATACTAGGAATTTTGAATTTATTTGTTATTTTGACTGCCTAGTGAGCGTTGATCAATATATCTGAGGGGAACTTTGACCAGAAACGATTGTTTAGTACCTGTACATGTAGCTTACTCTTCACAGAAGATATGATGAAGTGCATGTCAGAGTTGTAGGTACAGCATAACCAAAAAGGCAGCTCGCTTATGAATTTTTGGTATAACGCATGTCTTCTTTGTGTATCACAACTTATCATAGTTTCATTTCAGCCCAGTTTCTTATATTCCTCATTCTGGACTGGATAATCACTTCTGCGTCCAATTTCACCAACTCTCTTTCCAACTCTTAGGCACCCCGGGAATGTAGAAGGGAAATTTTTGTGTGGATTGGCCCTTCACAATAATTGCATAGTTGGTTTCTTTTGAAACATTCCTCATTATTGTAATTAATTCTGGCGTCTGTTGAGTATGAATTCAAAAGTATGTTGTTGACTGTTTCTTGAAATCTTGAGTGCACTGACTGAATTTCTACTTTTTGCAACAGCGTGGTGTGTGGAACTGTCCACAATCTGTCTGCCATACACCAAGTTTGAGATTCTGTGATCATTTCTTCTGAGCTGCAAGTCTTGCTTCATTGCCGATCAGATACTCATTTCAGATAACTAGACCATGAGATGGCTGCCAAAGAAATTCATAATTATATGGTAATCTTGAACCTGAACAGAATGAAAGAATTTGGCCATTAACTAAATGCCCCCTATATATGCCCTGATTTGACCCATCCTTGTGATTGTTGTAACTTTTACTGGCAATCAAATTTTGTAGTGATCCCAGCTTTTGGGTATAAGGATAGGAATACCTTCTGGAGCCTTATTTGCAAAGCCTGTGTTGGGTGGCGCCAAAATTGACTAGTTACAGATTTCAGCCCTATCATGAGGGCATTCAGAAACTGTAGGGAACCAGTCAACTCATGGATGCACTAACTTTTGCAGGCTTTGTGAACAATGTCCAGGTTAGCAGTAGAACACATGCTTGCTGCCTGTGGATCTCTGTGTGCGGTGCACCAGGCCACCGTTTATGGTAGCCAATCCAGAGGTTAGAATCTACCTCCTGGAGCAGTACCCGTTAGATTTGCTAAAAAAGGTGGTGACACTCTGTCAATATAGATCAGGGAACTAGGTGTGGTATGCTTGTGTGACATGAATTTCTTCTGTCACAACTGATAATGAATTGTACATGTTTGTCAGCTAGATATTGTCAATTTCAAGATGCATTTGTAGGGTCAAAGTAGGGAGATTCCCACTGCAATTCAGTGCTCGAAAAGTCAGCCGAAGGCCGACTCGCAAGTTGGATTCACCCGATTGACAGGTCATTCACCACAACCATGCATGCCGGAAGCACGCCCTGATGGGGGGCCCTCCCCTGAAAAATTTTGAAATCAGAGGCTGTCGAAGAAGCGATTTCCCGCATTTATTCACACAAGTCTAGACTTGTGTGAATAAATGCAATTGAAAAGTGACTTTTTAATCGCCAAATTGCGACCTTATGATTGCATTCATTAGCAAAGTCTTGATTCATGATCGCAAATGGCGAATAAACGAGCAACTTTTCGAGCACTGCAATCGATGCGATGTTTGCTCACAAAAATGCACACATTACATGTCTACCATTGACAGCCACCACAGTGACCATAACCCTCTGAAGTCAGGATGCTCCATCCGTGCCTTCTTTCTCATCATCCCCTTTCTCATCATCCCTTTCTCCCTTTCTTTTCAGACCTCAGGAAGTAATGACAGTAAACAACAGAACTGGTTACTGACCGAATGAAAATGTGGAGCTTGCATAAGTGCCAAAAATGTGCAATGGGGGCCCAAATAGAAGAAACAACCAATGAACAGAGAAGTTTATTTTGATTCAGATTTTTTTTCGTATCTCCATGGTACTAGAACTGCTCTTCAGATATTTCTGTTTTGAACTCGATTTCCATGGCATACAGTTGAAAATATGTCAGTCCTAAAAATTTTCATGGTTGTACCCTATCTGTACTTTGTCAAATTTTGTTGCACCATGGAGATTAGCCATGTTTGGATTGCAACACTTGTAAACTCATTTCAAGATTTGATAAAGTGATGTGTCAGTGGGACCTGTCATCTGAGCTTCACAGCTGACACAGTGCTGTGCTGCTGTTCTTTGTGATACTTTAGTCAGCAGTAAAGATGGCAGCACTTGTCGCATTTTGCCTAGGCCTAATGACTCAAGATTCAAGTGCAGTCAGAGGTGGTTGTATCAAACTACGGCAAGACTAGAAATGAGAAATAGATGTGCAAAAGAGTGGTTAATGAGGGCTGTGGGAAAACCATTGAAATACTTGGGGCTCCAATACAGTGATTTGATCATATACATGTATTCACTGATGTATTTGAGGAGGACATCTTTGCAGGGATTCGACCCTGATTTTCCCCTAAATATGAGTACATTTAAACTAGAAGCCTCAATTTATTGAGGAATTGAAACATTCATAATCTGCTTTTGGCTCTAGAAATTTAGTATCATAATCTTCAAAATGTTCACCGTTCATCCAAATATCTGCAGGTTTGTGTGTAAAATACTTATACATGAATATGGAAGTATGACCTTTAAACTTTTGGGGAGTGTAGATGTACTTTTTGTCTCGTTTGCTGTCTGCCTGTATAATGTGAGGTGTGTATTCTGTGATCGTTCCATTAAGGGTGTGTGATGACAATGTTGTTCCTTCACTTGTACTCTATGGTGGTCGAGCCTAAAAAGATGAGTCTCACTCGTGGTCTTGAAGAAAACTTAACTGCATGGTATACCAGTAGTGAACAAAATTTGGCTAGGAAATGAGAGATCCATGATGGATGATGGTTTTCAGTGAACATTTGGTAATAACTGTGTAGAGAACTGGTATTTTTGTGGTTGAAATAGTTTTTTATGACAAGTCAAAAGAACTTACTTCAATTCAAGCGCACAAGGTTTATATGTACTACTAGGTTATTCACTTCCTGGTTGCTGCTTAGATCCTGCTAACTGGGAAAGTCCAGCAACACTCCACCATTCCAACCAGTTACTCTTAGGCCTATCTGTGTATCGGCCAGAATCTAGGTCGCGAAACTCCATCCATGAATCATGATTTCCTTTTAAATGAGGTATCGTCTAAATGAGGTACCTGTTCTGGGAACAACATTGTCATCGAGATTTTTTTAGGTCTTTTTGGTGATCTGAAGCTATTGAGATTATAAAAATTGGCTTGTTTGAATCAATCAATATACATTTTGTATCTTCATTCTCTTTTTGGTCTGCAAACTACTACACATGTATTTTGTTTCTGCAAAAGATTCATGACATTGACACCTGTGTCTGTATGAATGAATACAGGCTGGCTTCTGGTTTTGAGTAAATCTGTTACTGGAAAAGAACTTAATGTCAATGTTGAGAATGCAAAGATGCAAATGCGATATCATGGTCTGATCTGATTAAATCGGACTTTCTGAGTTATGAAATGTGCAATTTTTCCCCATGAAAGATTGGTATTGCTCAAATCAATGCCATCACTGCACTGGTAGGTATCGGTAGTTGGCTACAATTTGTTTTAATGTATCAATAGTCTGCAGGCAGCTCTCTACACAAAATCATGTGACAATGGCGCCTTACAAGAGTTTAATGTCGTCTTTCCTGATGTAGTTGAACTTGTACTCTCCAGGGGGCACTATGTTGGTATTGACCTTGCATTTTGTTTACGTCCATACGTGTAGAATAGAATATAAAACCGTACTTGACCTAATTGGTTGTGGTCACATTTTGGTGTATATATTGAAGGTGATAAGCCCATTAGGGTCATGGAAAATACTTTCTGAGGAAAATCTTATTCGTGGCCTATGGAGGGGGGAAAAGGCCAGCAAAGCGACAACTGGCAACATTAAGACCTCGTTAATTGGAGATTTCTTCTTTGAAATTGATGTTTTGGATAAAACAAGTCATGAACATGTACTTTTTGTTGAAATCTCAGTCTAAGATTGATCTAAAAGCAACATATTCCTCTTGAGAAGTCCCGAACCATCTTATTTCTCGCTCCTCTTAGCATCTGTATATATTGTACTTAACATATGCTGTATTATAATGTATTTGCATGTAAGTAATTTAAATCTCAGTGTCAATAAATTTATCTCAACAATCTTGGTTTCATCTTGATCAATAATATTCAGTTCAGAGTGAACTGCACAGCTTGTTATGTTATGATAAGTTGATGAATGTAACTGATTCACATAAATATCACTTCAAATAAAGTCAGTCTAGTAGTAGACTTCACACTCTACTAGAGTCTAGCCAGTAGGCCTACTGGTAGCACTCCTAAGGTCAGTCGGATCAACTCTCTCGAAGGACTGTTTCCCTTGGAAATGCAAAAAAAAGTATATCTGAGGCCCCACTCAAGAACAAGAATATATGATCAAAAAGACTTCACACAAAAAGTGACTTGACGACTGTTTGACGTCAGTTCTTTGTTATCCCCCCACCTCCCCCTCCCAGCAAAAGTCTTTGAGATCTCCAGTTGATCAACAGCATTTACCGTAACTCAACCCCAGATTTGTGATTTTATGTTTCCATTATCAAATCTCCAAGAAGTTCTTGGACTTTCTAATTAAAATCTTAGTGCATCTTGATTACTAATATCAATGCCTCTTGTCCCCTATGTCCTGAGGGAACCTGTTGTACTTTGCACTTGCTTCCAACTATCAACTTTGATCTGGAATCAGCATTGAAAAATGTTGAAATAGCTCCTTTAGGTACGTATGAAGTGCTAGGAGAAACTCATAAGCGAGTAGGGTTGTGAAATTTTGGTGTTGGCTTCCATGGGCACTGTCTATAAAGTCCTACCAAAACCTACCCTATGCTAATGTCCAATAATATCCTATGGCAAATTAGCCACTGACCAGTAACTGTAGTACATTATAACATAATCACATACCGGTACTTTATAGTGAATACGGTATAAGCTCGCCTTGGTTTCATGCATAATGAATGTTGTTAGTGTTATTCGACAATGACATAACATTCAATAGAGTACGATATGCATTAATAATTACAGCATTAAAGACTGGAGTGGGCATAAGCACAAAGCAGTTCTCAGATGATAGCCCACACATGTAGGTCTTGCCAAGTTATAAATCACTTTCAAACTGTATAAGTCACTGTGAATGCCACAAAAATTTAAAGGTGGAATCTCTTTTTAACGATTCAACATACTCGCAGAATTCATTGAATCAATATGACATGTAAAATTCTTTGATTCAACATGACTTGCA
Source organism: Notospermus geniculatus (assembly GCA_002633025.1). Classification (NCBI taxonomy): domain Eukaryota; kingdom Metazoa; phylum Nemertea; class Pilidiophora; order Heteronemertea; family Lineidae; genus Notospermus; species Notospermus geniculatus. The sequence goes on along the minus strand of NMRB01000188.1, from coordinate 69,544 downwards.
AAATTCAACTGCGTCAACATTACTAGTAAAATTCATTGATTCAACATGAATTGAAAATTCACTGAATTGATGTGACTTGCAAAATTCACAGCAATTTAAATTTGAAGGTGAATCTCCCTTTAGCGACTCAACATGACTTGCAAAATTCATGACATGATTGCAGCGTCATACTCTGATGTCACAACACGTGACTCTCTGGCTCTTCCAAACATCCCTTTCACCCATCACATGACAAACCAATGGAACAAATCCAAGTTCATTATGTAAAAGTATTGAGCTGTTTTTGAAGTGTTTATCACTTCACTGTACCCATAATACATATCTTTACACTGGTACTGGTAGATTGTTGATCTAGGTCAGGGGTGACTCAGTCAATCTGACATGACATGTAAACGTGACTGATATGAGTATAACAATCAAAATGACGTCAAAATTTGGCACGATGAGGGCCTGAGGAAATTTTATTTTCTGTATTGAATATTCCCTCTGACAACTGTTCCTCTCCCTGCATACTTGCCAAAAGACCATCACCAAAACACGTTGAGGAATATGATAGGCCTACAGCAAGGAAAGGATTTTTGTTGGTCTTGATATTAATGGTGACCGCTGAACACCCATGACAAATTTTCTCTTCGGAGTTCATTTTAACTCTCTACAAACCATTATGCAAAGGTGAGAGCAGAGGATCTAAAAACTTAAACTGCTGCAACACTTCATGATTCAATAATTAGGCCTACCTGTTGGCATTTAACCACTCCCGCTATTTATCAATCAGTTGATATACTTGTGGGCCAATCTATTTTTAGACAGCAACACACAATAGGCTGTGACCTGTAAGTATATCATAAAGAAGTCCTGACCCAATAGAAAATTGGTGTCTCCAGTCATTTAGATAATAAATAATTGGAACTAATGTACACAAGTGACACATGTGCAAGTGTCAAAGGGTGCACTACCAAATCAAGGTTTCAAGCAATTTCAAGAGATCACGATGGTCTCACCAGGCTGATATCTGACTTGCAAACAGATATGCAGCACCATTTTCCCCCAGACTGGAGCCGCAATTCTTCAGGGTCCATATTCATAAAGTGTGATACTTATCTTTTGTGTTGAACAAAGGATAAGTGTCACACTTAGACTTAAGTAGTTTTATGAATATGGGTCCAGGATAGCACCATTTAGGACTTTGTTTCAAACAATCACATCAAATAACACTAACGGAACGGAAGCCAAGGAACAGGCAACATGGCAATCAAATCCTCACAGCCAACCAAATAAGATAACTCCGTGTATTTTTTTTTTTTAGTTTCATTTATTGTAGATCCCTTGTCAATCCATGCCTCACTTACACAAAAATGATTTGTACTTTTGGAAACTTTTCACAAGTTGATTGTTACAGAAATAAAATACAAACGAAAAAACAAAATGTTAAAAAAATTTTACATAGTTAATGATGTTTCATTTGAGGTTTACCTTCTTGATACAATAAATGAACCAAAGATTTTCTAGTGCTTTGATTTGAGGAGATGGTTATGAAGGAATACCGCTTAACAGAGACCGATATAATGGTGGTCCTTTTTTCATTTTCTTGAAATTAAGACAATGATTCTAGAGTACCTCTACTTCCTACTTGTTTCAAATGCTTTATCAAATATTTTTCCTTCCTTCTACATGAAGAATTGTTTTCTTGATTCTGCAAGCATTTCTGCGGTATCCTTGGGTGTTGAGAAGCAGATTATGAACTGAGTTCCTTGTCGAACAAGAACTCGCCAAGACCACTGCCACAGCGCTTCAGGTTGGTAATGTGGCCAGCAATCTCCTTGATAGCCTCAACCTGTTCAGTCAGGTAATGGTTCTCGATGAAGTCGCACATCTGAAATAGAAGTTAAAAGGGCTATAACTGAAAGCCGACGTCCGGACAATGGGTATGATCCATCAACCACCAGTAAGTAAGCAGTACAGATCTGTTGGTTGTACTGTGTGGGGGTCTGTGAATAAAACCCAAATTAAATGCTACACACCAATCACAATCTTACATTATATCAGATAAAGTGACAAAGTACTTGACAAAAAGTTGAGTTTTTTCTGGGAAGTATTTGTTCACATAAATCACTGCATCAATATTGATGGTAGTCAGAATGTTTGGTAAGATAACCTAAACCAAGGATGACATACCTGAGCATCATTGTGCTTTCCAGCAGTAGCATGCAGGTCCAGCAGAGACTGATTGACATGCTTCTCGAGTTCCAAAGCTGACTGCATGGCGTCTATCAGGGTGCCCCAATCGCTCTTCTCAGGGTTCTGAAATTTTGAAATAGAATACTAGAAATTAGTATGAACGGAAACGAAGGCAGAGACCGTACTAAAAATCACAAGTCATCAACTTATCAAGGCTAAGAAAGGTGGAAGCCCCCTTGATTGATACCATAAGAAACAGCCTACCTTGATGTCGTGATAGACAACACGACCACCACGTTGGTTCTGGAAATTGATCAGCCTCTGGGCATGTTCACGTTCTTCATTCGAGTTCTTTCTGAAGTACTCGGTGGCACCCTTCAGCGCCACATCATCCCTGTCGAAGTGGGAGGCCTGCAAAAAAACAGCTCAATGTTAGTCAATTTTAAAAGTTTTTAGTTGCAAATTGGCCAAACCTAGGTCTTCACATTTTTATTTAGGGCCTACAGCCTAGGCCTACATAGACTGTTGGCCATTCAAATGATGTGAATGACATCATGTTAGTATCATGGTGTTGGACAGGCATGATGTAGATGATGATGATGATGTAGGCTACAAGTTTATACAACAGCAGCAGAGGGGGGAGAATTTCGAAATCAAAATGGCGAAATCTTACCATCGACAAGTACACATAGCTGGCGTACAATTCCATGTTAATCTGCTTATTAACACCAGCCTCGCAATCCGCGTGGTAGTTCTGACGACACAGAGACATCTTTGGTTGCAGTTAATGTATCAATTGAGACAAAAAGGGAGATAAAATTGGAGTTAGCGCCGATTTGCCCGTACGTTCACTGACGCAGCTAAACAAGTCAAGCACTGAGTTTGCCGTTCTGAGGACGGACGTCAGTATTTATACCTTGGCTATTCCATTGTGTTGTCTACACCCCCACCGCATGACGAAATTCACAGGCAGTCACACAGGCACTCGGACATACCACCGGTAGATGGAACTTCCACCATGATCATGATGACTGGTCAATTCAATAGGAGCACTCCGCCGCGCGTATTGCCAAAAGATGGCAGTAACGTTCTACTAGCGGACCAATACACAGGAAAATCCACGTGATTGGAGCTTGATCAAGAATGAATCGGTCCGCTATATGCATTGAATTGGGCTGTAGTGACACCTATTGGTCAACTTACTGACAGCTCCTATTACTTTCTGTGCTGACACAGTCTGAAATAAAGAGATACCGGTATTACAATGATGATGAAAAAATTGATGTTTTGCCACAGTACCAGCATTGGGCAATAGAAACGTGATCTCCCAAGTCAAGTTGTTTATAGGTCATCATTTTCGTATTCCTTGCGGAGTGAACCACAAGAGAAAACTGAGAAAAAAATGTTTATCTCAAGGGTGTTTTTTATCCACCATACCAAATTCATATGCTGCCTTGACTAACATATGACAAGTCTGAGTACCCAGTAGGCCTACGGTAGTGCATACATTGAGCAGTTGAATACATAGTGGTGCCATCTTGTGTTAGGGTGAATAACCAAGCTGTAAAGCATTCTTGAACATGAGCCCAAATACCATACCAGAAATTATGCTAAATAGCCTACATTCAGAGGGTTAGTTGGTGCGAAATGCATCAACCGGTATGTATTAGGCCTATTGACCATCAGAGAAAACAAAAATTAACACAGAAGGATAATTTCAACCGTATACCATCTTTTATTACAGCCTGAGTGTCAAACAAATTAGTACACAAAGACCTACGGGTATACCTAGAGTGAGAATTTCCACATAATTTTCACATCCTCCCCCATCCCCATTTCATAAACTGTTGATCAATCTCAACAGGTCACATACAGAGCAGACAAGGCAGACCTCGGGATGGATCATAACACACATTACAAACCAGCGGGTCACTTTATTTTAGTCCTTCAGGCCATTTTTTTGTTTCATTTCACTACTGTATATAGGCCTATGAAAAGGAGGCCGCTCAGCCTTACCCTCGCTCGTTGAAGACTTCTACAGATCAGTTTTCCATGCCGCAATCTTGGCTTGTTGCCATGGAAACCGCAGGAACTCACACATGTGGGAATCTGTTTGTTAAGAAGCTGGCAGGAATACACTGTACTAAAATGCACATTACTCATACCGATACTGGTACAAATGCACATCTGACATTTCCACAAACCAGAAAAGATGTCTACAATACTCTCATTCCAATTTGTTGTGCCAAGTGAATTTTGTGCGCGCCCCAACAACATTCAAGTGGGTTGAAATTGAACAGTGAGCTCAGAGAGCCAAGTGCCAAATTATAGCTTTATTGGCACTGTATGCCTAGACAATGGGCAAATAAATGTTCAGCAGGGGGAAACCAGTGCACCCAGAGAAAATTTGTGCTGTCAAGAGATTTGCCCTCTCTATCATTATGAATAATGGGTCTATATATCCAAGGATCAAACCCGGAACCTCAGTGATGGCAGGCACTAATGTTACCACTGCACCAGTATGACAGCAGATAGGAGGTTACAAGCCACTTCCAATATCCTAGTACGCTGTCTGAATGATGTACAACTAAGGTGATATGACTTCAAACACAATGGATTTCAAAGGTACAATTTGATGGCCAGCTTATACCCTTAGGCCTACTGGCTAGCAATGAATAGTGGCCAGAACTTATTGCAGGACATCTCAGGTATTAAACTTTTAGGGAGATATAACAGCATTTAGTTCATGATGCATCCAACAGTTTATCAGTGAAACTATGTCAAGGATTTCAATAGCACATTTCATAGACTGCCCCACATCAACTCCAAATTTGAGCTAACTGATGATTCCTTTCACCATGCAGTTCACTCAAACTACCAGTACATTTTTTTACTTTGTCATGGATTTAAATAGCACAATTTAAATGTCAGCAATCACAGGTTTGAAGACATCGCACGTCAGTATCAAAATAATTACACTTTTAAGTTAAGCCACACAAAAAGACATTTTCCAGTCCGTGAAGTCAATGAACATCCAATGAGGTGGTCCTGCATTTCTTACGAAAACCCCTCTGTTTAAGTAGAATTACATTGCAACTTAATCTTCTTTCACAGTGTAGCCATTACTATAACCATTAAAACTGGCTGAACCATTCTGTGGTGAGTGGTATCCATTGGCAACATGTCCATTAGTAATGCCGTTTTGTTCTGCTTTTTCTGATTTCCTTTTCTTGGCTTGTTTGATATATGCTTGGTAGTAGAAGTTGCAGAAGAGTGTGAAATACGAGCAGCAGATGATGACTTGTGCCCAGAGGTATTCAGTTGGGAAGCCACATGGTCGGATGATGCCATACATTGCTATAGATATCATTGAAATGAACTGAAACTGAAGAGAGAGGACAGTTATTCGCATTGTCATCAGATGGCAGCACAAGGCAAAAGCCACTCACAGCACTATCTTCTGCAAGACTACGGTAATATAAAAGTTACCCTGGTACCATGCATCAGTGGTTCTATAAGCACTCACGCCGTAGTCATTGCACACAGACCCCTGAGAAAACTGGCCAAATCAGTCTAGTGAAGTGCATGGCTGTTACAAAGAAGTTCAAGTTACTCTGGTTGGGTGCTTACCATGGCACCTGCAGGCCTACTATTTTGTCTCAGGAAGTTGTGTGTGCTGATGAAGGGCACAAGTGCTACGAACCCCCGACTACCTCAGGATACTGTGTCGGCAAACTGATTTCAATATGCAGATCACTGTGTTGGCAATAATGTCAACAGGCTTCCCTTCGAGATGTGATGTTTTGAAAGGCATGTCCAAGGGAATATCTACTGAACTGGGAAAAATATGGTGCAACACAAAGACAAAAGTATTGGTCGACCGCGCCTAACTGAATCTTACCAGTTGTAATTTGGTCATGTACTTCTTCCACCAAAGGTAAGGCTGCATCTGGGGTCCAAGTGCTGCCAGCATGTAGTATGTATACATCAATGTATGAATGAAACTGTTAGCAAGGGGGGCATAATAACCTGGAAGAGAATTACACGTATTAGACATCATTCGGTGGTCAGTGATACAGGTACGTGCCTCCCTTTAAGGATATCCGTGGGATCAAAAATAGATAAGCGATCTAACAGAGAGGTGCCCTCATTACATATGTCTTCCCAAGATTACTGTCCAGAATTACATGTTATAGAGTAGGCCTATGCAAATTTGATCAAGGGAATTCTCTTCATTTGAAAGATTGATTTAGGAAGTAACCTGGCTATTTTCACTTCAGCATTTTGGCACTTGGCAACATTCCTCTAAAATGATTTGAACTAAAATGACTTGAACTTACTGACTCCTCCACCAACCCATTTGACTCCTGAGTACCACAATAAAGGCATCGTGAAATGATGGTAGACATGAAGAAATGTTATCTGGTTATTCTTTTTCCTAAGTACAAAGAAAATCTGAAAAGGAAGAACTAATCTTAGAGAGGATGTCGTCACAAACATGTATTTATGGTGAGCAAAATGAGGACTTTGCTGAATGGCTCTCGGGTGCAGTCCATGATCACCACAGCTATCGATTTTTGATTCGAATATCACACTCGTGAAATGTACACTGCTCAAATAATGGAGGGTGAACAGTGAACTTCGGAAACATGCATATATATTTAGATAGAGTTTATATATTTAGATAGAGTTTAGATATATTTAGATAGAGTTTTCTAGAGTTTCAGATTGTAAAGTTCCACTTGAAAAAGACCCCGGTTGGGGTCGAAAATTCGTGAATTCTGGAGATTGACTTCTTGCTCATTTTGTGTGTCAATTTTGTGCTTTTCTGTATCTTAGATACCGTAAACTGATTCCATAACTCACTGTATCTAAAAACTCTATTAACTTCGTGAAGTAAAACCACCATATCACAGCCCCCAGCTGAAAAAGGCAAAAAACAAATATTAAGAAATCTTGTTGAGAGAAGTCGCAATTAAAACAGTCCAATTTTCAAATTAGAATATCCTGAGCTTTTGGCCATCATTATTGGCCACAACTCACCCGTTTTGGCCAATATTCATCTTCATAGTTAACAGCTTGACACAGCAAATTAAAATCAGGGCGGAGCACAGTTGATACAAACACCTGTAATACAAGGATAGTTGAAGTTAGAAGCCATTGAAAATGGAGCTAGAAGTAGGAGTAGTACTATAGTTTGTATCACAATATAAATCAATTTTCATGTATAATCAATGTAACTTGCATGGTACCGGTACAATGCATGAGAATAATGTCCCTTTATGTTCTATGAATGGACAGATCTCAATTTTAAATCAGACTCACCTCATAGAACATGTACATGGACAGCAACACCAGAATGAAATTGTAGACTACCAGGCTGTACTTGAGATCATACGCTGGACGGTTTTTCATCCATTTTTGTCCCTGATGCACTATCAGGAGGTATGCTATACACATACCAATTGTTGGCAATGGGCTCGAAATAAGAAACCAGTCATTGAAACGTGGATCTGTAAAAAGTGACAAAGCAACAATGAAGCTGAAAGACTGACTACCAGGGGCCAATTCAATTGAAAGGGGTAAAACGAACTACCAGTACCGGTAAGGTATGAACGCGTGCTGTTATATTCATGTATGGCCTGCAGAGAATGTGAATTATATGTTATTGAATATTCCTCACAAGAAAATGACAAAATTTTGAATTCTTCATGAGGATGATGAAAACTTTCTAAAAAGATCGACTATCTCTCACTTGGACACATACCTGCCTTTTCCACATTTATATCATGATAAAATTCCAGAAATGCCTCCATAACACAACTTGTTCCTCCGGCTCAAATAAAATCACACTATCAAACAATCGGTAAATGGGAATCCCCTGAAACCACAGAGTTAAAGTGAAAGCTACTCTAATTGTACACCCAAATGATGACCAACAGTACTGTATTGTACTTTAATCCTTTTTCACAGAATGGAATGTATAAGTAACAATAGGGTCTCTCTGTGAACAATAGAGCTTATGGACCTACTGCCAATTTCAATTCCCGAATTCATGATTTAATTCTTGTCATCTGTCAAATCACACTTTATAATGACATTTCGATGAGGCAAAGCAACCAGACTTCTCCAGTTACCCAGTAGCCAGGCCTGATAACCACAATTCAAATAATAAACCATTGTCATAATGTCCAAGTCCAACACAGACTACAAACAGAGAGAGAAGTCCAACACACACTACAAATAGAGTGAGAAGTAGGCCTACTTCAGATCCCCTAGCCCTCGGTGAAAGTTTGACGTGAGGCCTACTTCGGATGCCTAAACTCTGCTGAACGTTTGGAACATTATGACATCAAAAACGAAGTCCATTACTAAATATATCAATCAAATTACCACGACCCATTGATTTTCAAGATTCTTCAATCAACTTAAACTTGTCATCCAATCAAATAGCCTTGTTATGACCGAGATCATTTAGCCTTGTTGTGATCATGACCATTTCAATGTCAATGTCACTGTGGCTGTGGGACATCTCATTTTTGATCCAAGGCTTTTCACAAACTGTGACAAATATTGTCTGCGCTCACACTGGATAATCTCTTTTAACCGTACTCAAAATTGGGGTCAATATTCATTTCAGTGACGAACCATCCAAAGTTTGTAAAGAGCCTATCAAATCATGAATTTTTACTGGTCGTTTACCCATGGATGGTCCACTTAGCCAGTGACTTCCTAAACCAGGGACGAAATCAAAGAGAGTTTCTGACGCAACTAACAACTGTCTCAGGCACCAATAAATGCCACCTCTTTCATAGAATCAATGAACAGTTTTTAATGAATTTTGGAGAAAATCTCACCCAAGAATTAGCAGCTCTAATAATCAGAAAATCAGCAGATTTTAACTTGTGCCCAACACGTGGATCACTTCATTCTTCTGGACGGAATACCAGTATATTTACTGCAGCAGATGGTATAGTCAACTGACCCTGCAATGGAAATACATGTATAGAGTACCGGTATTTTAGGAGACAGCAATACATGCCAGAGTGTGGAAAATAGCAGTGCAAAGAAAACTTGCGATGCTGATAAAGTGAGTCACCCTCTTTATCTCGTGAAGAATCTAATACATATAAAGCAAATTCGCCCGGTCTTTGTCACGAATGTTCTCTGCAACCGCTGCATGGAGGGAGCTGAGCAATACCTTATTCGATTGCTCTTGATACAAGGAGTGATCTTTTCAAGGTTAAAATTTTAAAATCGGCCAAACTATGTTTTAAGAAGCGTTTTTCAGTGAAATTGCATCAAATTCAAAAGCAATGACGTCACAAACGCTGTGTGACGTCATGCATGTCATCACCGTTGCCGTCTGAAATCTGCATGACGTGATGACGTCATCACGTCACTGAGGTAGGTACGTCCGCAGCTGCGCTAAATGTCCACAAAGTACCGCGCATCTTACACAAACCCGGTTTACCGGGTACTAAAGCTAGTGGTCTAATAAAGGGACTGAACCCGGAACCTCAGGGGTGACAGCTGTTGATGTTTCCACTGCACCACTCTGACAGCCCGAACAAGAATCCCTAGGATGGTAGAAATCAAGGTCCAACCTCCACAGCAAGTTATTCCTAAAGATGATATCTCACGAATTTGGAAATCCAAGCACCTCTAATCTGTGCCGGTACCGCATGCACTAATGCCAATGAGACACCACTGACAGCAAATAAGAACTCTCCAAGAATGGCAAATTCCACCATTAAACCAGATTTTAAATCAGTCAAGAGTCCTCGCTTATGATGTAGGTTGACATGTACCTGTCTGCATTTACCTGCGTAAAGAGCAGTCCATATTTCAAAGTACAAGAGACGAAGATTATCTCAAGGTCACAAATCACCTCATGAAAATGAGAAAAAAGCCAAGTTGAATGAATGAGTTTATCTAAACGAAAGTATAGTGTCCGACAGGTTTCTTTGCAAACCATCTGTCTGACATGTCTGATGTCTGGGGTGTCTAATGATGAAATATTACCCATCATTATCTTCTCACTGCCCAGTAATTAGTTCAACTAGTGAGTGAGTAATATGAGCGAAGTCATGCAGAGTCGACCCCCTCCCCCCCTAGGGTTGTCTTTCCCACAAAAATACAATAGTGGGAAATGGGTAGGAACAATGAAGTTGAACTTTTGTCGTTGAACAAATGCAACATTACCAATTGTTCTTTAGGGGTTCATGATGCTCTATATTCTCAGAATGACACAGATTCTCCTTCTTTACTCATTTCTGAGGAAGCAGTACGAACCTATAAATTGTCTGTGTTCTCAGGATGGCTACCATGCTGCCAAGTTGCTATCAAAAATGTGACATCTGCACATTATTGATTCATGATATCAACAAAAATCAATAGAATTTACTCTGCATGTAACTCAGCNTGCGTAAAGAGCAGTCCATATTTCAAAGTACAAGAGACGAAGATTATCTCAAGGTCACAAATCACCTCATGAAAATGAGAAAAAAGCCAAGTTGAATGAATGAGTTTATCTAAACGAAAGTATAGTGTCCGACACGTTTCTTTGCAAACCATCTGACGTCTGATGTCTGGGGTGTCTAATGATGAAATATTACCCATCATTATCTTCTCACTGCCCAGTAATTAGTTCAACTAGTGAGTGAGTAATATGAGCGAAGTCATGCAGAGTCGACCCCCTCCCCCCCTAGGGTTGTCTTTCCCACAAAAATACAATAGTGGGAAATGGGTAGGAACAATGAAGTTGAACTTTTGTCGTTGGAACAAATGCAACATTACCAATTGTTCTTTAGGGGTTCATGATGCTCACTCCCTCCACCACCACCTTTGACATAGGCCGGAGTGCGAAGAATCTCTATATTCTCAGAATGACACAGATTCTCCTTCTTTACTCATTTCTGAGGAAGCAGTACGAACGTAAATTGTCTGTGTTCTCAGGATGGCTACCATGCTGCCAAGTTGCTATCAAAAATGTGACATCTGCACATTATTGATTCATGATATCAACAAAAATCAATAGAATTTACTCTGCATGTAACTCAGCGAAGAGTGCCTGGAGACCAAAACACTTGACTTGGATGCCCAGGTGTTATTAAATGTGACAGACATCGGATGCCCTGGACTTGGGGAAGCCAATTACGGATTAATTGATAGCCGTTCTTCTGACCTCACACTGTTCGTATTAAAATCTTGCCTAGGTAACACTGCCACTGTGACTGAGTGGGGCGGGGCAACTTGATATTTTGCCCTCTATATGAGAGGGAACAGTTGAAGTATAATAGTGCCATTTCTGTGGAAAAAATCGTTGATATTGTACAGGAATAAATTGAGTGATACACATTTATGCTGAGTTTGAGCTGCATATAAAAACTAGTCAAACCTCATAAGTTGACAAAATTTCATGCATTTAACTTTGCCACTTTGGAAGTCTTTGTGAAAAACAAAACAGCACTCTTAGGTAACATAGCAACCCCCCGTTTCTCGAAACGTACATATAGCAGAAGTTGTGGAAATTTTTCCTAAGTTTCCTCCTGGAACGACAAACTGGCATTTGTAACAAGTACTAACAGTATAAAGTCGATCGTAATATAATCGTAGTGCAGTCCCCGAAACATTGATTGATATGATGAACGTGTTGTGAAATTTACACGTGTTGCTGTGGCAGGGCATGAAAAATAATGGATGATTGATAATGCTATGGTGTCAGCAGCGATGATTTTCAATTGTATGCCATTGACCGCATAATGGTTATGTGCATTGACATGATTTAGAAGCCTAGATCGATGCTCGGATTGTCTACCTGCTGCAAGTCTCCACACCCATTATCTGTTGTCTTCATGGCAACATGGGCGACAATGTCCTTCACAATGTGCTAGAATTTGTTTGGAGGCGAAAACATGTGACAGGGAACACATGACTAGACAACACAGCGATGGTGGGCGTGGCACCTGGTATCCCCTGGGCTTCCAATTGTCTCCCTGAAACTTTCTATAAGGACATCTCTGATAAATGACAGTTGATGTCCCTAACCCTGTGCCATGGTAAATTACTCTGTCAAATTTGGAAATAAAATGCACCAAAAGGCCTGAGTAGAAACTCTCTTACAGTGTGCTTTCCAATAAGTAGGCTACATGGGGGGGGGTCTGCACTTTTCAGAATCGTGTACATTTTCTGATTTTCAGAAATTTGCCTCTGGCACTGAATGGGTTAATAGAGAGGTATCCACAGTCAGGGTCCAATGGGCCAGACATGACCAATTTGGGACTGAAATAGGCGGTCTTTAACAGAGGAGTGTCCTGGCACAGCTGCCATTTAAGGGAGGCTCTACTGTAGTTGAACAATAAAACCTCTATTAAGGAAAAATCTTTGGGACTGAAAGATGCTGCTTTCACAATTGAGAGGTGTCCCGATTAAAGAGGTCAGAATGAAAAGAAATGACGAATATAGGACTTAAACTTTGGTGCCCGTCAATAGAGAGGTGTCCTCCTGGCAGTAGGGATAAGGGATCAGGAGGGACTGTATTAGCCAATTTGCAATATCTCAGATCTCAGGCAGTAATTAAGCAAGCAATGATCTCGCAAACCCAGAATAGCTCAATCATCCACCATGCAGTGCATGAATTTTTCATACCAACGCCTACATAGATCGCCTGCAAGCAGTTCCCACACAAGATTCAAGTTTCAGAAGGTGCACAATCACACCAGTTGCCAGTGAGTCGGTATATTACTCAAAGGGACTGTTTCTTTCAGTCACTCATTGCTTCATCCCCCATTTACCAGATGGCTGGATATCACAAACATTGCCTCTTAATCAATGAACCATGACAACTAAACTGGGGAGAAATTATAAAATGCGATGCACAATCTCACACATAACGGGCGTAGCTAGCTTTTATGGCCTAGGTGGGCAAAATTGATTGAGTCCAGAGGGCGAAGCCGGAGGGGGTCTGGGGGCCCCCGGAAAAAAATTGAAAATCTACACCCTCTCAGATGCATTTCCCCATGTCTGATGCTAAAATATTTTGGCTTGAAGTGGGGCTGCCCCGCCCCCGCTAGCTATGCCCCTGCACATAGTGGAATTATTTTCCTTTTAAGACCCCTCTGGCAAGGATACCTCATTATTAAGGATTTAGTCCCAAATTGGTATTTTTATATTCAATTTTACCTCTGTAACTAGGCACCTCTCATTGCTAGTGTCAATCTCAGAAAAGTGTCCCTAATAGAGAGGTTCCACTATATGTACGTACACACATGGAAACTCCCTTTGTAGACACCTCTCATGTAAGACAGATGCCTCTATACATGTATTTCGGACACCAAAGTCCAGTCTCTGTGATTTCTATTCATTGTTACATGGTACCTCTGTAATCAGGGCACACCTATTCTGTCACTACCAAGGGTGTCCTTAATGAAGAGGTTCCACTGTGAGCTAAACCTGGATTGCATTCTTCAGGACCTTTTAGAAGCAAGAACTACATAGGCTCTATATCGATTCCTACAATCTGGATTTACAGGTTTGGGAAAAAACTAAGTTTTCCAAAATACCGATATTAAAACAGGAACTGAACAATAGTTTTGCCCCTATTTTTTGTTATCATTCTCTCCTCAAACAATTCAAATGACAGACCCTGGAAGCTGACACATTGCTAGGTAAATCTGGGGAAAAACTGCACTATTCAAGTTTGATGCATTTAGATTTATCACATTCACACACAGTTAAATTATTGTCATCAAAATACATGTAATGCATTTTTTATCTTTAGACTGGACGCAATGGTTCCCGGGCCCGCCGCGAGGCGGAAAAACGGCGTAGCCAGCGAATTGCTTTGTCGAACCAGCGAGTAGAATGCCTCATAGTAGATTTTTCAAGAATGTGCATTTTTGTCTCCAATTGCGAGAACACGCCGTATTAGTTGTGCTTAGCGGTACTGTTTCCATGAAAGATATCCGTACTCGGTAATCATATATGAATGGATACAATATCACCGAAAATAACACGAAAATTCGGCATTTTATGGTGGTCGTCTGCTTTCTGCTTATAGGCCAAGCCGAAGTCGAATGTTCGCTTCACTGTCTATCACCCCGTGCAAATAAGAAATCATGCCCATTAACAGCGTAATCGGCCATTCAATCAGCACAAGCCATTGTCAACAATGTGGCTTAGTAACAGAGTTCTTTGTCTGCTTTGCCTAATTCATGCCGACATGTACTTCTCTATATTCCACCGCTAGTTCAGCACGTCGTTCGAACGTGCTTTTGTGACAACTGTGCTTGGGTACCGATTGCTGGAATAAGTCAATAAATATCTACGAATATGATGTTTTTTTTGGGGCCTGTGAATGACTTGGATTAGCCGACAAATACTTTTTTTCATGCACATGATTTCAGTGCTGCTGTGGAATTTTCCCATAGGTCCTAATCAATAATGCCACAGCTACGCGGGCTACCGCTAGGCTGCCGTAGGTAGCCTAGCGGTAGCCGTTTATTTTGGAATGGAGGGGATGCATGGCAGATTATTAAAATCGCAAATATGTGTCGCATTCATCCCTCCATTCCGAAAAAATTCTTTCAGCTGGTAATCTTGTTTCCGCCAGTTCCGGATCCACATTACCGATCTCCACAACCTAATTCTCAACTCCCACGTTTTCCCCTTCCCCCTCGCCCGTAAAGCTCTGGATACCATATTAGCTTGGAGGAATTATACTGTCAGTATAATTCCTCCAAGATATTAGTAAACATTACAATAATGGGAATTGGGGAATAACAACAAGTGGCACTTTAAAAGCATTTGTATAAGTAGCCTAGTTATTTATGACGTAACAGCAAAAAAGTATCCATTGCATGGAAAGTTGTGAAGTACCGGTACAGGAAAATACTGTGAAGTTCTGTGAGTGATGTCAGTGCTTTACAGGTGGCAGCACTGTATATAAATGCCACAGATTCATTCATGAACTAAATTGGGCTTCTTTGCAATGAATGTGACCATCTCTCAAGGTACTCAACAGTTATCATCTGTCATTTCCAATTTTGTCTAGAAATTGCTCTCTGAGTTTTAAACCCAGGACTGGCCTTAGCAGTAAGGCCTATGAGAGAAGGCTAACACTAACCTCACAATCTTATAGGCCCTACTTACATAGGTCCCAAATAACAGGCCTACATAAGCTTACAAATACTGTATTAAACTGTAGTGGTATAGCATAAGGTGTGCTCAAGCTTATGACTGTAGACTGTAATCCCGGTAGCTAGTAACTCATGATATGAACTAGCTGCCTAGCGCTACCTTGTGTTCTTGAAATACTATATAGTAAATGGAATTCCCTGCACTATCAATGCAACATTGAAAATGTACTCATTTGCAGACAGACTACAGCACCATTAAGTCCAGGTGTGAAAGGAAATAATGTCCTAGGAAAAACTGTCCGGGGAACAAAAGATCCTATTGTTACATTCTAACCTCTGACAATTGGTTTCTATACGCATGCCGCCTATTCCGTCATTCAACAATAGAAGTGGACACTTTTTACAGGGGAACACTTTTTACTGCTACACCTGTATCAAAGTGATGCACAACCATCTACCGCCTATTACTCTACATACCTTTCCCGCGCAAAATGCTCGATGGCCAACCCAGCGTCTCCGTTCTGCCTACAACCCAAATCCGTCAGCTCCACATTCACAGGATCGACCTCCTCAAAGCCTACTGGGATTCACACACAAGACGAATGAACATTTACATGAAAACACATTAAGTTACCGACAGAAAAGAGAGCCCGTTGTTCAATACATAACCAGATTCTTTTCAGTCGGTTCGCCGGGTTTCTACACCTGCGGGAGTGTACCACGTGCGGCGATGCGATGAACAATTTAGTGTCAGTTCCAATCACAGATGGCAGCACCATACAGTGTAGTATACACCTTGGGGATTAAAGTTGAATTCCTCAAACACCACCGAGAAGTCATGCATGTATTTTCTTGATTTTTGTGGTCTTGGTGAGCGAATGAATAATTGAACTGAACTCATTAGTGTCATTGGCACATTCATCATGGTCATTTGGTCAAATACAAACTCAAGTGAGGGTCTGGTCAAGAGATGGCCAGGTCATGTGCCAACTACCGGTAATGAATCGTCAGTGGTAACCAGCAGTCAATATTATTCCACTGGTTACCAAACACCAGGGGCTGTAATTCAGCCTAAACTCAGTAAAAAAATTACTCTGGAATGGTGAAATGTTCTGCAACTGAATCAACCACTGGCATAACCATGATAACCGAGTCACCATGGTCACGTTACCAATGGTTGCAGGACAGATAATACCAACACCACTTACACTTTAGTTGGGTATGATATACCCCCCATTCATCATTTGAATAATTCAATTTAACATCCAACACTGAAGACCGAGGAAAAGGTCATCAAACACAAGAACACATACCGAAAATACTGGGGAACCACCTCTGAAAAATGTGGGACGTGAACCAGGATGGACCAAAATAACTCCAGGAGATAAAGAAATGTACTCTCAGATTTTACAAAAGACGGACAATATGCCCAAGCCTACTGAAATTGACAAAACGCTGGTCTCAACCTGCCAACTTCAGAGCGACTTAGTACCCATTTTGTGGTAACGGGTCACCAATTAGGACACAAGAAAACTCAACTGTCCTGGTGACAATATTACAAATTCCATGGCAAAATAGCAGAAAGAACTTATGAACAATACATGCATTTCTCCTTCACTTAAAAAGTTTTATTCTTTTTTTCATCTGTACACATATTTAATTAATTGGGATTCACTGCTGCTGTTGTCGGGAACCTCGGCCAAAACCACCACGGAACTGGAAATTTTCTGTTGCACCAGCTCCAACATCGCCCTTTTTGTCAGCACCTGAAAAGGAATGGAGAGTTGTACCGGTAACTATCGAACACAATGATACAGAAGCTTGTAGCACATCCAAAAGGCACTCTTCCCTGCAAGTTTTCTTCCCCAAGTCTTGGGGAAATTGGCAGTGCCAACCCATGCAGTCATTGGTGTCATTATATCCATGAAGCCTGTTTTGCCGAGCTTTTCCGTGCTAGTGTATAGATTTTGGGGCAAATTGGTACCAAATGTACATTCATGCAAGTGTTGCAGAATTCTATTGCAATACAAAAATACACCGTGCATCAACAATTCTTATTTGTATATTTACCTCCAGCACCTCGTCTGTAGGCTTGTCTGTCAGCTCCACCAAAGTCACGGCCACGGGCATCATCACCAGGACCTAAAATGATCAGGGAAATGAATGATCTACAATTAGAAATAGCAAATAGCTTTCCAGGGCACTTCTTGCTTGGTCCTGCTGAATTGATGCGAGCCCTGTTGGAAAACTCTAGACACCATTTCTGTTATCTTATTTAGCATGAACCTTGTTCTCTTATCTTCTGGGGACTGAACACCATCAAAGCATCTGGGGACAACGTTAAGGAATAATACTCACCCTTGGCTGGCCTTGGTCGTGCTGTTTCTGTTCTGGCCTGTCTCTTCAGCGTTGCTGGGACAATTTCTGGCGGGAGGTGGAGGAAGTCCCTCAGGAACTGAATACCCTCATTTGTCAGGGACCAGTAAAAATGCCGCCAGGCAAATTGTTCCTTTACATAGCCTTGGGATTTCAGGGACTAGCAATGAATCAGATAAAATGTTATGAGCTTTCATGTTGAAATATCAACCCACTTTCATTCAACCAACTTATGTCTTAACAAAGCCCGGTGTGTTTTCCAAGAGTTTAAATTGCTCATTTATGCTGAATAGAATGGAATGACCTTATCAATTTACCTGCAAGGCCTTGATGACTTGAAGATTTGGTACTTCAACCTCTGGATGCTTTGGGAGAGAGTGGTCCTTCTTGGCAACAATGACACCCTCTTTGAAGAGGTGCTCAAAGATCATAATGCGGTTCTTCTTTGGCATCAACATCTGAAACAACAAGTCAACACATCTATAGATAGATGATGTAGGCCTACCGCGGTTGGCCTCAGCCAGGATTAGGAGATTTCTTGTGCTTTCGTCATTGATTCAGTTTGGCATGTGCGGATTGTGCATGCTGCTCTCATCATCATGCTGTACCCTATGACACACTCCAGTCCTGCTGAAGGGGGCCATCTTAGTCGTTCCCCGTTGACATTTAGGACTAGCCTAGGCCAAGGCTACACACACTAGGGGCCTAAGCCTACACTACGTAGGTAGGCCTAGGCCTACCCCTAAGAGGTAGGCCTAGGGCCTACAGTGTACACAGTAGGCCCCTACCCCGGTACACATTCACATCGTCATACATAGGCCNGATCGATAAAAAGACGAAAAGAAAAGAAAAAAGAGGAGGTGAAACTGAATGATAAAAAAAGAACTGTCATGACGGGGCTCGAACCCGCGGCCTTCCGATTATTAACCACCCACGCTAACCACTCGGCCACTGAGGTTCATGCGATGAATTGCGGGGAATCATTAGATACTTTAGTAGGCCTACCTTGCCCAAAAGCATTATAAAATTTGATTATAAAACTTTTTATCGTGGAAGTGGTTATAAATAACGTTTTCATCAAGAATATGTGAAAAAAAAATCCGGCATTGTGCGAGATGATACCGATAACTTAACTTCATCTGGCATGTCTGGGATGAAGCTCTCTGATTGGCTGTTTACGACGGTGTGAATAAGATCTGGTTTGGCGTTATTTGCACCGTGACGGTACGAATAGCCAGTGCGCTTGGAAAAGGGCGAAGTCACGTGAGAAGTAACGAGAAATGTGACGTTTCAAGATGTCTGCGCCCATGGTCCTGAAAGTCCTCTTGCTTATTTTTTCAGCAATTTCTCTTTGCCTACGCGTTGAAATGTTCAGGGAAATTAATAAGAAAGACCTAAAGATATATAGGTATCCTTACAATGCTTGACAATTATGAATTACTGCTGGTAGTGTTACCATAGTCTACTGATGATTAGGCCTGCTTCTTGCCTGTACATTTTTTTAGTACATCCATCCATCCATACACAGTCCACACTATCTACAGCCCCCCTATGCACACTTGATAAACATTCAGCTACAGGCTACTGGCCTAACTGAAAGTCAAATGTCACATAGTCATGATCAGGATAACTAAAAGAACTGTGTCTGCACATGGATGGAATGGATGCCGTACGTTTTTTGTAGGCCTAGGCCTAGCCCTATTGCTTGCTTGGCAGTCACTGACAGAATTCATAACATACGCGATACTCTTTAAAACTCTTTATGTTTCTGTTCTAGGGATCATGTCGCAATACTCTTTATGTTTCTGTTCTAGGGACCGTGTTGTTAAGATGTTTCATTATGCTTATGATGGTTACATGAAACATGCTTACCCTTATGATGAACTCCGTCCCATAACATGCGATGGTCATGACACATGGGGAAGGTAAGTTAAGTAACCACAACTGGTGAAAGTAACATGCACGGTTCGTAATATCAATATATATTCTTGGTAATATGAGTACACCTGGTAGATAAAAGGCCTTGGTCAATTTCTGGTAAGTCTTTGTAATGAAACTTGACAACATTGTCTTGCTGCTGTGTCAAAGAGATGACTGGTTTGCAGTTCAGCTTCTGGCTTGCCTGTCAATTATGGTTTTTGTATGTAAACCCAGACAAACTGATACTATTTGGAGGTTCCCAAATTCTTCTGCTAACAGGAACCTTGACCATCTGACAGCTATCGGTAATTACAACTCAGATCATCATTGTGTTGGTTACAGCATAAGACTTGATGTTAACAATCTTCATTACTTGACTTTTAGTTATTCCCTTACCCTGATTGATGCTCTGGACACATTGGCTGTGATGGGGAACTACAGTGAATTCAGAAAAGTGGCTGATATTGTGATTGAGAATATTGATTTCGATGATGACATCAATGTCTCTGTTTTTGAGACTAACATACGAGGTAAGTAGTGCTTTGTTGGCAAGACAGTGGAACCGCTCTGTTGAGGGCACCTTTGGGACTGCCTAGTGCTGTTCTTAATCAAGAGGTGTCCTCAATACTGACGTCAAAACAAAAAAGCTTGACCAAATTGGGATTGAACTCTGCTGTCCTCAATGGAGGGGTGTCCTCCTGACAGGTATGTCTGTTAGCAGGGGAGATTTCTACAGACTAATACCTGGTAGAAAATTTGCGAAATTTGTGGAGGTCGTATTCTATTATTCGGTTACTTTTCAGTTGTTGGTGGCCTACTCTCTGCTCATCTCTTGTCAAAAAAAGCTGGGATGATACTTGAGCCTGGCTGGCCATGTTCTGGACCGTTGCTAAGGATGGCAGAGAATGTTGCCAGAAGATTACTGCCAGGTAGGGAAGAAACATGATTAGTTATGCCCTGCTATGCTTTCTTGTTGGCAAGCAAGGAACAAGCATAATGTTATTGTTATGTTAGTTATCAAATCTCAAGATCAACAAAACTGGAATTACCGGGTAAGTATCTTTTCCCTTTACCCATACATGGCAAGTTTAATGTTTTTGTACATTTGTTTACGATTTCACTTTAAAATAAAAGAACACGTTTCTTTTTTAGCCTTCAACACCACAACGGGTATGCCATATGGAACAGTCAATCTCCGCAATGGTGTCCCAAAAGATGAAACAAGTGTCACCTGTACAGCTGGTGTTGGAACCTTCATTGTAGAATTTGGTGCCCTGTCGAGGTTAACTGGTGATCCAATTTTCGAATATGTGGCAATGAGAGCACTGAAGGCATTGTGGGAACACAAAACTAATATTGGATTGGTGAGTGTGACTCTGAGAAGGAGCTTTCTCTCCACATACTACTGACATCCTCCAGGGAGGAACCAATTGATGTACGGTAAATTTTGCTACTGACCTGTTGTGCCTGTCACTTTCTTACTGTAGCATTCGAACTTTCCTCCATTCTTTAGGTTGGTAACCATATAGATGTCATGACAGGCAAATGGACTGCCCAGGATATGGGTATTGGAGCTGGTGTGGACTCCTATCTAGAGTATTTGGTGAAAGGTTCCATCCTCTTCCAATATCCCGAACTTATACAAAACTACAAAAGTAAGTTGATTCGTTGAATCTCTAAGACCAATGTATATGACGTTTGGGGACTTTTGAAAGTACGTGAAGACTCATCTTGATATTTACTAGCAGTATATTTGCCATGGCCTTGCAGTTGTTCGCAAACAGTATCCTGTGAGGTGGACTGTGGATGCAGTTTAGGGGAAGGTGGGGCACCTTTCTCGACTTCTGAATAGACCCTCACCTTTAGGGATGGTGAGTGTTCCTGGGGCTCATGGTATCCTCCTGCTTTACGCAATTTCTTCTATTTGGCATTGCTCTCTTTTCAGAATTCTTGGTCAAAATTGAAAAGTATATGCAGCATGATGATTGGTACTTGTGGGTGAACTCAAAGAAAGGGTCCGTCACCTTCCCGGTTTTTACATCCCTTGATGCATATTGGCCTGGAATACAGGTATGTTGTTCTGGCTTGCGTCATTGGTACTTGGAAGATACCAGGTTGGAGACCCACCACCAGTGTGAGATTCTGTTACAGTCTCTGCCTGAGTAACCTTGGTAGACAATTCTAATGATAGCTTGATTTTCATATGGTGATACCATTGTCTTGCAGAGCCTGGTTGGTAACATTGATAAGGCTATGAAGACAATTCATAATTATCATCAAGTGTGGAAACAATTTGGATTTACACCAGAATTCTACAACGTTGAAAAAGCAGGACCTGTTGATAAAAGAGAGGGTTATCCACTAAGACCAGGTAAATGAAGTGCAGTGAAACCTCATTTTGGAAAACATATCGATATTTCCATAATATCACAAAGTTTCAGTTTTACCTCATTTGCACAGATGGCCTTTGAACTTCTCTGCCTCATGAGCTCCATTCTATTCCTGAATTTGAATTTGTTATTTCTCTTTTCAGAGTTGATAGAAAGTGCCATGTACCTATACCGTGCTACGAAAGATCCATATCTCCTTGAAATAGGTGTGGATATTTTGGAGTCAATTGAACACAGCACCAAGACTGATTGTGGTTATGCCACAGTAAGTAAATTTGTACACTGTATCTGAACTTACGACCAAGATGCACTTGTACACTGAAATATACATTAGTACAGTGGATGGTCAGGGAACCATGTGATAGGACCTTCCTGTTCTTTCCAGGTGATACATTATACATTGGACGGTCAGGGAACCATGTGATAGGACCTTCCTGTTCTTTCCAGGTGATACATTATACATTGGACGGTCAGGGAACCATGTGATAGGACCTTCCTGTTCTTTCCAGGTGATACATTATACATGACTTATCAATTATCTGCATGCCAACTCTTGCCTCTTTTTCAGGTAAAAGATGTGAGGAGCCATCTGTTGGAAAACAGAATGGAGTCATTTTTCCTGGCTGAGACTACAAAGTACCTCTACCTACTCTTCGACACGGAGAACTTCATCCACAACACTGGAGGAAAAGGGGAAGTGATTGACACCCCGAATGGGGAGTGCATCATCAATGCCGGAGGTTATGTTTTCAACACTGAAGCACATCCAATCGATACTGCTGCCCTCTATTGTTGCAGCGCTGAGAAAACTGAAAGCGACAACATTCTCCAGGAGTTTCACGACAATCTCGACCTCATGTCAGTGCTTGGATTAAGTTCTGATGAGAAAAGTAATATTTTCGAGGCAAAAAAGTCTCAGAAGTCTGCAAAAGATTTGGAACGTGGTGAAAATTCTGAAAAGCCATCCCAAACATCTGAAAAGCCGTCAGTTTCAGAAGACAGTACGGGTAGTTCAAATGTTTCCATTGATGATAATACTAAAACATCAACTTCTGGTGATTCAAACGCTGCTGAAAAATCAGATGATTTCAAAACTAAGACTCTGAAAGATGGAAAAGAGAATGGGAGCAGTTCTAGTGATTCAAATAAAGCAGACAATGAAGAGAAAGTTGCAGTGCAGCAGCAAATAAGCTCAGAGACTGTAGTGGGTAAAAAAGATACAGGCCCTTCCAATGAAAGCTCACCCTCAGGGGCAGGTGTATCAGAAAATGTTACAAATACACAGGAGATGGCAGGGGGTGCAAAAGGCCCTGAACATT
Source organism: Notospermus geniculatus (assembly GCA_002633025.1). Lineage (NCBI taxonomy): Eukaryota > Metazoa > Nemertea > Pilidiophora > Heteronemertea > Lineidae > Notospermus > Notospermus geniculatus. Next base: position 46,222 of record NMRB01000188.1, on the reverse strand, counting down.
TAGGAGAAAACCCTGTTGATGAACAGGAGGAAGAGGCCGAACCATATGATGGTAGCATTCTAACATGTCCAGCGCAACCTTTTCATAGTCGGTTGTCCTTGTTAGGAGAATTATGGGAGGACAGTTGACAGAAGAAAAAGGCCATATTCTAGTCTCGTCCAAGTTCAGTTATATGTACTCTGAATAGTTTCTGTGCAATAGGTGATCACCATGTCTAATCATTCCAGGGGACGTTTTACGCAAGGGAGTTGAGTGCAGCATTGATAGATGTGATTTTCTGTGGATTTCTAATAGTGGTCATGTACTTAACTGGCAGTGAGTGTACCTGGTGCTGAATTTAATTTCGACAATTCTTGTGCTTGTAACTGATAGGCGTCCTGAGGTAATTAAATCAGGGTTTCTTAATTGCTCACTCCCTCCGTCACTTCATACTACTAGTAACTTAGTGGCAGTGACATATGGAGCGAGCACAAAGAGGTCCCGATATTCTCGGGATAACATAATGGTTCATTTGATTATTAAATAGATTTTTGATAATAATACATGTAGTCGTTTCTTGTTACCGGGTATTTGAAGCATCTGGGATTACTCAAGATTATCATTCTCAACCAGAAGTAATCTGGATTCGGCCAAGATAACAGTGATGGTTAGTTTTCGTTGTAGCACCTAAAAGTGTCCTTTAGATGTCGTGGCATGACGAATGAAACTGTTGCGACTCAGCAACTGCCAGCCTCTGTCCCATACGTATACTTGAAGGTCAAGTTATGTTGAAATCAACGGCAAGAAATGAAGAAAAAGTTGGTCAAATTACAGTACATGTAATTTATTTTATGTGCATGAAAAATGCTGCCTAGAGCATTCATGTAACAAACATCTGTACCAGGAATTGTTCCCACAACCGGAGAAGAATGCTAACATCTACACATTGGAATGTTTAATGGAAGATATCACAGAATGAAAGAGGCCCCTTCGCCAAAGCATCTAATCATGCGTATTGAGAGTAATAGTATTTTCCACGACTGCTGGCACCTGGGTGTAGATGAGTGGAGCACAGGTCTAACCCAAGTGCAGTGCCGTCACCTTGATAACTTGGTCCCTTGTGCCTATTCAATGCGATGCCTATCAATATGTGACAGCACTGCACTTGGGTTAGACTCGTGCTCCACTCGTCTACACCCAGATGCCAGCAGTCATGGAAAATACTGTTCCTCTCAATAAGCATTATTAGATGCTGACTTCCCAAATACACAATGGATCATTATCTCAGACTGGTTCAGAGTCTGAAAATGCTTCAGAATCAATATACCACGTTAAAGTACCATGTTCTGGAACCACACCAGTGATTGGATACGCCTGAATATCTGTTTCTTCACTTTTCAGACGTTTCACAATACTTGACTTGCCCTTCCCAAAGATGATGACAGCTATATTTCTACTTTTATTTATGACCGGATACGTTAAAGTCATTCTCGCTGCACTGTTTTCACCTGGGCCACCGTCACTGTAAATCACAGATTTCTCCATCTCTTGGAGTGATTTTGCCCCTGGGAACAGAGAGGCTGTGTGTCCGTCCTCACCAACGCCAAGAACTACAAAATCAAATTGAGTATGTCTCACTGATCGGTAAATACTAGCCTCATAAATTTGATGCCCACGATCGGTCTCATTGCACACACCATTAGCCAACTCAATTGGCATAGGATGAATATTTGTAAACGGAAGTCTGATGAACTTCAACAACTGAGCTTGTATCATTCCAAAATTAGACCTTTTATCTGAAAATGGGACACAACGCTCATCAACAGTCCATACATGTGTATGCTGCCATGGAAATTCATGCCTCAAATTCAACAATCCCTGGAAAAACTTAGGGGCAGATGTGCCCCCTGGCACGGCAATGTGAAACACGCCTCTCACAGCAATTGCATCTTGGGCACATTTTAAAACATCTCGGGCAAGTTTTTCAATCAGTGGAAAGGTGTCACCTAGGTTTAATGGTGCCCCTCTAAACTTGTTCTTGAATACATGGTTTGGTGATTCTTTTGGCTTTCCACCAGGTAGAAATTGAAGCCTGGTGCCATTAGTCCTGAAATTCAAACCATTTATTTCTTCCCCACCCTTATAAGTCTTTGGATTGATCCTGTCTAGGTATTGGACAGCAGGGGTCCATTTTTCCCAAGACACCATGAGACCTTCTGTGCTGACAAACAAGTCACGATTGCCATGGAAAACACCAAGTATCAATGAAGAGTATGCATCTGAAACGGTTGGAGGGACAAATATCGAGTATTCATCGGCTTTTCGTCCAAATATTAGTTTACTTTCAACAATCTGTGACGACCAGCTTAAATTTGGTTTGGGGAGTGATTTTGTCATGGCAATTGCTGGCATTCCTACATCACCGTGTCCAATATTGAAAAGAAGAACACCACCTTCAGGCGTGCAAGAATCGCTTTTTACCAAACACATGTGTTGGTTTTTGAAAGTCACTTTTATATAGCTGGCTCTCTGTTTTAGTTTCTTCCCCGAGACAAGATGGAAATTTACACCATGCCATCTATTGTTTGACACTTGAAGTAAAGCGGCAGCAAATGTTGGCTTTCTGCTTCTCTTTTCCTTATCTTCATAATCTTCTTGCACGTGAGAAATGTAATCTTCATACTGACCTGTAGAATATGGAAAATAGAACATCAGTACACACACATTCAATGTGAAACTTTCTATGAGAAGAATAATGAATAGTGTGGGACACTCAGACAAATTGAAAAGTGTCAGATGTCAGAAAAGAGGATAAAATCACAGGGACTTGAAGCAAAAGTTGTGTGATTGTTTGATTGTAAATATGTTTATTATGATCAGAGAGAGTACTATTGGCACCCTCGACGGACAACACACGCCCCTAGGTATGCACCCCAAGAAATGGGGTGCATACCTAGGGGCGTGTGTTGTCCGTCAAGGGTGCCAATAGTACTCTCTCTGATCATAATAAACATATTTACAATCAAACAATCACACAACTTTTGCTTCAAGTCCCTGTGGATAAAATGTGGACTTACCAATCACAATATTTTCAGGGGAAATGACATTGACATCTTTTAAAAGTTCCAACTTTTTCTGGTGGACTTCTGTGACGTTCGTCAAATCATTTGGGACCTCCATAGCAACTAGGACAAGGAGTTCTGTCAGGTGGTTCTGCATGACATCTCGAATGACACCATATTCATCATAGAAGAGAGTTCGCCCTATGGAGTACATCAAACAATAGATATCAGAAGAATAACAAAATCACAAATCAGGCCTATACTATGCCCATTTTTAAAAATATTGAATTGAAATCGGAGTACCAAATGCAGCATTATTTACTCTATTGACAACATGGCGCGAATTTATTGCACAGCAGGAGGAAACCAGAGTGACTGGAGAAAACTTGAGAGGCCCCGTCTCTGTCACATGTAGAGTAGGTCCAAAATATATATGGCTTTCTCCCTTACCCTGGGCATCCACAGTCTCTGACATGACAATATCTACTCTGTCAATTCCGTTACTGTCCCACATATGGCCAAGAGTATCCTTGTTTGCTTTCCTGAAAAAGACAAGGGGCAATACTTGTTATTAGGTGAATGAATGCATCTTGTGGTCAAACAGCATGTATCACGTAATCCATCTAACCTTCCAATGAGTCGGCCTAACACAGGCCACTGACCACCAAACATCACCATCATCATCAGGTCCAAGGACTAGGTTAGTCCTGTTAACCGTTGTTACGTTTAGATACTGGTTACTAAGTTGTTTGCGCATGCGGTATGTGTATTGTGGAGTGGAGTAGTCAAACAAGAGGCCGGATATATCGTTAGATTTTCGTTACGTATCGATAGAGTTCATAATTTGACGTAAGCTTAATCAAGTTCTGGATGGGTAAATCTCCTATCTCTCCATTCTTTATCGAGTCTACCTTTAAAAATGTTGAGTGTCTTTGAACAAACTGTTCCATCACTTAGTCCATTCCAACTATTTATGACTCGATATGTGTGAAACTAAAGATAAAACATAAACATATTCCAGTACCGGTACATTTGACCTTAAATATCATGGATCTTTGGATGCTACCCCTGGCTCTGGTGCTCATCCTGAATCATCAGTGTTTACGCAAATGCTCCTTCTCTTGCCCCTGTCTCTGACATTGGTATCTACTTGGTGGCTTGGGCAGAGAAACATCAAGTCTTCACAATATCGATGTAACCTCACCTGAATTTGAGGATTTCCAAGGAGATAGTCTTTCCAAGATAGTGGTCAATTCTGTACATCTCCTCCTCTTTCAGAGACAGGCTTAGATCCTTCGCTAATTTCTCAGCGCTGTACAAGTCGCTTCCAAATGGTTTCTCCAGAACAACCCGAAGCCAGGATTCAGGAGACACTGGCCGGCAATACTTGCTGATAAATCTAGCTGTTTCAGCATATGCGTATGATGGTATTGAGAAATAGAACAATCGTCCCGCCTCCTGAACAGATGAATCATGATAGCAGACGTCCTGATCATCATCACTTTTTGAACAGACGGAATGAGAACTTGTATTTACCATTGAACAAAACTTGATATAATCGTTCTCATTCTTTAACTGGTAGTAGGCAACTAATCCTTTGAAGCCTTCTTTTGCTGCATCGCAGCTAGGCCTAGATCCATCACAAGCAATTTTCTGATCCAAAATTTCCTGCAAGAGTTTCTGCCCCTTTGATGTCTCCACCCTTGCTCCACCAAAGATTCTGAACTCATGGTCTAATGTTTGCTCCTTTTGGTAGAGATTAAACAGTCCCTGCCATAAGTACTTCTTAGCCAAATCCCCTGTAGCTCCTATCAAACCTATGTTTGTCACTTTGACGGAATGAGCTGGAGAGAAACCACAGCAGGTGAAAAGCAGTAGGCTTGTTAGTGTTAGCATCACGGTCCTGGCTGTCATAATGGATGGTTTAACTGAAAGGCTGAAGACACCAGAATGAAAATGCTGTGAGTGCAGGGACCATTAGCTCACCTGGGTAAATGTAGCCTACCAGAAGAACAAATGTTGAAATGACAATACATGTATGTTAAATCGAAATGTGCCCTGCTAACGGATGACAACAATGACAGACGCCGCACCACGACAAAAGCTCTGACATGAGCTATGGGTACCTGTTGCTGCCATAAATTTTCTTCAGTAGGCTAGCCTAGGCCTAGGCCTAGCCAGGCCTGACATATGTATTTGCCCTTATCACGTTATAATAATCATCACCTTCTCATTCAGTCCAGAACTAACGTTAGGCCTATCAGTGCGATCTTGGAGGAATTATATTGTCAGTAGGCCTAGGTAAGGCCAATAAAAATTCCTCCAAGGTGTGATGATGTAACCTGGTCCAGGTAACTCGACGTGCTTTGGCTGCCATGCTGATTCATCATGACATAGGCCTAGGCCTACCCCTAGCTACATGTACTAGGCCTGCCCTATCATCAGATCATGCCTCCTATAGGCCTATAGTAGCTCTCATGCTCTATCTAGGCCTAAAATAGTATAGGGCCTAATAGAACATGATCATGATGATAGAATGATATTGATAGGCCCTAAGCTAGGCCTAGGCCTAGGCCTAGGCCGTAGGCCTACCCTACTACCCTAGGCCGCTAGGCCTAGGTTTTTTTTGTAGGCTAGCCTAGGCTAGGCTGCTAGGCCTAGGCCTAGTGCTAGGCCCTAGGCCTAGGCCTACCGGTGTCAGGTCAACTCGTAACCAGGTCGACTCGTACCTGGGTCAACTCGTAACCGAGTCAACTCGTAACTCGAGTCAACTCGTACTTCGGTCAACTCGTAACCTGATTCAAATAAGATAACTTTCGAGCAAGTTTCTGTCATAAAAAGGAGTGTTTGCTTACACTCCTGTCTCAGACTTTAGGCCCTATTTGGAAAGTTTTTTTTCAATAATCTGCGACAATAAGCAAAAAGAATTAAAAATAAAGATTCTGTAGTATGAGACCCGTGGATACATTTTCCCGCCAAAAGATCGTCATTACCACGCGGCGAAAGGCCTGCAGTCTGATGTAAGGTTTTCGTCATTCAAGTAAATATCTGTTTGCTGGAAAGGGTATTGGCAAACGAATTTGTTATGAATGGAAATGGAAAGAGCATTCTTCCTGGATTTGAGCCAAATAAATTATTGAGTAATCCTAGCAGAGGTTTAGGAGATATGCCGACGTCTTAGAATTATAACGATCGCTGTCGGAAGTGCTGGACTCAGTCGCGCCGGTGGCTGATTCCGGCCGAAATCCTCAACGCAGTTTGAGAAATCGTGATTAAAATTTTCATTTCAACAATTCCGTGACTTTTCAAGGACCATGGACAAAATTTTTAGACAAATCTTCTAATGCTAATTCTACCTGGTTACGAGTTGACCGAAGTACGAGTTGACTCGAGTTACGAGTTGACTCGGTTACGAGTTGACCCAGGTACGAGTTGACCTGGTTACGAGTTGAC
>NMRB01000188.1:5824-38471 GCA_002633025.1 Notospermus geniculatus | reverse complement strand
GAGGCTCTCTATCATGTCTATTTATAGTGCAGGCTTTCTCCGGGCACTCTGGTTTCCTCCTGCTGTAGATTAGATTGGCCCAATAATGCTGTCTTTGGCCTTCAGTTCCCAATTCAATATTTGATATTTTCAGGATCTCATAAATCTCACTGACAAATACCATCATGGAGTTGGTGGTAGATAAATGGAATCACTTCCAGGAGTTCTATTCCTGGTGTCTGGACCATGCAGGTAGGGGGTAGCATCAAATCTTTTTCAAGGTAGGCCCCTATCAATACTTGGCTTCAGTGAAATGAAATTCAGCTTAGAGGTGCTATGGAATGATCAGGGCTTCTGAGGACAAGACATCACTAAAAGTTCCCTAAAGACCCATCTAGGCCTATTCCAGCTGACCTTCATAAATGTCATATGTGAACTGTGACAAGGGAGAAACAGGGCTGCTGCCAGTAGCCTACATTGATGGATTAATAAATGTGAGGAATCAGGCCTTGTCTTTTAAGGTGAGCTAAAATGTGCATGTGCCTCGCAAACAAGAGAATTTCTATTGTTTGCGAGGCGCATGCACATTCTAGCTCAGGCCTGGGAAATGACAAAGCCACCAACACAATGTTTTCTAAAAGAAGAACATGACTGTGAAATACTTTGACCAAAATGACAATCTAATACTAAATAGTATACCTGCAGACTGCGAAATAGGTGTGGCTTCTTTCTGACATTTTCATCACATTCCAGATGTGTCTTTTCAGACAAACGAGTGGAGAACTGGTTTCTGATGCAAAGCTACACACCAACCCTAGTTCTGACTGCTCTGTACTTACTAGTCATCAAATTGGGTATGGACATCATGAAGAAAAGAGAAGCTTTTCAACTAAAATATACACTTTTCATATACAACATGGGACTAGTGCTTCTGAACTTTCATATATGTTATGAGGTATGTTCTGCCTATAAAGGTGTTCCTTTTGTTACTTTTAATTTGTAGTGCAAAATTGTGCACAAATGTTTGCTTTGCTTTGCTTTTCCTTGTTGACTGTTTTGCTGAGCTGTAGGCTGTTGTTCTTCTGGGTGGTGCAATGGCTGAGCTATTCTTCTGAAGTGGGGGGGGGGGTCCATCATGCCTCAGCACGATCTTGAAATATCAAGGCCTCTGGTCACTTTGCCTTTGGACTGCACTTCACTCACCATGAGAGAGAGCGGACCAAGGAATAGCAATTTTAACCCTTTGTGGGTTAAGATCGATGCTAGTCACTGTCTTGGCCATATGTCATTACCGGGAACTTAATTATTTATTGTATCCAAAAGTACTGAGGAACCTGCACTTGGTTTAAGTTCCTTGATCTGGTTGCTATATGTCTCTCAACATACTATTTACTAGCATTAATCATTGATTGGTACTGCTTCAGGAGGGGCTAAAACAGAATGATTCTGATACTCTGTCTCTTTGATATCGTTATCCTAAGATATATTGAAGTATCAATATATTGGAATTCTCTTTCAGCTATTCACTGCCACAACTAGGAGAAATTACAGCTATTCTTGTCAACCAGTCGATTATTCAGACAACCCTGATGAAATGAGGGTAAGTCTCATGCAACATAGATACATGTATAAATATAATGTATCAACTAATGTTTTATTGGTGATGATCAGTGTTGGTCGGAAATTTAGCGTGCACAGTAGGAGGAAACTGGTGTGTTGGAAAGACCTGCGGCCAGAGAGAGTCACCCACTCTATCGCATGAAGTGGGCAACCGGGGTCCAACCTTTTTTGGCACCCTAAACATCAGATTGTCTTTCAGATTGCCAAAGCCTTATGGTGGTATTACTTTTCCAAATTAGTGGAATTCCTGGACACCGTATTCTTCGTTCTACGAAAGAAGAATAATCAAGTCTCATTTCTCCATGTCTACCATCATGCCACGATGTTCCCTATCTGGTGGATCGGAGTCAAGTGGGTGCCAGGCGGACAGTGTAAGTATCGCGGGCCTGTTCTTCGAAGGGTAGACCTAAACGTGTTGCGACTCTGAGACCAGGGGCCTTTTGCACAAAAGTTAAAAATCACTGTTAGTTTATCTTTGTGTTAACTTATCCCAAAATGTTAGTTTTGTTAGTTAAAACCAAGTTAGGGATTTTTTTAACAGGAAAAATTAAATAACAAACTTTTATCTTTCCAACTTTTGTGCAACCAGCCCCATATGGCTAAGTTGGCCATGCTAAATTTACAGTGGAACCTATTTTAGCGGACACCTCTGCCAGGAAGACAGCTCTGTATGAAGCTGGATTCATAGCATTTCTTCCCTCCCAGTTGTGCTAAAACTACAGTAGAAGACACCTCTCAATTCAGGACAATGCCTGTCACTGAAGGTGTCCTCAATTATAGTGAGGTTTCATGGTAATGCCTTACGGTGCTTGGTGGGTATTTTAGAGAACTTTATTCTGCTCCATCTCAAAGCTGAATTCCTTTCATCATTTCCAGCTTTCTTTGGTGCCATGATCAATTCATTCATTCATGTACTCATGTACTCATATTATGGGATCTCTGCCCTTGGACCAGAATATCAGAAATACCTCTGGTGGAAACGTTATCTCACAAGAATTCAATTGGTAAGTTGTCCTTTCACTTGTGGGACAAAAAAGACATTCTGTCAGGCAATTTGGTCAGTGATTGTGTCTGTACCTATTGCAGAAATTGTGGTAAATCCTGAAAATGTTCCATGTTGAGACAGCCATCCAAACACTTTTGAAAGAAAGGTTTTGAACCCTCCATTTTAGAGTTGGAGATCTGGTTTAGATGATAAAATATTTCATCACAAGATTTTGCTTTCAAAAGAATGAAGTCACCTTTTTCACATGTACATGTATTTTGATACCATGTGACCATCACCCTCACGTCACTTACACCATGATTTCAATGGTATTTACTTTTCAGTGCTATTTCAATGGTATTTACTTTTCAGTGCTTTCTTGTAACCAACAACTTCCTCCATACCTGTACCCCATCCTTGTCTAACCTCTTGATCACACCCATTGCGCGAACAAAATCACCTTTTGTGATGATTCACCTGGTTATAAGTGGGATGTGCCTCATCCTTTGGTTTATAAACACCAAGAAATTGGGGGGGGGGGGGTGGAGAATTAAAATGCTGGGCAGATCGAAGACCGAGCATGCATGTTATGAGATATCATGTCCCAATCTTTCAGTGTGTTGCCGTGGAAACATCGGCATGTCACCTCTGACGTTCCAGATCAATCCCCGGTTCGACCTGCTGTTATGATAAAGAGGGAGTGACTCTGCCAGCACGGCCTTCTCTGGTTTCCTCCTGCTGTACTTTAAATACACCCAATATTGTCCAGAGAGCTAACAATGCTTCAGGTATTCGGCACCCAGTGCCAGGTTCAAAATGTTATTATCCCATCTTACCTTCCCTCTTCAGCTGCAATTCTTCATCGGAATGATCTACGCCACTCAAAGTCTCTACGTTGAGTGTGAATACCCAAAATGGATGCAATACACTGCTCTTGTCTATGGCGTCACTATTATCTCTCTCTTTATGAACTTCTACATTCGGGCGTATATTCTCAAATCTAACAAACCCAGAGAGGTAAACCTTGAAATCGTGTTTGATGAGTCTTGAACTTGTATTTTCCTTTTCTCTCTCTTCTTCGTTCTTGTCTTCTATGTCTTTGTCCTTATGGTGGGTTTACACTTTGAGTGATGTTACCCCACTGGGTTTCCATTGGTGAATCAGGAAATTGTTCTCAGCAGCTGTCGTGACAGTTTGCTTCACTCAACATTTTTTGTGGCAGTCACCGTCACTTTTGGATGCCGGACAACAATGTGCAACCAAAGTTTAAACCCACCTTTCGACTCGAAATAGGCTTTTGTGGTGAGGAAATACCCTACTTGACAATAGGAGCAAGAAGATTATTTGGGAACCAGCAAAACATTGGTGGATTGTTAAAGCGCAGCTATGTTTTTACAGAGGCATTGAAGTTTTTACCTATATAACAGGCAAATTTCCCCACCATGCTGCCTATTTCTAGTCTTCCATTTCTGCACTGTCTAATACTGCCAGGAAATTAAACGATATCAAGGAAATATGGACAGCACCATGCCTGTCAATAGTAGTGCAGTGGACCATAAAATTCAGTTCATTAGAAAATATGATGAGTACTCATTGTATTTTCTTCCAAAAACAAGTTCTGTTAGTTATTCTGTTCGATTTCCCGGGCATCTTTTATCTCCATGTACGCATGCCATTCATATATCTGCAGGGGTTTAGTTAGAGGGAGTTTGGAAGTCACGAAAGACAAAATACTTCTGAATTTAGGTTCCAGAATAGGAAGTCAAGTACATGTACTTCCGAACAATTTTAAACTTCTAATGTATTTAAGCTTATGAAGTGAATTTAGCCTTCCAAGAAAAGCCCCAATACTTCCTGATTGTTGGGTTAAGGAAGTCATGAATTCCTGTCCAAAAATGTTAACTAAACCCCTGTATCTGTAGTCAATTTCATGGTTGGTTGTGTACTTTTAATTTATCAACTCACAATTTAACGCCACCAAACTGAGGAAAGGGTTCTTTTTTATCAAGAAACTTTTCCTCAGGGGTTGCTAATTGTCTTTGAACATGAACCCTTCAACTTCTGTTAAGTTGTGTCAAACTTCCCTTCGTTTGTTACCACAGGTCCCTTTATTTCAGCAGCCACCTTCGGAGTTGACTTTGAAAAGAATTGGGAGTTAAAATTTGTTAATCCAATAGTTTTATTTTATGTTTAGCATTTCTTTCCTTTATGAATCTCTTCAGATCCAGTTCGTGGCCGGCATGTACCATGCTGGACAGTCGTTAGTGTTCAACTGTGACTTCCCAACTTGGATGCAGTGGGCATTGATATTTTATGGCCTGTCCATCCTGAGTCTCTTCCTCAACTTTTATTTCCATGCATACATCNCACCGTTCAAAAGTTAGCTGTACATCGGGTCCCATTCTCCTGTACAAAGCTCATTTCTTCGGTCCAATGATAAAGTCATTCTTCTACTATTTTAAGCACCATGGTGTATTTCTCCTTTATTTCCTCAAAAACACTCAAGGCAAAGGTTCATGTGTTATACATCAAAAGAAAGGGAATTATCAGCAGATATTTTCTAAGTCATAAAATATTCGTTATGTCTCAGTATGTTCATACACATGAGCTTTGAACTTGGAGTCAGGAAATTTCGGAGAAAACGTCAAAATTTCCATTTGACCTTGATCTTTTAGAATGACCTTGACCCCGATCAACTTGACGATGATATAGGATTTTAGCGGATGTGGTATTAAATATAAATAGCCACTTGAGCGAACAAAATATCATTGCTAAGGGCTCAGAAATCAGCATTTAACAAAAAATGCGATTTTCACGTTTGGTTGCCATGGAAACCGCCCATATTCCTATCAAAAGAAAATGCGAAAGTGCCGGCAAAGATTTTCTTGTTCAGGACGTGATACTCTTTCGATTGAGGTATGTTGACACCTTTCTTCACGAAATTCCCACAGAATACAATTTGGCACCTGACTATTAAGGAAGTCATGAATTCCTGTCCAAAAATGTTAACTAAACCCCTGTATCTGTAGTCAATTTCATGGTTGGTTGTGTACTCTTAGTTTATCAACTCACAATTTAACGCTACCAAACTGAGGAAAGGGTTCTTTTTTATCAAGAAACTTTTCCCCAGGGGTTGCTGATTGTCTTTGAACATGAACCATTCAACTTCCGTTAAGTTGTGTCAAACTTCCCTTCGTTCGTTACCACAGGTCCCTTTATTTCAGCAGCCACCTTCGGAGTTGACTTTGAAAAGAATTGGGAGTTAAAATTTGTTAATCCAATAGTTTTATTTTATGTGTAGCATTTCTTTTCCTTTATCAATCTCTTCAGATCCAGTTCGTGGCCGGCATGTACCATGCTGGACATTCGTTAGTGTTCAACTGTGACTTCCCAACTTGGATGCAGTGGGCATTGATATTTTATGGCCTGTCCATCCTGAGTCTCTTCCTCAACTTTTATTTCCATGCATACATCAATCCTAAGAAAACAAAGGTAAAGATTGAAACTTGGGTAGAGGTGCAGAATCTCTGAGATCAAATTCCACAAGGTTGTTGGACCACTAACTGGTACTGACCTCTTGCAGCAGCGAGGTCTCCCATTACAGCTACACAAAATTATGCTCGGCCCATAGGCTTGTTTCCCAACAACGTCAGTACCGGTATATTGGTCTGTTGAAGCTCTTGTTTGTTTAGGTCAATCAGTCGACTATATTGCATACCATAATCGTACCGGTAGTGTTTGTATGTAGAATATGCTTTGATCTGTAGCATGATTCTTCCATGTTTGTTGATCGGTTACCACTGGCAACCAATCTGTCATGTTGGCCGGTGTAAATGTTTTATAGTGCAATGGTCTTAGTTGCACACCATTTTAGTTGTTGTTCGTGCTTTGTCTTGCCGTTTTCTCAATTTTTAAAAACTATTGATAAAGCTCTGTACTGTTATATCATTTAAGTCCATTCACCTCATGATATGCCTAACTCACATGTAGGCAATTTTGATGGCTTGAGATCCTCTTGAAGACAGTCAGTTGAAATGAATGTACATGTATAAGAAGTCCATATACTGGCTTGATTAATTCTGTTCATACCATGAGACAATCTAATGTCTTACGTCACCATTTTGGTTATGTTTGTGATTTCTATTTTCAGAAAACAGCTGAGTCGAGGAATGGAACAATGAATGGACATCTAGAAAATGGAGATGCCAAGAGGAATAGACATGTTGAAGCCAAGAAAACAAAGTAGGAGCTGGTGAAAGGACTTTGCTGTGAAGCTTGTATTCAAGACTGTAGGGTAACCAGAGTGGCACGACACGAGAGCTGGCTGTGTTTCTGCGCTCTTGTGGGAGTGCATACCAATCACCATCGTCAGACCAAATTGCTTGGTATAGACCAAGAAAGAGACTGTCTGCGAAAGTGACCTTTTCCCACTTAATGAAGGACACTGTATTGTCTCCTCTTGTTCTATGGGAAAGAGTGGCCAATATTAAGTGGAACAATGGAAATATATCAGGACTGCAAGGTTAATATCATGGATATCATGAAGTGTGTTAGTGTACGGTACTTACTTCACATGTATTTCATAGATTTTTATTGCATTTCTTTACCAAACTTTATTCTTTACTTTTTTCCCCAACACTAAAACCAAACTGATACCGGTACATTTTTTCTTTTTATTACCGGTATAGGCTATTTTTTACCGGTGTTATGTCATGGGAATGTCCCACCACCAGTGTCATCTTATCATCAAATTACCAGTACTACACTGTCTAGGAGATCGCCTCTCATCTCAGACACATGTGAAGCATTTTTTTCGTTCATTCATATCAAAGGGTTCAAAAAACTCAGCGAATTATGAAAAAAGGCTTCAATATTTATCTTCAGGGTGCGTGCAGCTTGTGGAGCACCAAATTTAAGACCTTTTTAAGACTTTTTAAGACCAAGTATCGGCAAAATTTAAGACCTCCTTTCTTCTAAACGAAGAACCCGAACAGATCCATGGCAGGGTTTCCGCCAGGAAAAAATGATAGCGGATCAACGTGGGCAAGAAGGTGGATACTTAGATGGGGGTCTGGGGGCATTTTTTTCGTTCATTCATATCAAAGGGTTCAAAAAACTCAGCGAATTATGAAAAAAGGCTTATCTTGTGCGTGCGAGCTAGGTAAATGCTAAGAGCAGTGATTTCTTCAGGATGAGATGTACGGTACCGGTAGTGTTCCTCACTTGTTACATTGCAAGACAATTATTAGACACGGTATTTTATTGGTACCAGTACCGGTACATGTAGTTATTTAACTTGTTGAGTCTCAAAATCAGCATTTCTCTATCTAGTGTGGGCAAAATACATTGTACACTTTGTTTTGTATATTAAATCTTCTTTTATCAAATAGGTAAGAATTAAAATATGTCTTTCCTGTTTTTCTTTCTGCTGCAGTGTTTTTTAAGGCGATGTCATGTGGTGAAACCATCAGCATCATATATCAATGTTTTAACTTGAGAAATGAGCCATAAAATCCATAGTCTGTCAATTTCATTGTACGACATGCCACTTCCAGCACTTATTAATATAAGGCCATAAAAACATTATTTCATGTCCCCATCCAGTGTGAGTCAAGTGCCAGCTACCCAGCACCCAAAAGTGGCCGCCTAAATAAAACGTCTGTTGCCTCGACAACACTCCTGTGCGGCAGGAGCGACCGACTTCACCCCTTGGACTTCACCAGGACCGTCAGCTGCTGCCACCTAGCCCCTAACGGTTACACTAAAGTAAGGTTGAAGTTACATCTGTGTGAAGATTGAATTTGGGCACCGTCAGCTGCTGCCACCTATCGCCCAATGGTTACATTATCGGGAACCGGTGTACCATCAGCTGCTGCCCCCTAGCATCTAAAGCGGTATGTTTCATAGGGAATGAAAAAGAAATAGAAATAGAAGGGCATAAAAATCAAGATATGAAGGCCTACATGCAGGTTTTTGTTTAGAAATGAGTAGATGACAGTCCTCTGTAAGAAAAGCGAATGACTAACAAATAACATGTGTACAGTACTAATTCTTCATTGAAAACATTTTGTGCTACCTTGGAGGAATTATACTGACAAATTCCTCCAAGGTGCTACTGATGATATTACAAACTTTGTCAGCTTGATTAATATCATTTCACACATGAAATGATAAGCAATTGTCCTGCACGGGGCAGAATAAATGGGATAAAAAATTGGACAAAACACAGTTTTAAATCAATCAACAGATGTTTTCATTTATTGTTGAGACAATGTAATTCTAAAATGTACAAAATCTACCGATTTGTTATGACATATGGTTTCTAAAGCACACACTTAACAATCATTTCATAACTATTTCTAAATAAACAACAAGAATGATCAAGTTTGGCAAAATATGACAAACTACAAGCTTTTTATCTGATTATAATCTGATGATGAAACTGATCATCATAATAGCAGAATTTGCGTTTTTTATCAATAGATGATATCACTCCAAAAGAGTGCAGCACCTGACAGGGCAGCATCATGATGTCCTGCATGTCATTTCATGATGTCTTGACGTGAGACGAAAAAACAATCAAATTGTTTCCCGACGTGATGATCGCTGAACGCTGAAACAACTGGATTTTTTTGAGTCGGGTCATGGCATTCAGAAATGACGTTTGGGACGTCATGACACTGCCCTGTCAGGTGCTGCACTCTATTGGAGTGATAGAGTCTACTAATCAGAGATTCATCCCTTTCAATGATTTTCAAACACTGATGAAACAAACATAAAGTCGTCTCCGAATTTCGCAAAATTTTCAACCCCAACCAGGGATTCACTTCTGGGATCTCTACTAGAAAGTGCCTGAGAAAATGTGCAAATTTCGGAGAGGACTTTATGTTTACTATCATTTTGTGTGTCTTTTTTGTGCTCTATGTTGAATACCGATGAAACAAAAAGGTGGATGCCCAAAAAACCATAAGCAGCACATTTCTGCACTGTTATTTCGAATACTTCTTCTATCAATACCAAGAGCACAATTTGATGATTTCACAGTACAGAAATGTCATGAGCACATCTCTCATTGTCTCCGAAGAGCTTCGCCTCCATTTTTACCCTGGTTATTTGACAATGGGACTGACTTGCTTTGAATGAAACTTTACTGAACTACAACACAATGAACTCGAAAAGAGAAATTATACATGAACATACACCGCACCTGATATTATATACAATTGGTTTTTGTGTCTTCACTGTACATGATATTGTGTTGTAGTTTACCAACAGATCATTCCATGCAAATTTAAACTATGTCTAGTGAATTTTTTGGAGGAAAGATCAATCTATAACCAAACAGCCCACTGGCCATCTTCAAAACTCCAGCCTCTGCATTGAATAATTCAATAGCCTCACTACGTGCACATCTGTATACAACACGAGAGTTAGACTGTATGGCAAGTGCTTTTAACATCAATTCTAGGACTCGCAATATTGATTGAGCTTACACGAGACATGCACACTAAATTTGACTTGGAAATCTAAGCACAAATCACGAGCAACACTACCTAATGTGAATCGAGAGACCGGGATAAGAAGCACTGTGTTCTCTGGAGTCATCGTGAACCATCAATGGCCTTCAGATTATGCTCTGCATCTATCTGTTGTGACTAATGTGAGTGGAGCAAGGCCCGCAGGTGAAGTGACCAAAGGCCTTGACAATTCAAGATGTCTGGAGTGGGATAGAAACCTATTAATCATGTTAGTATATGATGAGAGAGTTGGCCTCTCATATGAGGTATTCATCCTGAAATTGTCAGTGGTTCCACTTAGCGCTCGCTTCCTACGTCACTGCATATTTAAGTGTACAATATTCAGGGTTCGTACACCTTTAGGCTCTCAAATTTCAAGGACTTTTTAAGGACTTTCAAGGTCTGATTTCAGCAAAATTCAAGGACATTTTCATCAACTTTGTATGCCAGGGTGGGTATTTCCCGGCATATTGAAAAAACAAAACCCCAGAGTCATCAAAACTTCGGAAAGAATGAGCAAATAATCAACGCATGAACGATGCCATTCATTGTCAGCAATGATGAAAATATAAGGACTTTCATTGACATTTTAAAGATTTGTCAGAATTCAAGGATATTCCAGGTCCTGGAGATATTATTCCTAAAATTCATTGATATTCAAGGATTTCAAGCACCTGTATGAACCCTGATATTGTCATTGAGGGAGCAAGCGCTAAGCCTAAGAGCCACTGATAACCTCAGGAGGGGCTATTTTCTGTGCCAACAAATGCGTAAGACTGAGTCATGACAGTTCTGCTCAAGAAGATATACAATGTAAAATACTAGCGAGAAAAGAATGATGGGAAATGGTTGACTCAATAAAACTTCAAATGATGATGGCTGATGATTTTAACCCTTTAACTGGGTAGGACGTCATATTACGTCATCACAAAATCTGGGGAACCCCCGAAAACACCCGACGATCTCAGCTTGCGTAGGACGTAATAGTACGCCCGGCAAGGAAATGGCGCTTCACATTGCGTAGGACGTTATATCACTCCTGAACCTTATGTGTCAAATACTTTTTTCTTGGCAATTTTTTTTCTAAGAAAATTTTTTTCTCAAAATTAATTACACGGTTAACGGGTTAACGTGAACGTACAGTTCCAAAGAATCATGCTTCACTGTCGGCCTATACTCAAAGTGAGTTGAATGAATGATAGTGACTTATACACTGTACAGCAAATAAATACTAGTACAATAATACAATGGAGACCTTGTGCAATAAAACAGAGGTAGAAGTATGTTTCACAGTCACGGATATTATATAGGCTCAAGTGAGCTAAAAGAACTGATATGCCGGCAGAAGCCCCTGGTGCTGTCAATGACTTAAATTCTAACTAAAACAACATCAATAAGTTGTACTGTCAGATGTAACTGGGGGATTATGCCAATCATACATGTCAATTTACATGAAATTAAATTAGTAATGTAACAAACAATTCTTGTACAGTTACAAGATCCTTGAACGAGCAATCCTGGAAGTCCCAAAAGATAGCGCAAGGTTGGCTAACACCTGGTAATCTTCTCCCTTTTTAGAGCTGACTACAGAAATAGATTACCGGTAGGTAACAGTTGCTTTTTTCATGTCCCACTGTACATGTACCACAGTGACCGAAATGCTAACAAACGTTTCTGTTTGTTGGATTTTTACTTCATGATATCATGCATTGTCATGATTACATTTGTACATTGGAATTGTATCGAAAAATTAGAAGGTTTTAAGAGTTAATCGGCTTTCTTGCCTTCCAGTAGAGCATCAACCTGACTGTCCACGACTGACAACGTGATTCCAAGTTGAGCTGCATAGTATGTTGTCATGATGATAGTTTGGGCAAATGGAATCTTTGTGTAGAATTTATCAACCGCGATGACTGAGTCTGAGATTATGAACAAAATTGCTCCAACACAGCTGCAGAGTTTGGTCCACGTCCATAGATCATCAAACAACTGAACTCGTGCAATGGCCCGCCACAACATGAAACAGATAAGCATACAGTAGATGGTGCCACAAACAGCAAGTGGTCCATATTCCAATACCGGTAGAACCAGCGACAATATCAACATTCCAAATCCGAATGTTACGAGTCCGGCGTACGGATTAAATGGCCGGAATCCAAATGCAGTCGCGTACATGACTTGTGCGACAGCAAACATTCCGATTCCCGGTATGAAATACCCGAGGTCTTTGTACGCCATGCAGATATCCCCGATACAGGAGAATATCAAACCGATCAGTATTCTTCGTGAGTAGTAGTAGACCTCCGAGAAGTTCATCCCGTGAAGGAGGACGAAGAATATCAAGGACACGATTGGGAGACATTTGAAGACAACGTAGATGAATGATGCTTTTGTTTCTCCCCCGTAGAGGATGAAGAAGAGAGTGGTTGTCTTGAAGAACGGCACCAACTTTGGCCCAACACTTTTCACCTGCAAAAAGAGAAGTAAAAGTCACTACTCCATCATCTGCACCAATGAAATAAAAGTACAAGTGCCAGCCTGAAGAAGACCCCGGTTGGGGTCGAAAATTTGCAAAATCTGGAAGTTGACTTCCTGTATATTATCACGTTGTGTGTCAATTTTAGTGCTATTTCTTTCTTTGAATGAAATAAAAGGTAATAAACAAGAAGTCAATCTCCAGAATTCACGAATTTTCGACCCCAACCGGGGTCTTTTTCAAGTGGAACTTTACAATCTGAAACTCTAGAAAAGACTGAGCTGAAACCCGAATGTAGAACTACATAGCCTGTGTAGACAGGGCAAACAAGAATGAAATAAAAGGCAGGGGATTCACCTAACTCCCCTGTTCTTCATACACTTGAGCAATGTACCGGTATATGAAGAGGAGCGGGACCAAAGCCATGCTATTATGGGACTGAGGATGATGTGAATGTAATAGTTCCATACTGCCTTCAAGTATCGGTAATGTACATGTACATTGTACAGTGATATTGATTTGAATTTGACCTTCTGCAACTGCAATACTTCCATTGATTCTTCATGACTGTCTAAAATATGAGGTCAAGAGATGGTAGTCAAAAGTCCTGCCTATTGTATTAGGATGGTGAAAGGCCAGACAAATGTCACAACCATCATGTGAGGTGGTGTGATGATCTTGGTAAAACTTCAAAATCAACTTGGATTCATCACTTTATTGTGTAATATCAGCCGTTTCACTGGACATAAGTGATGAGACAGAAATTCGATAATGGAATTCAATCCATTATGTCAGCACACAACAGATATTTGCCACCTGCTGCCTGCTGGACCCAGGATTTCCAAGGACCCGAGCTCCCGGGTCAAATACGCACAAAATCTCTGTTTGACGCACGTAGAGAGCAGTGTTTGAATCCTAAGGACGCATGATAAAAATCAGCCAGGGACCTGCATTTTTATAACTCACGTTTAAAGCGCACCAAAAAGCATTTTGACACACACTCTCACCAACTGCTAACGATATTTAAATGCCTCAGTTATGCATGAGAGAATGGGGACCCTCCAAAATATGAAAGGACCTTCATATTTAGAGTGCCATGGGTCTGGGACTCCTAACAAAAGAAATCCTTTGGAAACCCTGTGGACCCTTAAGCCCTTTTTACACGGTGCCGGTGCGTTCCGGATCGAGACTAGATCGAGGAGGGTTCGGTTATTTTTCCCCGTGTAAAAGCGAAACAACTGACCTCCACCTTCCTCGGGCCAGTTCAGTTCGCCGCGTGAGTCTCGGGAAGGTGGAGGTAGGTGGAGGTAGGTTCAGGCTGGTTATTCTCTCGTGTAAAAGCGAACTGACCTCCACCGGCCTCGTGCGGGATTGAGCACGCTACATATGCATGGCATCACTCTCGCATTGCTGTAAGTTACCTGTGAAGAAAATCACGCACGAGATTTCTCAAGCACAGCTCATGTTGTTAGAAGCATAGTTTATCGATTTTAAGTGATTATTTTTGCGATATTTCTTACTTGCGATGTTGATAGACGCCATCTAGTGGCACGCATTTGAACGAACCGACCTCGAACCTCGAACTAGTTCGAGGCGGGTTCGGTAACCCGCACCGTGTAAAAGCGATCAATCCATCCTGAACCGAACCCGCCCGAGGAGGGTGGAGGTAGGTTTCCTCGAACCAGCACCGTGTAAAAAGGGCTTTAAACAAGATGATTCTGTTTTAATCACGTCAATCAATCACATACTGTGGTATAAGTGTTGCGGGGACTTCGTTCAAGTAAATATGCATTGAAGGTCTTTCTAATCAATACCAATGTGTGTCACACCCAGTTCAATCAAGACAATGGGTGGTATGAATAAAGCCTAGTAACTGCTTTTACTCAATGTGTGTACAGGACCCAGCTGTGCAACAGGAGAAATGAAATATAAGCATTCACTAGCTTTTATTCATCCAACCCAATGGCTGGTACATTCATAAAAGTTCGCAAATGCTTGCTTTTACTTAAGATTTGCACAGCCAGGTCCAAAGCAAATGTACTGCAAAACTTGAAGTAAAAGCATTTGCTACCTTATATGAATATCAGCATAAACTAATAAAAGAAACTAGTTTCTTTTATTAGTTTATGATATCACTATCAGCCAATACCAGTGAGAGCAGGGCAGCAATGAAAATACAATAAATAGCGCAGGCAGCTGCAAGTTTCAAGAACTCAAGGACGCACTAATGCAGTCTGAGTCTTGAGTTCTATTGCACTGGAAAAAGATGATCTGTGGCCAACCTGGTCATATAAAAACAGTTTGTACGACTTAAAATTAATGAGTAGTACAAGTGACCTTGCCAGAAAAATCAATGAATGAATGTTGTGAAATCTTGTGAATGTGATCTTTGAGAATGAGAGATGTAGTAGGCCTACTGATGATATATGGTGGATGCAAGCAATGTTAATACAGCTCAAGAGCTGTGATGATACAATTACCATGTAGGTACATTTAGCAGTAAAAACCTTTAACTTGAATCCATGCCAAGTTGGACCTCAGCCAGCCCTCCCCATGACATCTGTGACATCAGCAGTGCCACGGTCGTGGAGAAGTTCCAAGTCATGTGATTTCAACCAAGGATTTTTTAATAAGAGAGAATTAAGCTCCCTGTTTCAACATACAGTGTAGGCCTACCACCATAAAAATCTTTAAAACCTTCTAGGCCTAATTCTAAAATGAATTTACTCATTATTAAGCCTACTTTTTGGTCTGGATCCTCAATCAATAAAAGTGGAGTGCCTCAAATAAGGTTTCTTGTGCCAGGTAGCTACCTCCTACCTAGGCTTCTAAGCCTATGCCAGGCCAGGCCCACCCAGGGCATTTCAAGCAGAAGACCCCCTGAGAAACGTGAGTAGCATATGGATGGACTTTGATCCCTTTTGGCCTTCCTTATCGGTATATATCCCTCATCATCTGGGTATCCAATACACCCCAAAATGAAAAATGCTGGCTTCCACTGAATGGAAAATTGGAAGCCAGCATTTTTCTTTTTTTGGGGGGGGGGCAGGATAGGACCTACCACATGCACCAACATGACCTAGCAACCAACAATCAACTCAACTCAACTGCCTTGTTCGTGATTCAAAGTCAGATATAGGCCTAAAGGCCGTCGGAACGATTTTTAAAGCTTCAGCCATTGAAACAAAGTTTCTGTTCTTACTTCTTGCTAGCTTGGAGGAATTATACTGACAGTATAATTCCTCCAAGTTGCTAGCTGGGCCTAAGATGATCTATAATAAGGATTAGGCCCTATGAAGGAGCGCACCATGTATTTTTATTTAATTTAGTTCATAAAGCACTTGTAAAAAGCCCGTCCTTACCCGCACCGCAGGCGCAAAATGTTTTTGTACACAATAAAACTATACTAGCAATTACCCGTGCCCCGCACAGAGTGTGGGGTATAACATTTCCGGTATTCACTTGGACTTGGCAGTCAGTACACTTCGGTCACGTGTAATGTTGTCCAGTAGTTACCGCCATGCCCGTGAGGCTCCTGTGCCTGAGGCTGAGTTTACATCGAGGCACACGCGATACGAACACGCACGGGCGAACACGTTTCATGGGGATGAATCCTTTGTGAAGCCATTGTTCGCCGACGTGTTCGGTGTCGCGTGTGCCTCGATGTAAACTCAGCCTGAGGGACACGCATGCGTATCTCCGCCAGATCCAAGTGTACTGGAGGCCTAGACCCTCTATTCATAATAACACGTTTACTTGGGGACGTATGCACCAAACGAAGATTATCTTGAACTCAGGTTGAGCCACAACTTTTCCATTGTTCTGGTTTGCCAGAGCGGTGATGTGACAATGGAAAAGTTGTGGCTAAACCTGATTTCGAGATAATCTTCATTGGTGCATACGGCCCTTGGGATTTAACTTGATATAGGCCTACTTTTTGCAAAGACCGTGACATGTGCATGAGCGGAAGGCGTGTCGGCGTGTCATGAATCTGGCATGTCCGGTGGAAGTAGGCTACCGGTACCGTTTTCGGTGATCGTTTCCATCCACGATGCAGGCTCGGACAGCAAATCACGTGACCAGCGTTTGTTGACGTCAGCGTATTCGCCATGCATGGACCACTGCGTTACCGTGACGCTGCAAGGCAACGGCGGTGACGTGTTTCGACTGTGACGTCATACTCAGTCGTCTTGTTTTGGGTCGAAAAAAGCGAACAAAAGTGCGATTTATGCGGATGTTGTCGCTCCTCAGGCAATTTGAATGCGGCCAAACACAACTTCACGGTGAACACATGCCTACTGTGAAAAACGAAGGAAAGTCGTCTAGCCGTTTCGGAGGAGTTTGAGTTTATTACAGAAATCGCCTTAGACTAATATAATATAGATTGGAATTTTATATGTGAAGTTTGGTGGCGTTTGAATGTTCAGGAGAGTAATTTATTCAATAAAATGTAATATGCACAGTGTAATATGTAATATGCACTCCTTATCTGTAATTTAGCACGAATCATCCACAACCTGAAGAATGTACAATGTTCATTGCATTGTCCATTAAACTGGCGTTATTTCCTTTTCTTTCTTTTGAATGGAAATTGAGGCGTGAGAAATAATAATAATGTGAGCTTTTTATATAGTGCTCACGCTTTTATTGCAATGCAGTGCCAATGATGCTTCATATTGTTACCCCAGCTGTGGGTGTGTTCATTCCAATTTCAGTTCTCCACGCCCTGGGAGTATTACAGTCCCAAGCAGCCGATTTCATCGCCCTTGGACTAACATTCACACTGACCATCACTACCAGCCAGGTACCCCCGGGGCAAAGTGACTTGCTCAAGGTCAGGACTGGGAATCGAACCAGGGACCCTCTGATCTGAAGTCCGTCTCGCTAACCACTAGACCACGCCACTATAGGCCTACTCACAAAATTTATTATCATTTAATGAGAAGTTAGTGGGCAGCTCATTTCAATGCAACATCATCCTCCGACCAAACCTACCCACTCCGAGTAGCCTTATCCTTCATTTTTCATGGAGTACCTTGCATATGGTAATTCATTTCCGTTGTGACCCCCGTCATAATCCGCCTCGTCATCCTCCAGGGAATCCCGTCCATCGGTGACGTGAAAATGTCCTGACTGCATCAACTCATCCTCATCAACTTCCCATTCTTCATCGTCCAACACTCTCGATTCGGCAATGGAGTCATCACCAATACTACTGGCTTCTTCAAAGATCTCATAAAATGACCGTGAGGTTCCGCTATAGGTGTCGGACGCCCTCGACATCGTGTCGTCATCATCTTCATTGGATGGCTTCGCCAAGGTAGACTGGCTTGCTCGAAATCTTTCCCGTGGTTTCGTAGAGACATCACTTGCGTCGGAATCTGAATCGTTCTGTTCAAAGATTGCCGCTGGTTTTGAGGGGAGTCGTTTAGCCGTTGGTTCAGAATGGCCCCCAGACTCTCCGCGGTCGATCTTCCTCCTCTTTTCGTCACTGTCACTTCCAACCTCCTGCTTTCTCTTTCGATCTCTTCCAATGTCGCCAGACTCTGCCGATGACAATGCCGTGTCAGTATCCACCCCAACCGCCGCCTCACCTCTTCCCTTGCCGAACAATTTCCGCCAAACTCGCCCAACTGGTTCAAGGATGAGTCTTACCCTCCGCCAGTATCGTTTACCTCTCTCAACCAAGGATATATGGATCTCCCTCATTACAGGTAAGCGTACTCGGTCTTCAAACCTATATTGCTTTCTGTCTGGTTTTGGGAGGAATCGTTTAGCCATCGGTCCAGAACTTCCCCCAGACTCTTCGCGGTCGATCTTCCTCCTCTTTTCGTCACTGTCACTTCCACCCTCCTGCTTTCTCTTCCGATCTCTTCCAATGTCGTCAGACTCTGCCGATGACGATGCCGTATCAGCATCCACCCCAACCGCCGCCTCACCTCTTCCCTTGCCGAACAATTTCCACCAAACTCGCCCAACTGGTTCAAGGATGGGTCTTACCCTCCGCCAGTATCGTTTACCTTTCTCAAACAAGGACACATGGACCTCCCTCATTACAGTTAAGCCTACTCGGTCCTCAAACCTGTATTGCTTTCTGTATGGAGCTGGTAATTGCTCTGTAGGCGAACGTGTCAACTTGTCTGTTTCCTCCCTATTCTTCAGAGGCTTGTTTTTCAAAAGAATCTGAAAGAACAACCCCACATGTAAATCAAGGCCACGTTTACTGTACGGGTTCCTGACAGAGCAATAGCTTGGCACTGGTGCTAAGTCAGCGATACTAAATCAGCGCCTGAAGCGAACTGGTCGTGCCAGTCAAGATGTACCCAGTATAAACAAATGCAGCAAATTTCAGCCAGATTCGACATCAATTATGGCCGCCAGTTGTCCATCTTGAAAAATGTACGCCTAATTGGCTCATATCTTATGAACGATACCAAACCTGGTGTGGTGTTTCCCTGGAACATATTGACTTATTGACATATTGACACTCGTTGTTCGTTCTTTTGGTACATTCACCCAGGTGAGCACAAGGTCCACGGACCATTTCATTTTTAGGTGTCTCAAGTGTGATTTTTACCTACCTCGAAGACATTCACCACTTGTTTTGCCTCCTTCCCTTTCCCCCAGTGTTTCATGAATCGTATATAGTCTTTTGAGAGCTCATCAAGAATACTTCGGTTCGCCTCTGTTAGGCCCATCGTAATAGCATGTTTGGCTGCTTTGTGAAGAGATTTTTCGGCTTTGAACATGAGGTCATCATAGTCATCTGAAATATTTTTGGTATGATGCATAAAAAATTGCACTGGAAACATACAGGATGTTCAGTCAGGATGTCGGCCTACAGTCAAGATGTGTTGTAACTTCGTTCTATGTCAGGCCCTGTGTGAATCTAATGCAGTCTCCTTCTGTATTAAATTACTCGTCCGCTCAGCCCATATTCAAAGGGACCCTATAGGCAGCTAGCTGTTTGGCTCATTCGAGTGCCGTCACTCCATCACAGGGGCGCTAGCAAATGACAACCCACCTATTTTGGGCTCGAATGTTGATGTTCCAACATCATCGATCCAACCGATCGGTGTAATGAGCACATCAAAATGCACATGAAGAAGCTGCATGTAGGGTCCCTTTAAAGGCCTGATGCCGACCGCACAGAAAGTCCGATAGTGCTTTCGGTGCGTATATCCGCGGATTAGTTGCCGTGATGGGAAAATGCGTCATAACTAACTGCCGATATGTGCAGGTGTTACAGGATCAACGTCCTAGGAATGCAAGTCCGCCAAACAATATCCCGCTATTGTAAGGATATATTCGAATGGTCATAATCTCCATAGCCATATATTCTAATCCCTCGCTGAACAATAAATCCGGACTTTGATTCCAGGGGGACTTTGATTCCTCTCACAATTCTCTAAAGGAATAGGAGCAGTCGGCCAAGAGATGGCAGCAAAGTTCTAACGGACCAATGTACAGGAAAATCTGCGTGATTGCTGCTCAATCAATAATGACTCACTGGGTCCGCTATATGCATTGAATTGGGCCGTAGTGACACCTATTGGTCAACTCGCTGACAGCTCCTATTCAGACGAAGCCGGTTGTAGTGACTGATAGTGCAGTCAAGACTCATCAGCTGTTGCGAAAATGAGGTCGAAACACACAGCACTGCGCCAATCATTTTAGGCGTATTTGAATGCCGTTTGTCTGCTTTTTACAAAATTCCCAAATTTACACCCACCAAGCGAGTCATGGTCGTGTATCAAGACCTGTGAAGCCAAAAAGAGAGGCAAATGGGTAATTCCACGGTCACGGACGTGACATGTTTTCACGTATTCAGTACTGTCTCCGCAAATTTTGAAACCACAGAAAGGTGTAATATCTGCATCACATCAGGCTCTTGTCCTTCCATGCCCCTGGTATGAATTAAGTTCGTTGTGATTCATAATTAGTGCACTATTTGCTAATTAGTTGCGTCAAGGACGTGACATCGCACAGGTCACGTCCGTGACGCAACTAATTAGCAAACAGCGCACTAATTATGAATCACAACGAACTTAATTCATACCAGGGGCATAGAAGGACACAAGCCTGACATGACGCAGGGTATTACATCTTTCTGTGGTTCCAAAATTTGCGGAGACAGCACTGAATAAGTGAAAACATGTCACGTCCGTGACCGTGGAATTGCCCAAATGCTTTCCCAATGAAATTATTGATACTAATAACCAATGCTTTAGACTGACCAATCAACTGCTACGTACCCATGTTGTCCGACTTCCTTTCTAATTCTGCTGCATCCCATTGGGCGTTCGCCAGGTTCAAACTACTCTTAATCTGTTGGAAGGTATCTTTGGGATGAAACATCACCACAATATGATGCTCCTCCTCTGCCGAACTCAGGGACTCTCGTATCCGACCCATTTCACAGAAGAGGGATGATCTGTTCCGAAGGATTACCGCATGATTCCACGTTCCCTCCATATGCAGCTTGTTGGTGACATCGATGCTTCTCTCGTAATATTTTAAAGCATTCTCGTAATGTTCGGCTCTTTTCTTCACCAGCCTCTGCCGATCCTCCTGAGTCGCATTGATAGACATGTGGCTGAATATTTTATTGCCCAAGATTTGATACTGAGTGCCTACATTCTGATAGAACATAACGCTGTCGAAATGAACATCAGTAGCGTAGCGATCAGCAAGTTTCTCTAAGACTGCACACGCCTTTGTATGGTAAGTGAGCGACTTCTCTGGCTTTTCAAGATTATGATATATACTGCCGACAAGATTCAACGCGCGCGCTGAGGCGACATCATAGCCGAGAACCTTTCTGAATATCCTCTCACTCTCTCTAGACACCTCAATGGCATGTTCTAAGCGATTTTGTTCTCTGTCGAAACGCCCTTGGACGTAGAAGTAGTGGGCAAGACATAAGGACGCACCGTAGTGAATTTCCGTTCTTGACGCCATCATCCGAGCAAACTCCGCACTCTCCGTCACCTCCCGTATTTCCTTGAGGACTGACTCAACTTCCTTCGGATCATAATTGGCGCCATCGAAAAATGTGTCGGCGTACCATGTGTACATGCCTACGAATGTACATGTAGCCATCTTACCCTTCTCTTTAGCTAAACTTGCCTTTTTAATGTAGTACTCAGCACGTTTCATTGGTTTTACGAACCATTCCATGACTACGTTAGCATGAAACCGTTTCTTGAACTCCCTCCTTGTGTCAAAAGATGGCATCACGGTGTCGTCAGCTATTGTCTTGTCGATGCACTCTTTAAAGGGAGCTCTGTATTCCGAAAGTGTCGTCGACGCCGCGAGAGAGTTCTGCACAAGTTGGCGACCAAGTTTACTGATCATGTACCTATAATATTCTTGTTTATTCTGCTCAGCTTCCTCTCGTATATCGCGATATTTTCCTGGGGGATTGCAAACATCATCAATGAACTGCATCGTCAGCGTGTGTAGGCACAGCCGTATGTTCCTGTACAGTTTATAATCATACACGCTGATCATCCCCGGTTCGATGGTGTTTCGGACATCCTCGATTTCCAATAGGTGGTGCTTTATCAAGCCGTCAAGCGCTGCGGTTATTGCGGATGTTTGAGGACCAGCGCCACTGATTCTCATGGCTGCTTCAACGTCGAAAGGAACGTTGAAGGCGGAAAGCTGGACGAGCAGTTTCTGGGAATACTCGTTCAAACCTTTGAATGCCATTGAAAATAATACCTTCATCTGAAATGGATGATAGGAATGAGAGCAAAAATGCTACACCAGGAAGCAGAGAGTTTTAAATAAAGAGTTTATTTCCCAATCCAAAGTTCATATTAGTTTTTTCTCCTGCCCTGTGATAAAAAAATCAGCATCTGTCGAATCAGCAGCTGTGACCCTCTTGCCGAAGATTTACACAACCACTCACCTGGGGGTCCTTTTCGTACTTATTAGCGACAATGTCCTTCAAGACAGTCTTCGGTTCCCCTTTGCATGTCCGAAGATGTTGAGCCACCAACTGTGCCCCTAGGGCGTTGCAGCCACAAACATTTACGATTCGAATGAAGTCTTGGGGTTGCAACTTTTTGCTTGCCTGTAAAAGAATGAGGCTGTTTTTTTCACAGTGACATGTGAAAAATCGTACGTTGAATTACACATGTACAGTCATTATCTACACCTGATACCTTGAATATTTCGAACACTACTGGGCCAATTTTCATGCGGTTTGTACCACATGAAAGTATATAACCTTGGTCACATTTCTGCATCAAAAGTCTGGAAATTTGGAAATATCATACATGTAATTATGTAATAGTTCATCGGAAAGAAACCTAAAAATCAACATTTTTGTGATGCGATTTTTTTACGACTTTTGTTACAGGGTTGATAGAGTGGAAGTTTCTAAGGATTTTGAGCTTTGTTTCACAAAAATATCTTGAGTGGTTGCTGAGAAATTTGAGATTATCAAAATTTTGATAATTTGAGAATTTCCAATTTTTCAAAAATTTTGATATTAGTAGACAAAGCTCACCTAAACACTTAGGAGAATGAAGTTTTGGAACTTTTAGTGTAAACTGGTTAGAAGTTACGGCTGTCTTAAGTTGAATATCAGAATATTGACGCAAAAAGTTCCAAAATTTTGTAAGCCCATATTCTGAGCTTAGCTTTAACTAATGGCATCAAAATTTCCTGAAAAACAGGAAAATCTCAAATTATCAAAATTTCGATAATCTCAAATATCTCAGCAACCACTCGAGATATTTTGATGAAACAAAGCCCAAAATCCTTAAAAAGTTCCATTCCATTAAAACTACAACAAAAGTCACAGAATAATTCCATAATAAAAATGTTGATTTTTAGGGTTTTTTCTAATGAGCTATTACATAATTATGATATTTCCAAATTTCCAAAATTTTGATGCAGAAATATGACCAAGGTTATATACCTTCATGTGGTACAAACCGTGTTAATAATTGGCCCAACAGTATTTGAAATATTCAAGGTAACAGGTGTAGAAAAACTTATGTCAATGACTGTACATGATGCACAAGCGTTGACCAATAGAGTGTTGCAAGGGTACACGCTGTTTTCCATAAAGTTTCGAGCGATACCGTCACCCACCTCCGGAGCTACTTTCTTTATCAGAGTTATGCATTCCTCTCGTTTGAAGGGACCTAGATGGTATGGCGACAAGACTGGTTTTAAATCTGTAATCCCACGCCTGGCACTGTCTGAATACCTTTTGTGGCTATCGTCAGACCAGATGTCAAGTTGTGATGTCAGGAGCAGCTTGACCTGTTCAGAAGAGACACTTGCAGGTTAAATGAACTAGGAAAAGCAAACCACCTGTACCATTTCCCAGTCAATACGACATGTCAGTCAGCTGACCAATATCTCCACGGTCCAATCCAATGGGGATCCTAGCTACGACAGAGGGCAGCACACCGAAACCCGGTCCAATACAATGGACGCCTTTTGTGTGGCAAATTGATCAGGACCGGGATGTCAGTTTCATTTCAATAGTTTTAACCACTAGTGACACCTATTGAGGCAGTGAGCTAGGGTCCCCATTCCTAGTGGACCCATTCATGGTTGATTGAGCACCAATCAGGACAATTTTATATTGGTCCGCTGGAACTTTGCTGCCGTCTTTTGGCGATAAGCACGGATGACTGCGCCTATTTGCCTGTAACTTGCCATAATTTTTTTGTCTCGGTAGAAAGATGGTACCCAAAAGTTACTAAACACGTAGGCCGAATCATTGCAAACGCCTGAATAAAAAATCAGGCGTGTTGATATTTCTAGATAAGGTATAAACTATTACTTAGTCATTCTTCAATTATCTGAATCGTTATGAATTCTTGCCATACCTTTAGAAAGAAGCATCGGCGGCATTACCTTACGATTCGGGATATTGGTCAGATTGACCAAGATGTCGATCATCTCATCACAGGTAGAGCCGTCTTTTTCGTCTTTTTCGGTTAGAGAATCCTTCCCCTGTCCATCTGGTTCCAAACGTTGCTCCACGCCGTCAAGAAAAATCAACAGATCTGGAACAGACACATCAAATTCTATATTACCGGTGTGACAGGAATCAAAGTCCTCTAGGATCTAAGTCTAGTAAACACCGATGATAGGCAGGCCCGTATGCACCACAGAGAGGATCATTCCCAAGTTGAAGCTCTGATCAACGTTGATCTGTATCGAGTTTGAGATCAATGGAAACTGGTATGCACCACTGAGGATCAAGATCTGAACTGATCCAAAAGTCAAACCTGGTCACTGGCAGGTTTAACTTTCGGATCAAGCTTCATGCAGAGTTGTTCACCATGGTGAAGTATGGCGAAGTCGCTAGACATGGTTGGTATCATTGAGGTTTTAGAAGAAAACCCAATAACACCTGTTCCCCGACTAATACGACATCGTAAAAATCAGTTTGGAAGGGGGGGGTGACGATGAATTTTGCATTAGGTACTGTTTTAGAAAGGACAGCGTCTTAATTTTCCTTGGTTTGATAAGCGATAATAGGGAATAATAATTAGTGATAATAATAACATTCAGATATCATTGTTCGTTTTGTGCTAACTGAACTGCATAATTAATTTGTGTATGGTTACTGTGACCGGCCGGGGGAGTTGCTGAAGTTTCACACCCAGGGGTTGGCCTATGCGATTTTTATCTGCCATGATTCAGTAGCTTTATGCCCCTAATTAAGATTCTTATAGTATGTAGGTTTGAATGTCATGCCTGTTGGTCGATACATTCCAACGAGACGGAGCACCCGGAACCTTGGCCAGAGAGAAGAAAACGCTCCACTAGTCTATATTACCATGATTACCTGTATCGTACTTCTCAAGGGACTCGTAGATGACCGACCAGTTGATGTCCTGGCTGACAGTGCTCATCCCCAGCTTTCTTCTAAGTTTATAAAAGAGGTCGTCGACACTATTGACACCCCTGAAAAGCGGTTGTATGTACATGTATATAGAAAGCAAATGAAAGTGGCTCTTTGTGTAAACTAGTAGCAGCGAATGTATCCGTAGTCGATGTATTAAAGCCAGCAGCCCACCGAGTGATATCGCAAGCGATCACTGGTCGCGGTGGCTGGCAAGAAGATGAGTGGCGGTTAGGTCGCTTGCGATATAGCCCGGTGTGCTGCTAGGTTAACAGAGCCCTCTTTCCGGTGTATATTTCTTACACAATTGTTTCTTTTTACCAATGACAATACCATTCCTAGGCTCTACTCGTGAGCAATTAACGTATACACTGGGTGAGGTCAAGTTTCAGGGTTGGGAAAGTGTTGGGTGTCGGTGTAACACTGTCACCAAGGTAACACTGTCGTAACACTTAAACTTCCTACTGTGAAAAACGAAGGAAAGTCGTCGAGCCGTTTCGGAGGAGTTTGAGTTTATTACAGA
Source organism: Notospermus geniculatus (assembly GCA_002633025.1). Classification (NCBI taxonomy): domain Eukaryota; kingdom Metazoa; phylum Nemertea; class Pilidiophora; order Heteronemertea; family Lineidae; genus Notospermus; species Notospermus geniculatus. The sequence goes on along the minus strand of NMRB01000188.1, from coordinate 12,488 downwards.
AATCGCCTTAGACTAATATAATATAGATGGTATTAAAACAGCCAATAAGGCTCAAGACGCCTATTTGATGATATTATCATGATGATGATGATGTAACACTGCATGCATACATGCACTGCTTTGTTGTACTGAGAAGTGAGTGAGGCTCTAAAGGGGGGTTTACATGATTCCATGATTCAACATGTTGAAAGCTGAAAAGTGGTTGTTGAAACCTGTTGAACCATCTAGCTAAACCCACTTTCAACACCTTTCAACAGCTTTAAACAAAGGTTGCCAAAATAGCTTCACGTTCCTATTCTGCTCTGGCAACAGGCAACATGTTGAAAGCTGTTGAAAGACCGTGTTGAAAGGGGGTTAATAGGAGCTGTAAGCGAGTTGACCACTAGGTGTCACTAGGGCCCAATTCAATGCATCTAGCGGACCCAGTCATTATCGATCGAGCAGCGATCATAGATTTCCTGTACATTTGGTCCGCTAAGACTGTGCTGCCATCTGTTAGCAATATGCGCGGCTGACTGCTCCTAGACGGTTCAACAGGTTTCAACAACATTCAACACCTTTCAACAAATGTTGAACCGTGTGAACCCCCCTTGCCTTTCGGCTTTCAACAGCTTTCAACATGTTGCCAAAAATAGCTTCATGTTCCTGGCAACACGTTGAAACCTGTTGAAAGACCGTGTTGAAAGGGGGTTTTAGTAGACAGTCCAACACCTTTCAACAGATGTTGAACCGTGTAAACCCCCCCTTTAGAGTACTCGTGGCCATGTTTTGTTTACCATTTTTACGTTGCGCCACAGGCGACTGTCAGGAAGTAGGCCTGGGCTAGGCCTAGGGGGTTAAATTTTTATGGGACACACCGGAGATAGCCTACACAATGCATTGGGTGTACATTTGTACACCCAGAGTATAATAGGAGAGAAAGGCTGATCAACCGAAAAGACACCGACCTCATTTTCGTCTAAAATATCCTATTTAGAATTTGCACAAGAGTCTCAAAACTGGTCATATGGTCCTTCAGTAATTTATTAACAAGATAATTTCGTNCTGCAGTTATTCCAGGAAATCAATATTTATTAATCGGAGAAAGAAATGAAATCATACCTGTCATAAATGGCGCTACTGGCAAGGGTTTGGCATGCCCAAAACTTGCTGGCACTGTGATTTTCCAACAGTATGCCCTTCCTGCTTGTAAAAAAAACTTAGGCCTATGAATATTTTTGGTTTTTGGACCCTTTAGAAAGATTCTTGCTGGCAAGGGTTTGGCACACCCAAAACTTGCTGGCACTTTGGTTTTCCACTACTAGGTCCTTCCAGCTTCTAAAACAACTTAACCGCGTGTCTGACCACCTTCGCATAAATATAATTTTGGTTTTTTAACCCCTTAAAAAGGGTCTTGCTGGCAAGGGTTTATTGGTAGGCCTACACCCTAAACTTGCTGGCACTTTGGTTTTCCAATAGTATGCCCTTCCAGCTTCTAAAAACACTTAACCCAGGGGCGGATCCAGGATTTTCTCGAGGGGTGGGTCTGGCACCAGGACTCTCTTGTGCCTTCGCCGCGTGCCTCATAGGCGGGGGGGGACCTCCCCCAGGAAAATTTTGAAATTAGAAGCTCTGACACAGTCTGAGACACGATTTCCTGGCATCTGAGGTTGAGAAAGTCTTACACAAAAATATTTTGGAACAGTATGATCTTCCTGTTCTTACCAGCCAGCCCGATGCCACGCCTCTTAGACATTTCGAAATAGTGCAAGCATACACAATGCAGTAGGCCTACCAGTACAATAGTAAGGCAACAGTTTTCCCAAGCAGGGGAAGAGAATTTCGTGGAATCATCGATGCAACGACTGTATCACCATGATTACGGTACATCAAAGACACGGGCAGGCGCTACGCCACAAGCGAGATGTTTGATGTTCAGAGAAAAAAAAAATGTTATCTTTGGTCGCCGACGGGGGGGGGGGTTCCAACCCTCAGAACACCCCCTCTGTCTCCGCCCCTGTAACCCCGCGTCTGACCGCCTTCACATAAATAACTGGGGCCATATGCATAAAACTACTTAAGGGGGCGGTAGCCATAAGGAAGCGCACTGCAAATGGCGACTGAAAACAATTCATATTTTCTTCAAGCAAAAAGGTAGCATCGATTTCATGTATTTCTATGAAATTGCTACTCTTGTTCTACACATCTGAATTGAAAACGATGTGCTTTCATCTTTCATTAATCAGCTAATTAAGCAAACAATGAGACCCCACATTTGACTTTTTCGTCATAGATTTCTCGGCAACAANTTAAGTTTATAAAAGAGGTCGTCGACACTATTGACACCCCTGAAAAGCGGTTGTATGTATATAGAAAGCAAATGAAAGTGGCTCTTTGTGTAAACTAGTAGCAGCGAATGTATCCGTAGTCGATGTATTAAAGCCAGCAGCCCACCGCGTGATATCGCAAGCGATCACTGGTCGCGGTGGCTGGCAAGAAGATGAGTGGCAATTAGGTCGCTTGCGATATAGTCTGGTGTGCTGCTAGCTTAACAGAGCCCTGTTTCGCGTGTATATTTCTTACACAACATTTATATCTTTTTACCAATGACAATACCAATTTGCCTAGGCTCTACTCGTGAGCAATTAACGTATATCACTGTTAAAAATATCTGTAAATTTACAGCAGAATTTTCACTGCATATTTGATGTAAAATTCATTTCACTGTGAACTGCTGTTTTTTTCACTGGAATTTAACAGCCAGATTACAGTTTCTCAGTTTAAAAGACAGCATTTGTTGTAGAATTTATACCATTTGTCTGTCAAAATAGTAAACGTGTGCTGTCAAAATACAGAAAAGTGCTGTGTTAGGCTACTCTGCTGCCAGCAAAATGCTGTCTGCAGCATTTTCAACAGTGTAGTCCGGCAACATCTAAGCGCCACCCAATGCGGAAGTTAGGAAATTGATAGTTAGATTTTCAACGGACCTAGTCACACGCGGCTCTTGAATAACCCGTGTACAGCGCGAACAATCGGGGAACGACCACAAAGGGTCAAAAGGCATGATTAAAAACCGCAGCGTTCTGTCACATTTCATGACTTCCGCATTCCATTGGGTCGCGCCAAGATGTTGCCGGACTACAACATTCTAACTCCTTGTCTACCATCGGCATTGTTCACCTCGACGGAATCTGGACTAAAATTGGGAGCTCTGTTAAAGGAGCACGGTAAGCGATCTCTTACCGGTATTTTGTCTGCGGACGTACAGGGAGCCACCCAGCGGCAGCAATACGAACTACAAAAAAGCCATTGCAAAATGTGCCTTACTTAGCACACCTGGTCCATTCGCCAACAACGTAATTAGTCCCTGGAGTTGGAGTTGCGCTCACTCCAATGATGGCGTCGGCTGGTGAGAAAAAGTGGCAATACCGGGCTCCTTAAACGCAGACCCTACATGTTTGTCTTCTCTTTTTAATTTTTCTATTAAGAATAATTATATCGATATACGTAAGATGAGATTCACCAATCGCCATCTGGGATCGTTGTCGTCACGCATGCGCACTTAAATATTGATCGAAGCTTGTTCAATTATTACATAGAAAATACATTACTCTTCCCATCAGGTGAAATGCCAGTGTACATGATTGTCTTGGGGGTTTCCTGGGGTTATCACGGCAACCAGAAAGATGGGGCCTAGGGAATCTGATCGGTAGCCCTACATTACCGATGGGTTCGTTTTTAATCTCACGACGAATTCACATTTAAGCTTCATGCTTATGCCCTGCAGGTTGTAAAAGAAGAGAAACGAGTGTGATACCTACTTGAGATCAATAAACCATCTGTCAAAGACCCTGGTTCCCCTCTTCAAGACCTGGTTTGCAAGGGTGGTCTTTCCACAGCCATACATTCCATGTATGAACACACCTAAAAGAAGAGTCATTGCCAAACCCTATACTTCCATTCCACTTCAAAAAGATGCGTGGTTTATGGCCGACTACTTCGCAACGGCTGGGTCAAATTTTTCATGCACATCAATTTTTCGGTACATTTGTCGGTATTTTTCTGCTGTTTAATATATTCATTTTTCGCGTAAGGCCGACATGGCGATCCCTTTCTCAAAATGCATTTCATTTCGCTACGATGTTCAGAGTTACACAACGCGATGCATAGCGTATTTCAAAGTGGCTGCCATTTCAGCCATGAAGCGAACTGCGTTTGTGAATGAACTTATGTAGCGTTTTGGGGGAAAATAAACAGGATGGTGCCTATAATGGCAAAAAGGAGAAATCGATTATTGCAGGTTTTGTCAATTTCGACCCAGCTGTTGCGGAGATATCGGCCGTAAACCACGCATCTGTGGAAGGAATAGTATTCCGTGACCTGCAAGTTTTAAAAGCGTTTTGAAGAATTCAGGCGGGCCTCTGTATCTGGCCAGTACATTTTCTGAGCCTAATTGGCTAAGTGAATTGGGACACTGGCTAATAGTGTACTACAATGTGAAGTGCAACTTAGCAGAGATCCTTCCGGTATGTGACAGCTCTCTTGACCTGTAACATTTTTCTGGAAGACTTATCCGCCAAATCGATTAGGACAAAGCCTACATGTACTTGGTTTCCTACTACGTTATAGAGGCTGTCTTGCCTTAAGAACTCCCAGTTCAAGGATGTAACACTTTTCTACTCGTGGGTTGTAAGAGTTTCAAAACACATAAATATTTTTTTCCTTTTACTTTAAAGAGAGTAAGAAACAAAAGTGGAAAATCAGAAGTGGGAAATTTTGGAATTTTGCGTGAATTTTTCAATTTCTCAAATTAGGAGAAATTTTTTTCCCATTTTGAGAAATTTTCTTTAAGTGACATGGTATTTTGATTTTTCGGGCGATATTTCTCAAAATGGGAAAAATTTGCTCCCAATTTGAGAAAGTGAAAAGTTCGCGCAAAAAATGCCAAAATTTCCCGCTTCTTATTTTCCACTTTTATAATCTTACTCCCTTTTTACTTTTTATACGTATTCTCCTTTATCAAGCATGTTAAAATGGTATTATTAAAGGGGTAGGCCCAAATTAATGGGATGTTGTTTATCAAACGCTTTCTTTGATCAAAAGTGTGTACATTTCTATGTACAACATGCAGGTTTTTAAAGGGACGTTTTAAATTACCAGTTCTTAAGGTGAGATAGTCTCTCATAAAGCGGTTCTATATCGTTAGAACCGTCTTAGGCCAGCCGTCTTACCGTCTTAGGCCAGCCTAAGACGGTTCTAATGATAGAACCGCTTTATGAATACGACCCTTTAAGACTAACGTGTCTCGCGTCTGACCTGTGATAGTATCTTTCTCCTTTGTCAGCCAATCACGTAGAACCTTGACCGCTTCCTCTCGCCCAACAAACTCGTCGTCATCTAGTATGCCCTCTTTTCTTGCCTTCGCTCGTGCTGCCAACCATTCCTTTTTTAAATTCTTGAGATAATTGTGGAGACTGACAGACGAATGATCCCTCGTCCTCAGGTTTATTGGCACCTCGGCCGAAAATCCCAACAGAAAGTCCAAAATGGCATCCTTTGAATGACTGTCCTCGAGGTAGTTCATGAGATGTCGTTTTTCCTCCGCGAAACTGACTGCGGCAGACTCATTTCCGCTGGATTTGATGGCGATTTTTTCGTCAATATCATCCATACAGAGGTTAACCATGAGAAAACGCAAGAACGCACGAAAGTTATCATTTTTCAATTGCTGTATTATTAATTCCTTCATCGCAATCCACTTCACCTCGTGGTCGATCCTACAACTCTCTCCACTAGGGGCCATCTTTGAGAATAGGAACGTTGGCAACTCGCGTACAGAGTATCTATTGAAAAACAGAAAACAGCTCTCATAATAGGAGTGTCCCACTGGCAAATTTTTGTCTGCGACAAGGGACGAATGAAAAAAGTAGTACATGTAGCTCCTCGTAACAGTTCTTAGACTGTCGTCTATGTTCGCAATGATTCTCTGGCTCGCAGAAATTTTTTTTAAAAGTTCAAAATTTTCCGGCGACAAAATTTTAGTCGAAGTCAGTCGAAGTTTCATGTATCTCGTATATAGCCGCACCCATGTCATACAGGATCGTAGGTCTTGGTTATGGAAGAGTAATTCTCGACTATCTACGACAGTCTGCGACTAGCTACTCGAGTAATGTGCGAAGAAACTACGAGCATCTGAGAGTATCTACAACTCCCACGACTGACTTCCTCTAGGCATGCGAGTGTTCGACCAATTAGCGACTAGTTCACAACTAACGAACTAGAGGCATCGCAGATGCCGTAGGCTTGCCGGTGTGGAATGTTTAATTTGGGCAAAGTTTACCTTCATAGGCAGAAGGGGCAGGAGGTCATTGAACCACATATCAAGTATCCCCACTCGCAGCTGTCGCTGCCTGACCAAGACCACCAAATAACGTAGACTGCAGGGGCGTGGTTAGCATGGTGGCCTGGGGGGATGATTGAGTCTGAAGAGCAAAGTTAGAGAGGGGTCTGGGGTCCTCCTTCAGAAAAAAAATTAAAAATCTGCATGCATCTCAAAGTCAAAGGATGCATTTCCCCCACATCTGACACCATGTGACCAACTCGGCTCGAAGAGGGAAAATGACCTTTTTGAGGAAAAAATATTTTGTCCCTTTTTGATCCGGGGGGGGGGGGATTTGCCCCTCCC
>NMRB01000187.1:464635-554047 GCA_002633025.1 Notospermus geniculatus | reverse complement strand
ATGTTGTTGTCATCAGATGTCAGGTAATTTGTGAGGTTGTGTGACTTTGTACCCTGAACATGTGAAATAATGTAGTATCATGAATTGAAATACGTTGCTCTTGTCTTTGTCCTGTGTCAAATGATGAACAGGGTGGACTGAACATTCCATGGGGAGGGTACATGTAGTGCTTTCCCAAAGCGGGAGGTTGTGATTTCTCAGTAGGCCTACATGTGCAGTTGTGCTAAATAGCTAGAAGTTTACAGTGTTTGTGAATCTGGTGATGGAATGTGGTCGCCACGAAGAAATCACATGTGATTGCTGGGATCCTCCCTTGAATTGAACAAAAGAAGGACTAAAACATGATTGATCAAAAAAAGAAAGTATTTTTATCCAATAACACAAAGTAAAACTGCAGAATGTGCACAGGTACCATTTCTGCAAAAAGTACTATGGCATATTGCAGGTAATTTATAAACAAGTTAAACACAAGCTGAAGCACCATTTAGCCTAGGCGAGACTTTTTTATGACTTGTTTTGCAGATGCGCAAAACAAGAAAATCAAAAAAAATAAAGATTAAATTTTTCCCCATTTCACGGATCTGCCGATGGTTGAAATACTGTTCCTCGAATGGACATCAGCGTCGCAAGAGTGGAGCGGCAAAGACAGGAACCAGTCTAATCTCGCACCACAAAGCATGCAAAGTGAGAGAAAAAAATATTTATTTTATTTTTTTCCTCCTTACGTAATTTGTCTGTAGATATGTCCAAGAAAAAAGTCATAAAAAAAGTCTTGCCTGATCAATGAAAAATTCTAAAATTAATAATTTATTATCGTTATATTTCCTAAATCTTTATTCATTCAGGCAGATTGTTGCTGAAGCCTTCGGCTTGAGGCCCTGGGGTACTGCTCGTCCTCATTTAGACGCCATCATAGGACACACCTGGCAAACCCTTAACGCCAAGGCCACTGACTTTAAAGATTGTCCCACCCAATGGATCCTTGGCGGCCATCTCCTCTTTGGTATAACCATAGCAACTGCTTGTTACATACAACTCATCATAGTTCTTTCCTCCAAAACAACAGGATGTCACTCTCTTGGCTGGGATCTCAATTGTCCTCAGAATTTTACCTGGAAGCAAGAATTCGACAATTAGATTTTCAGTTCCAAAAGTCGGTCAAAGTGTTCCTTTCATTGCTGGAGAGATCTGCCAGTGCCAGTTGTCATCATATCTCAGCCCAGATTTCTCACACGCCCTTGTTGAAAACTTACCAACTTTAGGATCCATCTGTATCACCATGCCAACATTGAAGCAGGCAATCCAGATGTTATCATCAGCATCCATACATATGCCATCAGGAATACCTAACTTGGGTGTCTTGGAGAAATCATAGACAATTCTTTGATTTGCTGCAAGGAAAGAGTTATCAAGTTCACAGACATTATACTGGATCATTCAGACATTCACTTCAACAGTCAGAGATAGAAATTTTCTGCACAAATGATAAAATATGGTCAGTTTGTACAGAGAAGAGTTGTAAGATACCAAGCAAGTCGAGTGTCTGCAATCCGCAGCCCCACAAGATAGAGTACCCTAGTACTCCTTTACACATGGGTATCCCAATCTCAAGTATTACTTACTGATGTCCGCAGTATTAATGTCATAGTCAAAGGCATACAGATATCCTGGCACACTGTCGACGAAGAACATAGTGCGTGCATCTTTAGTCCATCCAAGACCATTTGACAGAGTAACAGGGCTCATTCGATTTCTGACTCGACCATCTTTGTCCAATGAGTACAGACTTCCAAGATTGGGAGGCCAGACAAATGGTGATGTCTGTTTCGCCATTGTTCCTGAAAAGATGATAAGCTGTTAACAGAGGAAGCAATGCCTCTATCAACATTCTTCCTGAAAAGAAGAATCTACAGGATGTATATCTATATTTACATCACATGATTGAAATAAAAAGAAAAAGAAGAAAAGAAAGAAAAAGAAGTTGTTCTTACCACTAAATATACGTCCAGCTGGATCACATTTGCCGTCATTTAAATAGGTACTAGGACCCTTTTCCTGTTCGACCTCGGCTATGACCTTTCGCTCTGATGGGACGTCACTCCAGTTAAAATGCATAAACTTCTTCCCAGTTCCTGCCACAATGCCACCTTTTCTGTGTGGAACAGCAAAGTTTGCATAAGAATCCGCTGAAAAAAGAAACATAAAGTTACTACTCCTCGTGGTGATATTGTGTCTTTTCTGAGATCATTGTACAGTATACAGTACCCCGTTATAATGATTCGGCTTTACGAAAACTCGCTTGTAACGCCGGGTGATTTCACAGTCCCCGGTTTCACAGAGGTGAGCTTCTCTCATGGTGTGTCGTCCGTCGTCGTCGTCCATCGTAACAGGGGTGGCACGTTTCTAAACTAAAAACTATCTCTGGACCGAAACTTAGCGCTGCTGCTTAGGGGTGGGGATTGCAGAGTAGGCCTACCCAGCTTTAGGGGGCGGGGATTGAGAAGTACCCAGCCGAAAGGGGTGGGGATTCAAAATTGCTGTTATCACTAGCTGAAAGGGGCTTATGAAAAAAGTGGAGTACACTGATGTGCAACACACTTTATGGGGAGTGACCCCCCCCCCCCGCGGGCGTGATTCCAGCATTCGCCGCCTGATTCGAATGGGACAACCAGCCGTTTGCAAACCGTAATAAGCTGCAGTGTCTACCCTTCTCAATGTATTAAAGATAATATATCACGACTTCATTGTTTACGTTTAATGTTTGTAAACATTGATGTTTACATTATGTTTTTTGGGACTTTTGGGACATGCCAACCCACCAAATTGAATATTTTCAGTATCAAGAGAATTTCTAGAGGGGCACGCCACCAACAAATTACTCATAAGACAAAGAAAAACGAGAAATAAACAAACAAAATGTAAATAAACAGTGATTTTCGTGGCCCGCGAAAATATCCGTGATATATTATCTTTAAGAGAGTGACAACTGGCTCTGAATTTAGTACACCGGCTTGGAGGAATTAATTCCTCCAAGGTACCGGTAAATATTTTCCTCCTTGACGCTCAGTAAAAGATACCTTTCAGGTTTGAAAAAACGTCATGTGAACAAAAATTTCTAGTCACCTGAGATTCGTTATAACGGGGTTAGTTCGACTGTATAATGCAACATTGCTGTTTCTTCTCTCGTGCAGTACCGGTGTATCCAGAATCTTTTCAAAGGACGTCTTCTCATAGCATTACTCACCAAATTCAACTGATACCTGAGAGTTGGTCTGTGTGTTCCAGAGATTCACACCCCCTGCCTCGACGTCCACATAAAGCAAAGACTGCTCATCTTCGACCCAATGAGGACCTTCTGCCAGAGTTGATGCAGCATGTTTTCTCACAATTTCCACTTTTGCCATTATCCACTTTTTTCCTGCCATAAGAAGATAAGACTTACAAGTTACCATATTGACATGTCAATATATTACTAAAACAAAACAATACGAATATCTATAGCAAAAATGCAATACACATCACAACAAAATAACCCACTACCTACTTTTACATGTACTTAAATTTCAGGTCTGCTCGGCCTAAACATGAAACAATTACAGCACAGACATCTGAGCACACGCGGCTTACTGGAATTAGCGGAACGGAACGGAACATTCCGATCTGGATATATCTATGCTGGGGGAGCCGGCCTGTATTTTTACTTAAATTTCAGGTCTGCTATGCCTCAACACACAAACATACAGCACAAACATGACAAGGCCTATAAGTTGTCTGGAACCTCAGCCTGTCCTCATTTTTTCGCCTACATTTTTTATTGTTGTTGTAAAAAAATGAACGTTGCGTGTCTTGGCACCACACAAGCAGGCCCATGGTATGTTCATTCATCTCTGTGTAGGCCTATTGCCAAGACACGGCACCTTTTCACCGACGCTTTGTCTGTTATGTCTTACTTTTTTGCACAGTTTATTGTGTATTTCCAACCAATGTAAATCTGTTTTATACAATAAATGTACAATAAACTACATGTACATGTATTCGTAATTTGTGAATCTGGTGATGAATGTGGTCGCCACGAAGAAATCACATGTGATTGCTGGGATCCTCCCTTGAATTGAACAAAAGAAGGACTAAAACATGATTGATCAAAAAAAGAAAGCATGTATTCTTATCCAATAACATAAAGCAAAACTGCAGAATGTGCACAGGTACCATTTCTGCAAAAAGTAGCCTACTACAATGTATATCATATTGCAGGTATAATTTATAAACAAGTTAAACACCACAAGCTGAAGCACCATTGATCATTGAAAAATTCTAAAATTATTGTTATATTTGCTAGATATCTTTATCCATTCAGGCAGATGATATTGTCTTGAGGGCTCATATTTGAATAGTTGCTGAAGCCTGCGGCTTGAGACCCTGGGGTACTGCCTATCCTTATTTAGACGCCATCATAGGACACACCTGGCAAACCCTTAACGCCAAGGCCACTGACTTTAAAGATTGTCCCACCCAATGGATCCTTGGCGGCCATCTCCTCTTTGGTATAACCATAGCAACTGCTTGTTACATATAACTCATCATAGTTCTTTCCTCCAAAACAACAGAATGTCACTTTCTTGGCTGGGATCTCAATTGTCCTCAGAATTTTACCTGGAAGCAAGAATTTGACATCAATGAATTAGATTTTCAGCGCCAACAGTCAGTCTATTCAAGTGTTCCTTTTATTGCTGGAGAGATCTGCCAGTGCCAGTTGTCATCATATCTCAGCCCAGATTTCTCACTCGCCCCTGTTGAAAACTTACCAACTTTAGGATCCATCTGTATCACCATGCCAACATTGAAGCAGGCAATCCAGATGTTATCATCAGCATCCATACATATGCCATCAGGAATACCTAACTTGGGTGTCTTGGAGAAATCATAGACAGTTCTTTGATTTGCTGCAAGGAAAGAGTTGTCAAGTTCACAGACATTATACTGGGTCATTCAGACATTCAATTCAATAGTCAGAGATAGAAATTTTCTGCACAAATGATAAAATATGGTCAGTTACAGAGAAGAGTTGTAAGATACCAAGCCAGTCAAGTGTCTGCAATCCACAGCCCCACAAGATAGAGTACCCTAGTACTCCTTTACACATGGGTATCCCAATCTCAAGTATTACTTACTGATGTCCGCAGTATTAATGTCATAGTCAAAGGCATACAGATATCCTGGCAGACTGTCGACGAAGAACATAGTGCGTGCATCTTTAGTCCATCCAAGACCATTTGAGAGAGTAACTGGGCTCATCCGATTTCTGACTTCACCATCTTTGCCCAATAAGTACAGACTTCCAAGATTGGGAGGCCGGACACCTGGCGATGTCTCTATTGCCATTGTTCCTGAAAAGAATATGGATATGATGAGCTGTTAACAGAGGAAGCAATGCCTCCAACATTCTTCCTTAAAAGAAGAATCTACAGGATGTATACATCACATGTTTGAAATATGTCTGCAATAAAAAGAAGTTTGTTGTTACCACTAAATATACGTCCAGCTGGATCACATTTGCCATCATTTAATCGAGTACTAGGACCCTTTTCCTGTTCAACCTCGGCTATGACCTTTCGCTCTGATGGGACGTCACTCCAGTTAAAATGCATAAACTTCTTCCCAATTCCTGCCACGATGCCACCTTTTCTGTGTGGAACAGCAAAGGTTGCATAAGAGTCCGCTGAAAAACGAAACAAAAATGAACGTTACTACTCCTCAGAGTGATACTGTGTCTTTTCTGAGCTCATTGTACAGTAGTCAGTCGAACCCCGTTATAACGATTCGGCTTATAACGAAAACTCGCTTGTAACCATGGTAACGCCGGGTGATTTCGTAGTCCCCGGTTAGCACCGGTAAAGTGATTTCGCAGCCCAGTTTTTGTATCGTACATGTAGGCCCTACCGGTAAATTGCATTAAAAATACTTCTTTATAACGAAATTGTTTTAACGAAAATTCGGTTATTACGATAGAATTCCATGGCCCCAAATCAAAATTCTAAAGAATGCATTTTCATATAACGATGCCAACAAAACGTTTGAGGCGCGATGATTTTGATATGTCTATAGTGCAAATGTTGCATCAGTGGGAGTGCAGCCACAAACGTAACAGCCATCCTCACAACTGATCTGTTACCACCCATACATTGCATACATTGCACGCACATGCACAGATATGGTAGCAGTCAACTGGAAGCGAGACTACTGTCTGCCAAAAAATGGCGGGAGCGTGATTCCAGCATTCGCCGCCTCATTCGAATGGGACAACCAGCCGTTTGCAAGCCGTAAGCTGCAGTGTCTACCCTTCTCAATGTATTAAAGTGACAACTGGCTCTGAATTTATCTTTTCCACACTCAGTAAAAGATACCTTTCAGGTTTGAAAATATTCCTAAAACCTCTGTTAGTTCTAAGTTTGTTGCCATAGTTTCCAGGGCGAGAATCGTTTAAAAGTGAGATTTTCCACTGGGCATGATTTCTTTCTGTGCCATCGTTCTTTCTGACACAGACTTTCAGTTTTTACGAGTGCTTGCTACACAATCGTCCATAGCCTACATCGCGATCGTCGCCCAAACTGACAAAAGTGTCGATTTCTCGAAAAAACGCTAAATGATACGAAGATTCTACTACACGAACCACATCAATTGACCTCAGCTGCATTACTCACCAAATTCAACTGATACTTGAGAGTTGGTCTGTGTGTTCCAGAGATTCACACCCCCTGCCTTGACGTCCACATAAAGCAAAGACTGCTCATCTTCGACCCAATGAGGACCTTCTGCCAGAGTTGATGCAGCATGTTTTCTCACAATTTCCACTTTTGCCATTATCCACTTTTTTCCTGTCATAAGAAGATAAGACCGTATTAAGTTACCATATTGACATGTCAATATATTTACTAAAACGAAACGAATATGAAATAGGAATTAATCGGGTTTCTAAGGTGAAAGACATTGCTTTCAAAAACAAAACAGTACGAATATCTGTAGCAATACGAAATCTGTAGCAAAAATGCAATTACACATCACAACAAAATAGCCCACTACCTACTTTGACATGTCACAGAGCTGAGCACAATGCATTGCAGCACACGGCTTACTGGAAAAAGCGGAACGGAACGGAACATTCCGATCTAGATCTATGCTGCGCAAGGCCTCATGGCAGGCGGCCTGCGGATTTTTTTTTCCTAACCGGTATAGATTCCTAATCAGTATATCCATTACGAAATGAAATTAACGAAGTGAATGGTGGGTTAATGGTTGGGTAAGTGTTAGGGTTAGGGTTAGGGTTAGGGTCAGGGTTAGTGTTGGTGTTGGGGGTAGGATTAGGATTAGGATTAAGATTAGGGTTAGGATTAGCTTTTGCTATATTGGTTAGGAAAAAAAAGTTGGTCGTAATGGATATATCGGTTAGGAAAAAAATTCGCCGGCCTGTGCCACAACTTTGATTATAATTGGCAAGCAGCAGCTTTAATAATCATAGCGGCGGATTGTACAGCCCATGCACTGGGCCTACATGACGCGTGTTTTCCTGTCGCAGACTTGCGCCACAACAAAATTGTAGTAGGGCCTACACTATATCGGAAGAATGGAGATAGGTGGCGCTGTGGGGAGTCTGCATTCGGGATAGGACGGCAAGATTAGGTACGAGGCTGATTCCGTTCCGCATTTTCCAGTAAGCCCAGCACACAACACAACACAATACAAAAGGCTTACAAATCAATGACAATATAGGCCTATAAATTGTCTGGAACCTCAGCCTGTCCTTTTTTGGCCTACATTTTTTTGTTGAATTCATCTCTGACACGGCACCTTTTCACCTACGCTTTGTCTGTTATGTCTTACGTTTTTGTACAGTTTATTGTACATTTCCAACCAATGTAAATCTGTTTTATACGGTACAATAAACTACATGTACATGTAGACCTATTTGTGAATCTGGTGATGAATGTGGTCGCCACGAAGAAATCACATGTGATTGCTGGGATCCTCCCTTGAATTGAACAAAAGAAGGACTAAAACATGATTGATCAAAAAAAGAAAGAATATATTCTCATCCAATAACACAAAGTAAAACTGCAGAATGCGCACAGGTACCATTTCTGCAAAAAGTACTATGGCATATTGCAGGTAATTTATAAACAAGTTAAACACAAGCCGAAGCACCATTGACTGTTGAAAAATTTTCTAAAATTATCGTTATATTAATTTGCACTTTAATATTAATTTAGATATCTTTATCCATTCAGGCAGATGAGATTGTCTTGAGGGCTCATATTTGACTAGTTGCTGAAGCCTTCGGCTTGAGACCCTGGGGCACTGCTCATCCTTATTTAGATGCTATCATAGGACACACCTGGCAAACCCCTCACACCAAGGCCACTGACTTTAAAGATTGTCCCACCCAACGGATCCTTGTCGGCCATCTCCTCTTTGGTATAACCATAGCAACTGCTTGTTACATACAACTCATCATAGTTCTTTCCTCCAAAACAACAGGATGTCACTCTCTTGGCTGGGATCTCAATTGTCCTCAGAATTTTACCTGGAAGCAAGAATTCGACAATTAGATTTTCAGTTCCAAAAGTCGGTCAAAGTGTTCCTTTCATTGCTGGAGAGATTTGCCAGTGCCAGTGGTCACCATTTTTCAGCCCAGATTTCTGACACGCCCCTGTTGAAAACTTACCAACTTTAGGATCCATCTGTATCACCATGCCAACATTGAAGCAGGCAATCCAGATGTTATCATCAGCATCCATACATATGCCATCAGGAATACCTAGCTTGGGTGTCTTGGAGAAATCATAGACAATTCTTTGATTTGCTGCAAGGAAAGAGTTATTATACTGGATCATTCAGACATTCAATTCAATAGAGATAGAACTTTTTGGCAGAAATCATGGATAAAATATGGCCAGATTGTATAGAGAAGGGATTGTAAGATACCAAGCAAGTCGAGTGTGCAATCCACAGCCCCACTATACAATACCCTAGTACTCCTCTTTACAAATGGGTATCCCAATCTCAAGTATTACTTACTGATGTCCGCAGTATTAATGTCATAGTCAAAGGCATACAGATATCCTGGCCGACTGTCGACAAAGAACATGGTGCGTGCATCTTTAGTCCATCCAAGACCATTTGACAGAGTAACTGGGCTCATCCGATTTTTGACTTCACCATCTTTGTCCAATGAGTACAGACTTCCAAGATTGTGAGGCAGGACACCTGGTGATGTCTCTATCGCCATTGTTCCTGAAAAGAATACGGATTTGATGAGCTGTTAACTCATCTGCTCCCAGGTTTCAGCGGATTGCATCTTCTGATGAATTTTTCGTAAAGCATTTCTTCAAATAGTTTTCAGTCAGTGCCATAAGATGTGAGGAAACTTTGACGGAAGATGCCGTCTGCTGGACTCTGGGGACAGATAGCAACTGCCTCCAAGAATCTACAGGATGTATTTATACATCACATGATTGAAATATATGTCTACAATAAAAAGAAGTTTGTTGTTACCACTAAATATACGTCCAGCTGGATCACATTTGCCATCATTTAATCGAGTACTGGGACCCTTTTCCTGATCAACCTCGGCTATGACCTTTCGTTCTGATGGGACGTCACTCCAGTTAAAATGCATAAACTTCTGCCCAATTCCTGCCACAATGCCACCTTTTCTGTGTGGAACAGCAAAGGTTGCATAAGAGTCGGCTGGAAAAAAGGAACATTGATAATGATAAAGGTTTACTATTCAGAGTGATGTTGTGTCTTTCTGAGATTATTGTGTAATGCAACATTGCTGTTTCTGCGCAGTACCGGTATCCAGAATCTTTTCAAAGGACGTCTCAATGGGAATTTCTAGCTGAACCACATCAATTGACCTCAGCAGCATTAAGGGCGGTTTACACTAGGTTGCACCAAGTTGCAAGTTGCTGCAACCTGCAACTTGTTGCAATCTACCTGGATAAGTTGCAGAAGTTCGCAACAAGTTGCAGGAATTTTGGCGGGAATCCTTTGTTCGGGAGCCATTTTGGCCTTATATAGACGTCACATGATTTTTTGCTGTATTCTCATTGACCAGCGACGTGCAACTTGTTGCAACTTCACCAGAAAATAGGAATTTAGATGGTTGCAACAAGTTGCATGCCCGTTTACACATGCAACTTTGATGACATTTTTGGTCTCATCAGGTTTATGCAACAAGTTGCATGAAGTTGCATATAAAAAGTTGCATGTGTAAAGGGCGGTTTACACTAGGTTGCACCAAGTTGCAAGTTGCAGCAACTTGCAACTTGTTGCAAACTATCTGGGACGGTTTAAGGTCTCGGGCCACTTGTGCGTTTTGCGCTGCGTGATGCGTCAAATCTTTTGTTAGGAAGCAGAACGGCGGAAAATAACAAAATCTCTGCTTCCAAATAATGGGAAAAGCGCATGACGGAGCGTAAAACGCACAAGTGGCCGGTGGCCTTTACACATGGAAAAATCGATGCAACATCCTGCGTGATCGAGTTGCAACAAGTTGCATGTCCGTTTACACATGCAACTTTTATGAAACTTTTTGGTCTCATCAGGTTTATGCAACAAGTTGCATATGAAAAGTTGCATGTGTAAACGGGCCTTTAGGCCAACTCACCAAATTCAACTGATACTTGAGAGTTGGTCTGTGTGTTCCAGAGATTCACACCCCCAGCCATGATGTCCACATAAAGCAAAGATTGCTCATCTTCGACCCAATGAGGACCTTCTCCCACAGTTGATGCAGCATGTTTTCTCACAATTTCCACTTTTGCCATTATCCAATTTTTTCCTGTCCATAAGAAGATAAGACTTGAGTTACCATGGTGACGTGTCAATATATTACCGGTAAACAAAATACAGCATGAGCACAATGGATTGCAGTACACAACACAACACAATACATTATACAATACTAAAATAGGCTAACAAATCAATAGCAATAGGCCTAGGCCTAATTGTCTGGAACCGCCGCCTATCCTTAGTGGGTATTTGACATATCTCACTAAAGAGATGAGTGAATCGTCTTGATATTGTGTAATAAAATAAATGTCTTACCACACTAGGCCGGTGATCAAATAAGACACACGCCCCCAGCTTCAGGCCTGTGTTAGAAGCATAGGCCTACTAAATTTATGTCTTTATTGAGTGTGTGTCCTAAAAAATGTATGTAGGTTGCGATAACCTGTTTATTAGGCCTATTGATTGGCCAACAAGCCAGTCCTATCCATGGAACCCGTGGACAACCCAAAAACTACCTCAAAAATCCCCAATTTGACACTTGTATTCATTTTTTGATTTCTTTCATCAGGATACCTCTCAATTAAGGACAGCATCTGTCAGTCCCGATGGCGTCCTTAATAGAGAGGTTTAATTTTGTATCAGCTATCAATCATTATGTTGCACACGTGTCTACTGCTCTTGTGACCTATTTTTGAATCTGGGTCATCATGATTCTATGGGAAGCCCAAGTCGTATTAATTGTAATGGCCTCCCATATGAAGATTATTTTCCCTCTAAAGTCTTGTCAGGAGGACAACTTTGATAATTGGCCTACACCATGTTTTTAACTAAAATATTCGAAGGAAGAAAATAGTATCAAAATGTATATATTTGAAGGTCTGTGACGTTTTTAGAGAAAAGAAAAATAGGTGGTCCCAAGTATGTTCTGGAGATTTCCAGCAGCTGAATGAAAGCATGAAATGAAAATGGATGTCATAACACATGCATGACATGTAACCATCAGAGAAAAGAATGATGGACTGATTTCGTCTTTTCTTCCAACATTTCTGATTGATTCCATGATCTGAAGTCAGCTACAGATGGAGCAAGAACCAAAGACCTCGGAGGAAGAGGTTAGTCCACGATGTCAATGATGTCCACCACCTGCCATCTGCCACCACCAGTCCGTCCAGTGCCAGCAGTGTGGGCATGCAGTCAGTGCCAGTGCTAGCCTACTACTATAGATAAACGTCATTGATTGCGGACCATCTCGGGTGAAAACTGACAACACCAAAAGAGACCTCTATTTCGAAACTTATTTGTAAAGAAATGCCAGATATAAATTCAGGGCGGCCCATTAAAAAGAGGTTACCCTGGTCAAATCATGTAAACATGGTCCGCAATCAACGCCATCGATCTATAGGCCTAGTGCAGAGTGGGCACCAGGCACCACTCTCACTCTCAACTCAGCTCCTACTCAGCTCCCACACTCTGAGTCAGCAGGGGAGGGGTCGAGGAGTGTCAACACTTCACTTGACCAGTTGACAATCATCGTCGACATCGACATCCATTTAGGCCTAGGCCTAGCAGATTAGGCCCTATAGCCTACATTTAACATTCTAATCTAGGCATGATGCATGCATGATCAGGATCATGTCATGATGCATGGCCATGGATGTGTCATGTCATGACATGCATGATCGATGTCAGACTCACCAGCATGCTCGGCTCAGTCAGAATAATTCTGACTGGTGTAAAAAGTCACAGGCCTAGCCCTACTGGGCCTACCAGTAGGCCTACCATACCAACCATGATAGGCCCAGGCCCTACCACTCAGTGGGTCAGTGCACTTGCATCCACTGCTGACTGAAAATGGAAAGAAAAACCTGAAAACTGAGCCACCAACGGCAGTTCGGGAAACTGGAATTCCGCAACGTTGTGCAATTCCACATCTCCGATGTGGAATTCTGCAACTCTCACTGTTCAGAACTGATATTTGCCCTTCATTTTTCATGTGTTTTCAATGTTTCAATGGTGCACCTATTAATTACCCACACAAAAATTACTGATTCACTTTTCATTTCAGGCATGCCAAACACCGGCAACTCCGATGCCAATGGTGGACCTTGGTGAGGCAGGAAATTTGTACATTTTAATGAAAAGGGAATATCGCATTTCCCGCAATATTCGTGCATCATGGTTCTTCAGCCATCTTAACACATCAGTGGAGTATGTTCCAAAGGAAAACTTGGTAAATATTTGGATTAAACTAGTACTATAGGCCTGTGTGAGTTGCTTCAGTTCCAAGGCTGAACTTTAATTTGTGCTAAGCTTCATTTGTATGCTACTGAGACCTTGTTTGTTGTATGAATATTCACTACTCATTCAACTTCAGGAGGATTTCATCGAAGAGTTGGGAATTTTATCAGTGGTTCCCAAAGATGCAACCAAAGACAAATTGATCTTACCAGATAGGAAGTCAGTCTTTCGTCTTACACTCCAAGTAGCAGAGTCACATTTCTTGCCCGTCGATATCGACTAGTTTTCACACTGGACTTGAGTCCTACCGCTGCCTCAGTGGTAAGTAATAAACCAATAATGCCTGTTGGATATCTAATCGATGTTTATGTCCAAATTTGCCCCTAGATCTATGTTTGCACTTATTCTTTGGTGTTTCTGATGGAGGGAAGAAACCAGTTACGTTTAGCCATCTTCCAGTAAACCGATGGTACAATACCAGCATTTTATGCCAGTTCAGCATATTCTGAAGTCAGAATGGGTCAAGTTTCCTGCCGTCAGAGGCCACAACGAGTTAGCGGTCCAAGAACGTCATGAAATTTAATGTCACAGGGCAGAAATGCATGCCACAACGTCATCCATAATGACGTGGGCGCCGTGGCTCACGTATTTGACGTCAAATTTTGTGACGTTCTAGGACTGCTAACAGGCAACCCATGGACAGAACTGCTTGGAAATACCTGTTGATTTCACAAAATTCCATTTGTAACCCATGTATGATTCCCTCTTTCTACCCAGGATATCCACTATGGACTAGTTCTTTACGACAAGGCTTTTCAAGCATTCAAGACAACACTAAAAGCCCTGATCAGACCGGTAAGTGTTGTCCAGGTTAATTGGTTATGTTTTAAACTTGGATGCTATCATAGCTTTGGTGTATCACTGTCAAACTGCCACAATCCTTTTCCTGTTAGCCAGGTACACGTCTAGGCACTCCATCAGGTGTGATTACCTCGTTGATTGGTTGTTCTCTTTTTCAGTTCCATGTTCCAAACAGTAAACTACTATTTGCACCTCAGATTTATGTGACAGTGATTGCATACACTCCTATTGTGTGCTGTCAGCTTCATCAGGTAAGATATCCCTTCTTATTCTATCATCAAAATGTTCATCATAGTTCCGACCAGAAGCTTTACAATACATTTACCGGTACATAAAAATGTGATACTTAGAGAAGATTTACAGTATGTCCTCTGTTTCAGATTTTGGTGCAGGGATACGCAGTAACTGCTGAGAATGTGGAAACATTCCTTGACCAGATTCATCGGCAGCTCATGGACTTCGAAAGCTGCAATGCTGAGAGTTTTTCGGACATGAAAGATCATGAAGCAGATTCAGTAAGTGCTCAGAAGCAGTAGTTGGACGCTTGATTAGTGCTGTCAAGGCAAAATGTTCTAGTGAGATTAGTATGTTATAATCCAACATCCTAGGAATGAATATAACTTACTTATGTTTGAATTCAGGATAGTGACGAGATAGGCTTAACCGGAGGCCTATTTGATGACATCTTAGAGAGGCCAGAGTCACCCTCAGTCCAGAAGGTCAACATGGTGACACCAGATGCTGGATTTGTCAACATGCTCAGATATGGCATTCTCGCCTTACAGTTGTTGCCTGAAAATACCTCGGCAGGTGAGTTAATAACAAATTCTTCAGCCAGAATATGAATATGAAATAGAAATCGGGTTTCTAAGGTGAAAGACATTGCTTCCTACCAGAATCGAACCCACGGACCCTCGCATAAGGCATCAATCGCCAGCACTAAGGCTTCCGTTACATAGAAGTATTCGGTATACGAAAACACCGATTAACAAAGACTTCCCGAGGATTCACGACCGTGAAGCCATTGTTAACCGGCGTTTTCGTATACCGTATACTTCAATGTAAAGGAAGCCTAAGGGTCAGCACTAAGGGTCAGCCAGAATATGAATTGAGAATACATGTATGCTCAGAGAATCGCAGGTCAAAGCCATTTAAATGAAGTTCTGTGCATTGCAGTTGATTATATCTCCCCAAAACCAAATGATATTTGTCTGGAGCACAGCAATTTGAACATATTGTCATCATATTCATGCTATAAAGAAGGACACTCCTCTAACCGTCTCTGATGTGATAATCAGGTTTCTGCTGCCCCCTCTCTTTCCAGGCATCGTGTTGATAACAGATGGTGTGATAGGCCTACCCGATATGACAGTTCTCGACGCCTTACTTAGCCAACTAAGGAACAGTACAGTGGCGTGTTCATTCATCAATATTGGTGGACAGAGTCAGAGCAATAGCTGTCTGGGTTACATACCTTACACTGAACTCATGCAGTTTATTGCCAACGCTACTTTCGGTGCTTATCTGGCTGCGACTCCTGCAGTTGTAAGTACAGGTATCTTTAAACTTGAAATAAATTAATTACTTATGGTGCTCTTCCATGTAAGAGTTTTCCCTTTGGAGTTGGCTCTTAAAGGGAGACATGCGAAAAATATTGCCCGGCGGGCACAAGTTGTCTGAGTTGTAGCGCCGTCTGTTAATACACGGTGACACTACGCTATATCACAGGCCCCTGTAGAGCTATGAGTGAGCTTAGAACACGTATGTAACCAAAAAATACTAGTTTGTAAAACAACACACCCCGAGCTCACGAATTTATGAGCTCGTGGTGTGTTTTTAGATACGTGTTGTGTTTTTTAGATACGTTTGGTTAGAAAAGTGTTCGAAAGTCACTGATAGCTCTACAGGCACCTGTGATATAGCGTAGTGTCACCATGTATTAACAGACGGCGCTACAACTCAGACAACTTGTGCCCGCCAGGCAATATTTTTCGCATGCCTCCCTTTAAAGAGCAAATCACAATTCTTGGCTTCCTCAAGGCTACTCCTTGACCAGTGACACAGTTGACCTCCGAGGCAGTTAGTGGCCCTGTCATCCTGTCGCAGATGCTCAGAAAGTGAAATTTCAGACACCGTCTCACTCACATTCCTTCTTTTTCTTCAAAAGGACGAGTCGTCGAATGAGATGAATGTCTTCATGCTGTGATGGCTTCATGGATGATGAGGAGTTGGCCTGGACTCATAGGTGAGAAATCAAATACGTTCTGACCAGATTAGATCAGTTCCAGCTGTTTGTACTTGTAGTGGATTGGTTCAACGCCATCTTTATCTCCTCTTCCAGAACTCAGACACTTCCCGGTGGTGGAAAACAGATCTGTGATACTCCCTTATTGAGGAAAAAGCACATAGAGTACAACTATAATGCTTCCATCTTCAACCTGATGTCTGTCAGACTCCGAGAAGGTTTTTCAATCAAGGATGTCACTGTTGGAAAAGGTGAGCTCTGGGGCAGTGACCACGCTTGGATTGTACCTGTAATGCCCTTTGTTTGTTGCTCGACTGAGTCTCTCTACCTTATCTACTGTCTTCATCAGAAAGGGTGAAGTGACTGGTGCTTCTCTAGGTTCACTTTGAAGGTTTTAAAAGGTCTTTTCTACTTACATTGTATATATAGGTGACATAGAGGTCAAAATGGTGCTACCCTGGTCACATGATGTTAGGATAGAATATATTGCACGTTCGTCGTGGCCAATTTCCACAAAGTGAGTGTGTTTTCCTTTCCTGTGATTACTGAACCCTAGCATAGACCATCCTGCAGGGCACAATGAAAGGCAACCAAAAATGCAGGTGACCTGAGAGGATCTACATTGTAGATTGAGGACATAAAAGACTGGACTGACAACATGGGTTCGCATAGTCAATAGTGCAGTAGTCCCAATGGTCACATGGCTGTGGGACATGATGATGATGATGACCGCTGTAGCAGGAGTACCGTTAGAACCAATTTCCTGCGTTAAGGCAGGTGATGATGATATTTGACTCCTGTATTAAATGACCAACCTTCCGTTTTCAGGCGTCAAACCCACATAGAAGTGTTAATGGAAGCGACATACGAGTTTCTCCATGACGTGACCTGTCCCAGGAAAGTCCCGTTCAAGAGTCATTTCAGGACAGCAGTGTTTAAACGATTCTGGCAGTCCATAAGCGGGTAAGTCTTAGTTTGTCCAGCCTGAGCTCACAGAAAGTGGTCGAAGAACAGAACTCTGGTCATGAAAAGGCAGTTCTCTTACTGTTATGGCGTGAGAGGTGTTTCATCCTTAGTTGATGTCTTGTGCTGATGAATGTGCTCCCATCTCTTGCAGGCTGTCACAAACCGACCAGCTCCTTGTCCACCTCCAGTCCTTCCCTCTCAACACCTCAAACTACAACACACCAAAGAGTATAAAGAATGGTATGCCACTGTTCTACTTGCCTCCAAACTCCAAGGAACTCCAGCTTTCAATTCAGATAAACACAAGGTGAGGTTATGTGTCTGTTCTTTCAATGTGCACTCATTCTGTGTTCAAATACGACTAAATACCTGGGCCAACCGCCAAGAAACTCCAATAGCACTAACAGTGCCTAACAGAGAGGTTAGGCCCTGTTAGTGCTGTTGGAGTTCCTTGGCGGTCGGCCCTGTACTTAGCTCCAGTATGTCAACTGATGTCATCCCTGCAAGCTAGGTGAGGTACCCCTCTAGCAACTGGGTGAGATAAGGCAATTAGGGTGAAGAGACCGATCCATCATCTCACACCTACCACGGGAATCAAACATGGGATCAGGATATTTTGTCAGAAACGCAAACTGCCTGTGCTCCATCATTGCTGCTCCTCAAATGTCAATGGCAGGAGATGTCAAGCAGTCTGAAGCAACTCCTTGACAGAAACTCCTCGAGTGGCTTGATTTCTTCATATTTCCTTTGTAACTTGCAGGGATAATGTCCTGTCACAGTTCGCCTCCTACTGGAAACCAATTGTCATGCTTGACATCAATATTTGGCAGAAATGGATGCACACACATCGCATAGGCATCATCCTGGAACATGATATGCCTATGCCGAAGTACTTACATATTCCCAACTCCAGCGAACGCTTCAACACAATCCAATGTCGACAGGCAATCACGTCTTTGAATGAATTGCTGAAAAACTGGACGACATTTGTTCTGATGGAGAACCATTCATATGTCAAATATCTGTACGAGTAAGTAGTTTTCTTGGTGAAGTAAGATATCTTATTGATTGTTTTTCCACTGCTTAATGCATTTTGGGAAGTTGTCAAACAGACACCAGAACATCTTGGTTAGCGGATTTTCTTTGACTCCACCATGAAAATAAAGAATATTGTACATTCTCTTTCAGTGATGCAGACAAACCACCGACATCTTTCTTCCTGGTGAGAGTGACCTCAAAGCCACCTTGTATGGTGCTCAGGTTGGCTTTCCTGGGTGGAACTCCTGGTTACGAGCGCAATCAGGTGAGTCTCATATAGGCCTAACTCATGCTGGCTTCCTATCTTTGTTTGTGATGGCTGGAGTCGCCTTCAAGCCAGGCCGGTTCAACCTCGTAGGTCCCATTTAGGACAAAATCTCTGACAATCTCTGAAATGTGAAATGATTGAATCAGATTAGATAGATACATTTGCCTCATCATTATCTATACATCTCCTCAGATTGTGGATGAGCTAACCTCAAAGATTCTGAGTCTGAACTTCCCCAAAAGAGGCACATCCAAAGATGACAAGTCAAAGGCATCTTTGCTGGCAAGGCGCAAGTCTGTGACCACCAAGGATGGTGAGGTAGTCCAGCATAAACCTCCGTTACAGCGGGCATGGTCGGAGATCTGTTGCTGCATCCTGCTCAAGAAGCCAGTTGAGAAGTTGCTGATGAGGTAAGCATTGTCTACATTTTGTTCCTGTGAGTCTGGAGTTGCTGAAGTCAAGACTGCTGAAGTCTTCAGTTCACAGTAGCACACTCTACTACATATTCAAAGCTGCTATCAAAGTTGCTATTGTCCGTAACTTGGTGTTCATGATCGTGACATAAACTCGGTCAGTTAATCCGTTGTTTTTCACCTTATTGGCAGAAATTTGACATAAAATGCATTCAAAAAGTGATTCTACTTCTTACTTTAGATATGAACAAAAGCCACACAACTTCATGGCCTTTGAAACCCCGAAGGCAGACCATCCAGCCAGCCGCCTCATCTCACACAGTACTCAAGCAAGTCAACAAGCATTTAGTATGTTCACTGCCCTGTCACGATACCAGCATCATCAACGATGGGTGTGGTCTGTTCAGAATGGGACCTCCATGCCAATCAGTATGCAGGCTATCGGACGGGTTCTCTCCACTCTTGCCAAGTAAGTACTGCAGGATATTAGGTCATATGAATAAAGACTAGCAGATGCTTTTACTTCAGTTTTGTACAGCATTGTCTAGTACATTTGTATTGCAAAATTCAAGTACATGTACTTGTAAAAGCATTTACTAGTCTTTATTCATATGACCCATTATCCATCAACTTGTTTCCAGCTTCCAGGTTACATTGGCTGTTTTATCCTCATCTTCAGCTGTTCATGAGGCCAGACTTTTTTTATTTTTCGGATTACGGATCCGCCGACGTTTGTTTTTGCCAAAACAGAAAAAAAATAAAATTCAGATATTCAGCTATTTTTATTTTTATTTTCCCTCCGAACTTGAGCTTCACCAAAAAACCATAAAATTTACCTAGCGTACGTTGTTTCAAAGGTCTCTCTGCTGCCTTCCGGCGTGGCCGGCCATGTGCGATGGCATGGGATTGTAAAAAAAACATTTTCAATGGCTTTGAACAGACCTGTCTGAGTCCTCATCTGGCAAATTTTATTTTTATTCATCCTCCGACATAGTCTGCAAGTATGAAGGTATGTTGATCTAACTTCATCATGCAGCCAGTTCGTTTCTCTGGGCTTCTTGAGCCTTGTCAGGGCTGATAAAATGGTACATACACGACACTTCACTAAACTCTTGCATGGAGTGGCGCCTTTACTGTTTGATTGTAAAGGGTAATGTGATACAAGACAGTCTGAGTAAAGCCAAATGAGTAATAAAAGCATTCTTGATCACGGTCCTGCCTCCTGTTACAGAACCACGGCAATGAATCGCCCGATTGTCCCCCAGAGTGCGAGGCAGAGGGGGAGGAGACAGAAGTTGATGAAGAAACACATGCATGTGTCCTACAATACATTATTTTTCCTCCCCATGTCACCACTCACAGAAGAGAGAGGTAAAATACTGAAACTGGTCAACTCATAGCTCCTTGATATGTGACATACATGTAGATGTCGTATAGACCATTCTCAAATTGACGTGAACGACAAAGATCTGCACACTTCCACTGAAATCTCAACCACAACATTGGTCTGAAACTGAATGACGTAACGCAGGCAACCCCACGACAGTGACGTCGAAGATGTTGCGTCAGACACGACCATTGCTGAATCATGGATCGCATCACGTCAGCCAGTTTCAGATCGAGGTTCTGGTTGAGATTTCGACGGAAGTGCGCAGATCTGCGAATTCGAGAATTGTCTATCAAATGGACTCTCCTGTATCTTCTTCATCTTGTAACTTAATGCCAGTACATTTATAGTAATTATTCCCTTCTTCCTTGGATGAGTAAGCCTTGATGCAAATTGGTTACTTTCTAGTTTGTCAGAAGATGAGCTTCTCGATGAGAACAACTTAGAAAGTGCAGAAGCAGATGGGGAACTACAGATTGTGACTGAATGTTGGATCGAGCCGCAGTATGGGGTCGTCACGAACAGTACACCAGAGAGAGCATACTTGGATGGGCTGAGGTATTGGGAAATACCTGTTGCGGTAAGTTCTGTTCAGTTATCTGCACTTGAAACCCAAGTATACTCAAGTTGTCATGGTTCAACCCTCAGTCATCTGGGACCTTATTCACGAAGCTCCCATAACTTACGGGAGTGCGCAAACTATTGTCCTTTTGCAGACAACCTATTCTGCCCTCCAAACGAAGACTGCAGTAACTGCATTTTCTGCGGTCTTGCGTTTTATGCCATATCTGCCTTGTTTTAGGTGGCAGCTCTGAATATCCAGATTGCTCATAACTGATTTGTACCTCCCTCTGTCATTAGACTATTATGTCCAACCCGGTGAGCACATGGTCCATGGACCATTTCATTCACTATATCAGCCTGACAAAGGATTTGCATGTCCTTAAAGTTACGGAGGCTTTGTGAATAAGGTCGCTGGTTCTGATATAACTGTCACAAGGAGTGGTTCTTTTGTATCTCACAAGGTGGCGATAGGATCGCTGCCCCACCACAATCGCCCAACAATCTGCTGATAGTTGAACCCTAGTTCTAACTATCAGCTTGATTTCCCTGGCCCTATCTTTCCTGTTACAAGTTTGTCAAATATTGATCAGCAAATACTCTTATCACTGGCTCTAGTCTAATATCACTCAGACAATACACATGTATGTTCATGTAGATTCACGCACAATAGACTTCAGTTGAGTTCTTGATGTGTACGTGCACATGTGTACACATGTCTGCTGATGTATCAAGTCCAGATTTCATATGACTTTTTCCCATGCATAGTAGTAACACATAGGTATTTGTTGAACCTGTGTACAATGTGTTGTCCGCTCTGCTGTTACATGTAGAGTGGGTCCTCCATTGTAGGTACCTTTATCTTGAGGACACCTTTCTATCAAAGACAACAAAGTTAATGGCCTATGAAAAGTGCCATCTCTGGGCATCAAGCGAGAAACCTTCTGTTTCATCATCCAGCAACCTATCATAGAGAAAAGAGGCATGCCCCACTAGCTGAGCTGGTGGGAATCTGTCTATCAGTTGCCTTCTTTTTTGGCAAGTCACAATACATGAATGGGCTAGTAATAAATGCCAGAACTTGACAATGGTTGGTTTCACCCCTTAGTGAGATTCCTCCAAAATGCTACACGCTGGAAATCATGTCCCCTCTTGCTATTCGCTCTCTTTGCCAGGAATTTTTCGGTCAAATCAGTGCCGCCCTCATTCTGTGGTCAAGTGGTAGCGAAAGATACCATTTTAAGTGTTTTGCAAATAGCATTCGAGTGTTTATCCCTGATAAACTTTCATGTGATTTGCGAGTGCTTGTTCACCCAAAACCGTTATTTTTTTTGAAAAAGAACAAAAGGGGAGATTCCATTGAATGATACTGCTTCAAAGTGATGTCTGATTCATAACCTTGCTGAAAAAAGATGCTGCGAGAGCTTTGTTACAAATATAACATTCAGTATTAACCTCGTACTTGTCAATGGCCTGTGATTGTCAGTGGAAATGGTGTTCGATGACTTCTTGTGTCGTCTGAATCAGGTGCATGAAGTGGACTTTGAAGTTTCCACTGATGTCCAGATCTCCTGGATAGATCATCGAGGTGACAGTTTTCTCATTATGGGGATCCTAGCTGTGATTGAGGGCAGCACACCGAAACCTGGTCCTATACTGGACGCCTTTTATGTGGGAAATTGATCAGGACCGGGATGTCAGTTTCATTTCAATATTTTAACCACTAGTGACACCTATTGAGGCAGTGGGCTAGGGTCCCCATTTGAGGAGTGCTGGTCTTAGATGGTAGTTTGCCAAGACTTGGATGATGATTTTAAAGTTTTTGTGACCAGTGTCCTTCCTGGTTTACAAAAGTTGGAATTGTTCCTAATATATGACCAATGGTCTCATCTGCTTTGATACAGATAGACCCCCCACTGACAATTATCACATGTCCAACTGACCGCTAAAAATATGTCGTGGAGAGTTTTCTGATAAGAAATTTCAAGACAAGAGTGAAAGCTTGTTCATTCCTGTCTCTCTTTATCTCTACAAGGCGATATATCAATCAAGATTATTTTGAACCGATTTCGAATATTTGATTACAAAGTTCAATATGTTATGACAATGCTGATTAGAAGGTGTGGTGGATGTGCCTGGATGACCTGGTCGGTGACGTTGAATGAGTTATGACCTGTCCTCATGTGATCTGTGACAGGTATGGGTTTTAATCTAAAAAACATGAAAAAAGATGTACCGGATAACGCTTTTAACTTTCAATGACATGACAAAACGATTTCACTTTTAGATTTCTTGGGGAACCTCTGATTTCCTTTCTCCCTTTCATGTTTAATTGAGTCGTGCTTCATCTGTTTTTCAACCTCACTTAATCCATGATACTGGTAGCACACAATTGGTTTAAGCTAATCTCTGCAAGCCATGTCAGCGAGCTAAAACCTGTAGTGCTACCTCATTTTTGCGTGTTTTATGTCTGTGACATGGCTCACGACACGATTTCCAATCTCAAGACATGAATTCGTATGTATGCTGCCAGCTTAAGGAGTGTATGTCAGTGAAATGATGTCAATGAGATGATCTCACATGATCCCAGTGACTCCAAGTGGGAGGTGTGGCCTCTTGCCATTGACATTGGCTGATATTCATAAAAGCTAGCACATGCTTTTACTTCAAGTTTTGCAGTACATTAATACATTGGACCTAACATTTATGAATACCAGCCATTGACATTTAAAATGCCTTCAGAAGTCGCACTTACAGAATGAGAGACTATCTCCAGCTTCATTAAGTTGTTAAGTTATGTACATTTGAATTTCTTGCCACAGTGTTTCCACAGATGACAAATATTATCTATCAAATCTTTGAAAAGCATTCGTGAGAAGATTCTCACAATTTCATGGAAACTTACATGTGAACATTTTGTCTGGACAGAGCTTTGAGTCCTTCTATTGTCAGAGACCACTCTGTCAACAGATCTGTTGACTTGTGCAATTACCTATAAGATGTGTTAACAATGCTGAATGATAACATTAGTTGTCCCCCTGTTGCCGGCCTTGATAAGGGAACACGTTATGGTTGAGTGTGGCGTTACTGTGGACTTAAGATCGCTGAGCGATTTGGTACAGTTGTGTACATATTTCCAGAAAATCATTGTCTGGTCTGTGTAATCATGAATCAGAGGTTTGTCCCATCCGTTAGTTTCAGCATTTTAAAAATCCCAGTTGCCCGATTCCAGTCAATGCTGCCAATGTCAGTCGAAGTTCTAGTTCTGACGAGAGATTGAACTCGGGACCTCAGAGGTGACAGGTGCCAGTGTTTCCGCCCCACCACTCTGACAGCCGTCAAACGCGGTCTTCATGCTGGTGATTGATGTCATTCCTTCTCCTGGGTTTGGTGCTTGGGGAGCATCAAATATATCTTTTGCAAGCGCTTTTAAGCACTTGCAAGTTTTAAAATTCTGATCTGAAGATTGTCTCCCACACAGTTTGCCCCTTCAAGTTTGCACTTGTGATGTCAGGTTCATCACTGAAATAAATCAATGAGTCAGTGACAAATAGGTTAGCCGCTATCTCCTACGTCATAAATTTCTCTAAGGGCCAGATTGGACAGTGTGGTACGTAAAAAATGTCACCTCTAAGATGAACATTTTTGATAGAAATATGAAGACATCATGATTGAAATCTCATAATTTCTCTGAACAGATTTTGTGAATAAGCATTGAAAATGTCTATGGAAAATTGTTTCCTACTTTCATATCTTTTCCAAATACAATGCGACTATTTCCTATCATTTATCACCGTGCAAACCTTCATGGTTGGTGGACCGAAGACCTTGTCAACAGTTTACAGTTCACACCCTTCCTGGATTTGCACAGAAACTGTCCTTGTACTAACTTCCCTATTTGACATAGCCTCTAATCTTCGTTTGTTTTCCTGTTGTGGTGTTGACTGGGATTTTTCACCATTTATTTGCACGAGGGAGAAGTGTATGTTATGTGATAAAGGGATCACGCTGATGTCAAATTCACCATGTTGAGTTATGAAGGGTGGCGGTGCAAAATTCCATGAAAAACTGAGAATTTTCTGCTCTCTTTTTGAATCTGAAAATGCTGAAGGGAGTACAGGCAGAATATCAGGGCACTTCACCACTGCGGTTGCACACTGAACCCAGAGCTGAGTACTAAAAAACAGCAACACCACGTCATACACAATATACAGTGGTGTGAATTAATATTCGAACAGAAGGAATTCAGCAAAATTTGTCACTTTGGTATTCCAATATCTATATCAAAAGTATTTGAAGTCAGTCCTAGATATGCACTCCTCTAGTCTGATATGTTTTCGCTGAATTCAGATGCTGGGTATCACGAAAGTGGTGAAAATATCGAAATTTGACATATTGGAAAATATCAAAGACATCAAACTTGAATCACAGGTGTATGAATATCAACTTCTGTTTCCAAATGCTGTCAGGTAATACCCCCATTCAACATGTTGTTGCAAGGGGAAAAAATTCCACAAAATATCCAGACAAAATGGTGATAACAGCACATCTCAAGAAATGTCAAATTTCGATATTTTCGCCATTCTTGTGATATGCAGTACCTGAATTCAGCGAAAACATATCAAACTAGAGGAGTGCATTCTAGGACTGACTTCAAAGACTTTTGATACAGATATTGGATATAGTTTGCCTTTAATGAAAAGCTGAATTTCCTCTGTTCGAATATTAATTCACACCACTGTAGGAGCAGTCAGCTGCGTGTATTGCCAAAAGATGGCAGCAAAGTTCTAGCTGACCAATGCAAAAGAAACTTCTCTTGATTTGTGCTCAATCATGTATGAATGGGTCCGCTAATATGCATTGAATTGGGCCGTAGTGACACCTATTGGTCAGCTCACTGACAGCTCCTATTGGGCGAACTTAGTGTATAGCAGGAGGAAACCAGAGTGCCTGGAGAATGCTTGCACTGTCAAAGAGAGCTGCCTTCTGTGTCACATGAAGAGGGGTCTGAGCAGGGACCAAACCTGGAACTCATCAGAGATGACAGGCCCTATTGATTCCATTCTGCCATTTTGATTTTGAAGCCTGTAGGTTCAATTTCCAAATTGCCCTACTCTTCGTTTGTCAGGGAGAGCAGCGGTTCTTGATTGTCATGACTGTGCAATTTTTCTGTTTCCGACTGTATTCCCTTGAATTGCCAAGTAGAGCTAATATTAAAAGTCTTGAGTCTTTTTGTTCCCAACTTTCATTTCTAAAAGTTTCAAAAAATTCCCATCATAGTCATGTGTCAGTGAGGTGATCTTCGATAGGCCTGTTGCCAGGTTCCCTGGGGACAGTTTGGATGGTGACAATTGTCATGCTAATTGACCTCCTCCTTCAGAAGGCCTTTATGTCTCATCCCAATCATGAGTTATCACATGTTTTTGTCTAGGCCTATTTGGGCTTGACTTTCTTTGAACCAAAATTGTAATGAAAAATGTTCATCTTACCAGAAGGGGTGGAAGACATGTATTTCATGATGATTTCTTTTGCTAACTGTGAAATGTCACAGTTACTGAAATATTTGTCAAGTGATAAACATATTTTAGAGTACACTGTCATTTTGCCTCAACAAAGCCATTGTCTTGTTGGTAAACGAGAGATGAAATAGAGCTGGCCACCCCCAAGATTGCAAATGGACTTTTCCGGGCATGCCCAGGTGTCCAATCAGTGACCTCAAAATTTTGCTTATAATGCGCAGGTGGGCACAGTCCAGGCAGTTCTCACACGCTCATCTCACTCGGATAGCGAAGCTGCTCTGGTCGACTTTGTGTGCCAACACCTTACCCTCGATTCCAATTTCTTATCCTTTATTTCTAAACCTGGTAAGTTTTCAACCAAGGACTTCCTTGAGTTTGTCAACCCTGGTTTGTTCATGCCATTTGCAATCTTGGTACTTACTGTTACGTGACTCTTTCCACGACGCCATGCCGCTAGAATCTCNAGGTTCCAATATGGCCGCCAGGTGGCGTAACACGAAAATGTTCAAAATTTTGCCTTTAAGTGGCATGTTTCGTAACCGCAGGTGCTATTGGCCTGAAATTCGGTACATATAGACACCTTGGTCAGATGACCTATGACCCCAAGTTTCGGTCCGATTTGACCCTTAGCTTGGCCACCAGGTGGCGGAAACCAAAAACACAAAAAGTGCAATAACTCATGAACTAATGACTGGATCCTCTCCAAATTTTTATCATTGGTGCTTCTAATGAGGATGCATGACATAAGTAAGGGGTTTTTGATTTGACCGACTTTTCAAGGTCACAGAGGTCAAAGTTCAAAATTTAGGCATTTGGTGGCGCGTTTCATAACTGCTTGGGCTATTGACTTGAAACTTGGTACATACATGTATACACCCCTATGTCAGGTTACCAATGACACCACTTTTCGGTCCAATTCGATTCTCCGCTTGGCAACCAGGTGGCCAAAACCAAAGCTCAAAGTCCAGTAACTCCTGAACTGTACCTTGATTGTCTCCAATTTTTTATCAGGCATGTCAGGTGCATCTAATGAGGATACATGACCCTGGAACATTTCGATTTAACATTTGTCATTTGTTTTTCTGGTACGTTCACCCAGGTGAGCACATGGTCCATGGACCATTTCATTTGCTGACCTCAGAAGACAAGGCCTGTCGCCGCGACCATGAGTGAAGCCATTGTTAACCAGCATGCCCTTGTAGCTCTGTGTGATTGCAGCCTTATGGGTCGACTGCTCTGCACCATGAGAAAACAGCTGGATATGCGTCGAAAGGGGTTTCACTACTCACCTTTGAGATTTGTCTCATTTGTGGTCTCCCTAGATGACTGTGCCAGGTTGGATGTGCAGCTCCACCCCTCGCACTGTCTGGGGCTGTTAACACGACTCATAAATCAACCCCCCATACCAGTCACCAAACCCATAAAGTTTTGCACACAACATGATGCATGGACTAGCTTTCTGTGATACATGTAGAAGACAAATCAAGAGCAAAATCCTGGTGATTTTGAAGGTTCCTTGGCCATGATGCCACTGTTTTTCATGGTCATCGCTCTCTACCATTACAGATATACCCAAAAGATCTGGAATGCATTTCCAATATGGTCACGTTTGAACACCTTGCCTTGGTCTGTCAGAGTCTGAACATCGATTCACCAACAGGAGCAAAACGGTAAGAGAGGTATAGAGAATTCTGACTACATAAGTCACCTAAATGGCTATGACCGGGAGGAGTGCACTGCCACAGCGGCGAGAGTGTTCGACTGATGACTGAGAGGCAGCAGGTTCGATACTTCGTTGAGTCACCACTTTGACAAGATCATGTAACACAAGGGTCGTCTCTGAATTTCTTTGTGTTATATCATTTTATGTGTCAATCTTTGTGCTTTACTTTGGATATCAGTTTGACAAGATCAAGTAATGAAGTGCACAGTGAGCTGCTCCTCGAGTTCCCCTGAATATTTCTGGGGAGACTGGGAAGATAACGTGAAGTGCCTTTGACACACATTATTGACTGCCTGTATCAAGAATGGAAAGGTTCCACATGCTCCATTCAATGCCGTCAGTCATACTTGTTTAGCTGTCGCTCTCGGGTTCCCATTGAGCATCTTGTCCCTAATCTTCTCTCCCTTGCCCTGTGTCCATGTTTCCAGGCCGATTCGGACTCCTAGTGTCCAGACCAGTGCAACGAACACGCTACCTAACGTCCACGAACTGACAATCAACTACATCCCCTTCACCTTTGACCTTGTTGGCATCCTACCCAAGTGTCAACAAGTAGAGATGCTCTTTTCAACTTACTTGCAAGGTAAGTAAGGGAGAGCAGCCATGGCTTGAAATTCTTGTCCTTGTGCAGTCTGTGAACTTTCGTGCTATAACATTGTGCAATAATGGGGAACCTGCAACTTGAAAGGTGTGGCTCTGTGAAGTATAAGGCTCGTGAGAGATAAAAGCGTGGTAAAACAAAGCAATAACATCAAGTCAGGATGTCCTTTCTGCTGTACATGTACAAGAGGGCAAAACCACAATCCTGATGCTCACTGCATTGCCACAAGGAATGGTTTTGCAGGCTCCTCATCAGGACATCATTTTTGTTCTTTCAGACACCTACCTATCGCCGCGATCGCCCAAGTCACCAAGATCACCTCGTAATCGCAGCTTGGAGTCAGCATCTTCTAACAACACCTTGTTTGATCTCCTCTTGGAAAAGATGGAGACTCTCAATGATAAGGAGCTGACACTCTCAGATCTTGAATGTGGACAGTTTCTCCTGATGCTGGCTGATAGGGAAAGATTGCCAAATGACCCACCCCTGCCATTTACCTTATCACCTGATTTCCGGCAGAAATTGGCATTGAAAATCCAACAGCACAGCACAGAGGAGACGATGCCATTTGTACCAAAGCGACAAGGCAGTATCATGAGTGCTGATACGTTGTACAGCATTGGTAGCTTTCAGTCGTTGCTTCAGTCTTGCCCAAGTGCGTCACACACTTGTATTGCTTTCAGCAAGATGTTGGACAGGCAGATAACACAGCAGAGTGATGGCACTGATTCTCTGTCGTTGTCAGGTCGGTTGGAGAGTGGTAAGACGAAAAAACTGTCCCCAAGGTGGCGTTGTTATGTGCGAATGGTGTCGGAGACGAATCTGATATTGACATTTTTGCCGGCAACTTACGGTGATCTTCAGAGTCTGATGCAGGGTGAGTCAGAGGAGAAGGAGAAGGTGAAGAAACAGGAGGATGGAAAGTCGTCCGAAAGTGATATCAAAAAAGATAAACCAGTGCCAGGAGTGAAAGATGTCACTCCTTCTAGTCAGCATTCCAGCAAGGAAGACACTCAAGTCAAACTGGACTCCAGTCAGGAATCTCGCAGTGGGGACTTCAAAAAGATTCTCCAAGATTCGGAGAAGGGTGGGGGAGGTGGAGATAAGGAGGTGCTCACTGAATCGAGTGTTCACTCGTTTGAATCTCCCAGGGATGAATCAGGGAGTGAACACAAGGAGAAACGTGTTGAGATCGGCGGCACGAAAGTGGAGAGTTTACGCTTGTCTGATATCTCCATGAGCCTTAAAGACTCTAAAAGGGGGCTGGTGCTACCTGTCTATGTTTACAACATGTCCCTGAACAAGCTGATAAAGCAGTTAGAAAATCGTTGGAGTGAATCGCAGAGTGTTGATCATTATGAAGACTACACCTTCCAAGAGAGTTTGCACGAGAATGTGTTAGCGCACGACGAGGCTGAAGATGACCAGGATAATGTGAGTGAAACTGGGAGTGATAGATGGCGCCGGTCTCCTGAGCGGTCATCGGTGGAGGACGGGCTAGATACCAAGAGTACAGACATCAAGCAGCATTGTACAGTTGTCTCGGATGCTTACCTAAGATGTTTTGTAATGGGTAAGGGAAACTTAAGTGAACTTCATTTCTTGTTGAGTTGTCAAACTGCAGTCATAAATCTCTAAGTTCTTGACTGGGCCTAGCTGGTTTCAGGTCATTTGTCAGTAAACGTTCCTGAAATCCTCATATTGAGCCCTTGCCCAGTCTTGGGGTGTTGGCACTGTGATTTTCGTTTCTCCAGGTGTCTTCAAGAGCCTCCAACTCGGCCAGAAGGTGGAGTACCAGGACGTTGAGAGCGCCATCAACCGAATCTGTGAAGAACTCCTCCCCCTAGAGATCGACATCACCAAGTTTCTTCAGACGGTGTGCGGTCACATCCGTCAGTATCAGGATCAGGTCAGGATGGAAGCCTTGGATATAGAGCACTATTTTGTGCCTAACCAACCTAGTGATATGTTGGAGGACTCGGACAACAAGAGCATCTCCAGGTATTATATCGTGCAGTGTTGAAGTGTGTTCAGAAGGACTTGGGTTGTTGGAGTTCCTTGTCAGCCTCGTCTCTAGATTGGTCTCTTCATACATGTAGCTCCTCATCCGATGTTTTAGAATAGAACCTAGCTGGCAGTGATGATGTCTTTGTTTCATGGTCTGTAGTGATCTTGAATTGTAATGAAGAAACGCTGTGTGATCTTGAATTGTAGGTCTGTTGTGAGCAGTTCGAGCTGAATTTTCTTGGTAAAATGTGCTCAAGCTTGATGGCATAATCACTCCAGGTAGTCTCATCTATGAAATGAGAGTAAGCTGTTGATGTGGAAGGTGACTGTTGTCAGTTGGAACATACTCTATCTTTTCAGTGAATCTGATGTAACGCACCAGTCCTCGGACCCCTCACCATCTGGAACGAAACGAACATCCCTCAAGTTCCCGCTAACTTTCTTACAAAAGTTACGCTGTGAAGCCAAGAAAGGGATGCATAAGTCCATCAAGGATAAGTTTGCCGACCTCTTGAAGAAGTGTTTCAAGCCAGTGACGCCATTTTCAGATTACTTTTTCTACTGCCCACAAAATTATCAACAGGTTTGTGCATATTGCTGACACAGGCCTTTAAGGATTGTTAGTTGAGCATGTAAGACAGATTTGCTGTCACTTGATGTGAATTTTGTACCACTGGTGGGCATGAGACTAAAGCCTGATCGGTGGGTTGGCCTACGTTGGAAATAGAAGCGTTTTCCCTTGAGGATGTCTTCCCGTTGGATATTTGCCCCTGGACATCTCGCCCGGTCGCGTTTTCCCTTGAGGATATCTCCCCGCTGGATATTTGCCCCTGGACATCTCCCCCTGTACGACGTCTGCCCCTTAGAACATTTGCCTGATGGACATTTGACATTTGCATCATTGCAGATTGTGGAGGAGCTGGAATCATCCAAACCTACAGAAGAGGGACAGACGTTGGACAATAGCACAGGTAAGTAATGTGACTGTTGCTACCTCTCCTATTCAGCCTAACTGCAGGACCCCAGCTGGTTGGTTGGTTAGATGGATGGTTGGCTGGTGGAGTGGCTGCTTGTCTGCCTGCCAGACTGTCTGGCTCGTTGCTTTCACAATTAGAATGCAGAGTGATAGAAACTCTTCCCTTGCAGACATGAGAGGCCTCACCACGGAGGAGAGCGATTTCTTCGTCACAGACATCGATGACAACGACACCAAGGCCAGTGATAAGGACTCGGTCAAATCAAACCTGGACAGTGAGAGTTTGAGCTCGATACTTCGTGAAGATCTCGAATGTGACCTCAGCCAGAGTGATGATAACGACGAGATGTCTCCCCTGTTCGTCCATTTGACCTGCTCGCTTTCCTTCAAGAGTAAAACAGGGATATTACGCAGTGTGCCTGTGAGGAGTCTTCCAGTCTGCTTGTGTGAGTTGAACATGCTTGATTCTTGCTAGACTTCTGTCCTGATTAATCCTTTCCTTCCTCTCCGGGTTCGACCGGAGATCGAACCCGGAACCTCAGTGGTGGCAGGCGGCGATGTTTGCATTGCACCACTCTGACAGCCCCTGATTCATTTGATTCATTGCCTTCATCCATCAAATTGAAGTCTTCATGTTGATTCTCGAGCCAACCGTCCTCTCTCAGCTCTTCTCATTTCTCACTCTCATTCAAAAAATTCCCATTCTTTTCTAGGTGACCTACAAGAATGCCTGGAGAGCCTCGACGAATACCTCGACTTGAACGACCTTCACCTGACGATTGACATCATCTGCCTCACCCTACCTCAAGATCAAGAGCTCACATGCGGCCTTCATCGACGTCCAGCGTTCCACCGATTCATGTCCTACGAAGGGAATTCCCCACCTGTGTCTGAAAGCGGCCAGGACCAGGATGAACTTTTCAGCACTGTGGCATCAACTGCAGAAATGTAAGTGTCAAGTCTGTATCTTGTTGGTGATGGAATCTTCTTGCCGTGTAATGTTTATGAAGGGAAAGTTAGCTTCATGCATACTTCTCGTCACTATTTCAGCAACTTATTCAAGATTACTGAAACCACTGATTATATTTGTCTTTAGGTTAAATCGTAATCAGACCGGGAACCCCCTGAAGAATCTACCAAGTTTCCAATGCGAGAATGTTGCTACATGTATTGAACAGGTATGCAATGAAACTCCAATATTCCTGTCACCTCAGAGTCTTTAACACTCAAATAATGTCCAATCTGATGAATGCCGGTACAACTTTTGATGAACCCTCTTTTGTCTCAGGAGAAGACTGTCAGCTTGATGGTGCATGTAGGTAGTTGTTTTCACTTCAGCTGGTTTGAAATCCATGCTACTTGTCTATGTGTTTTCAGATCAAATGGCTCCTGAAGGACGAAATAGCCTCAGCTCTTCACTACGTTCAGCCGGTTTCCCCTGACACACTGAGCTTCGTTGCTGAACATGTCGCAGACTCCAAAGACAGAGAAAACTGCACTAGTGAGGAGCTTCCTCTTCAGTTTGTCTATGGACCTGATCAGAGTATGACAAAGTTTGTGGAGGTAAGAGTCTAAACTTGTTGACTTTTTGCTTCATGGACGTATGGTTGGTCTGTCTCTCTGAAATCATATTATGGGGTCTTTCTTTTCCACAGGAGTTTGAGAAGATGAACATCCCTGGCTACCACTTGAGTAAAGAAGGGAGTTTTTATTACCTGGTCCTGGATAAACGACATGCTAACACCCTGTATACAGCCAAGGCCATCCAATCAGCTCTGGTTGAGCTCAGTCAGGAGGACGATGAGCCAGAGTCCAATACTCGGTGGTACGTCAAACCTGAGGATACTGTCGAATCACCGATGGAGCTTCCGAGGGATGATGCAAAGGTAAGGTGCTGTTTGCTTCTCATGGCGCTGCACTATGTGGGAGTTTTCTCACTCAAGTTGGCTGTCTGTGTGCAACTCAGCCCAGTCGTTTGGTCTTAATGTTAGTCGTACAGTAAAGCAACAACAGTGAATTGCTCATTGAGAGCCAACATGCAGAAGAAAACTCTCACATGTAGGAGCTCCTTCACTCTCTTCATTGCAGCATGTTCAGAAAAGTTGTTATGAATGACCAGGGCCTATTACTGTACAGGCCACTCCAGTCTCTGGAGTATGACACAAGCTCTGGTGTCTTAAAGTGTTATATAGGCCTCTGTTTCTTTTGTCCTCATCCCAATCAATGAGTTTGAAGAACTGAAAGTTCTGATTGTCTTTCAGGGAGACGATGTAGTGATCCCGGGTGTCTCCCTCACCAGGCCCAGCCCCCTTCGTGAGCAGGTTGTCCTTCAGCAGCAAGAGCAAGCAGCGTTGTTACGGAGCATCAGTGAGGGGCATATCTATTGTCTTGACGACCAAGTAAAAGTGGAGGAGAAGACGTGGGAGAGAGATGACACGGGAGAACTGGTTGAGAAGGAGGCGAGTGCCGTGACCTTCAGGGACGATGACAGTGTCAAGGTCATATCGGAGAGAGACAGCGTCACGAGTGAAACAGATGAGTCAAGGAAGTTATCGGACGTTGATCCACCCGTCGGTCTGGACATTGTCGGGAAAGAAAGGAAGAAGACGCCTCCAGAGAAGATTCAAGAAGAGGAGGAACTGTCATCATCTGGGGAACGTCGGCGGAAACTTGCCGTTGCAAGCTTCTTGGGTCGAAGGTCAAGTATGCCTCCTGAGATAAATCGTGGCGTCATTACTGAAAGTGAAGGGGCTGCCTCTTCCGCTCCATTGACACCCAGTAAAAGCATTTCAAATGAGTCACTTCATGAGGCTTTCACTGACTCCAAAGTTGTTAAATCTGCTCCTGCGTTGACGGAATTACG
Source organism: Notospermus geniculatus (assembly GCA_002633025.1). Lineage (NCBI taxonomy): Eukaryota > Metazoa > Nemertea > Pilidiophora > Heteronemertea > Lineidae > Notospermus > Notospermus geniculatus. The sequence continues at coordinate 519,590 of NMRB01000187.1, read as the reverse complement.
CCGATCGAGTACTCCAGTTGATGAGAAGATGGTGAGCAAGCCACGGCGTCCAACAGACTTGGCGAAGGTGAAGGCGCGCAGCCCAGCAGATGCTAAACAACCTCAGTCACCAATATCTACTGACAGTCCGAGAAGTCGGCATTCATCTGGCGATGTGTACGACCGAGAAGTCAGGAGAGTGACATCTAATGCTGAAGGTCTGCACTTCCCGGGGCACGCCGTTACAAGTTCTCCAGTTCTTACTGAAAGTGCGAAACCACACCGACGTAGCGAGGGCGAAGTGAGCAGTCGTCATGCGTCTGGCAGTGGACGGTCAAAACATTCTTCAGGGGAAACGCAGAGTATCAGGTCAAAACATCCGTCAGGAAGTTCGCAGACGTCGAGCAGGCATCCATCAGCACCTCAGACACCGAGGCTGATGTCTGGTACTTTGGATACCAGCAGTCAAGGCAGCTATACAGAAGAAGGTAGGTGTTACTTCTTGATATTCCTCATCAGTCTTGGTAGCTGTCGCTAACAATTATATGCCTATTTGAACTGCAGAACACTGTAATGCATCCTCCCACAGCAGGGCTTTGGTCTCGTTCCTCTTCATACACTCGCACACAAAATTTGTCTGAGTGGATGAAGAGGAGCGAGGTAAAAACCCCTGCTGTGGGAGAATGCTGTAATGGAAACACCCTTAACACAGATAATGCTCAGTTCTTGTAATGGGAATGCAATTTCAGGTTATGAGGGTGACTCAAGTGACGATGAGATCGAGGATGGCTTGCTCTCCGTCAGTAACGGCCTGCTTCAAAGACAGAACATGCTCAACTTCTGGCTCATTATGCAAATCCATAAAGATAAAGTGGACATTTTCTATCATACGAGGTGGGTGGCCCTTATATTCAGTTCTTTCTTCGGTCATCTGAATTCTATGAGGGTATTAACTATATTGTGGATGTGCTAGTTCCCTGGGGACATGATGTAGCTCCAAGAGAAGTGATCAGTCTGAACAGAGGGGACATGAGTGATTAAAGTAATAGCTGTATTCCACATTACGTAGCAATTAATGTACCATACATGATATAGCTATTCCTTTAATTGGCATGTCCCCACTGATCAGGAATGGAGATACTGCCTTGTATAATTGGACGGCAGCATGGGGTATCCGCAAATGGAACTGTGACCTTATCGCCATCTATTGACAGGGACAGACACCTCGAGGAAAGCACAGCCAATGGTAACGACGACCAGCACGACGAACAAAAACTCTACAGAAAGATTTTGACGAACGTGCAAGAGATCTGTCGTGTTGTCAATCAGATGCTACTGTTAGAGGATCTCCACAATACTCGCATGTGTAACGCGTTGCTGGTCGAGGATGTCCGATGGAAAGAAGATATCATAGCTCCTGGTGCTTATCCGATGAGGCGGTCTGGAGGTGAGTAGCTCACTCTTCTGTTCATTTTGCTCAGTGATCTAAAGCTGGTGGCATACATACGAAGAGGTCATCCCTTTAAGCCGTGTCTGTGACATGAAATCTGTGCTGTGCAGAGCTCACAGAGACAATTTCTGATCTCGCAGAGGATGTGTGTGTGTTGCCAGGTTTCGGAGCTAAATTTGGTGCTAGATTCACATCGATTTCTTCTCCATTACCTCTACCAGTTGCCTTCACTCTCTTCAGAAGTAATGTATTTGACAATCATCTCTCAACTCTCCATTGCTCTTCAGACTCTGATGAAGAAGATGAGATGCAGCAGCCCCAGGACAGCTACCTCGCAGCCTCCATGCAGTTCATGCCTGGTCATTTTGCCTGCCTGTGTTTGTGGCAGTATCATTTTGCCCTTCATCCGAGGTTGAAGACAGCTAGGCCAAGTCGAGCAGCGCCATCTAGAGGTTAGTACAGCTATTGTTTTCTCATTCATTGTTATAGGCTGTTGCCAAGCCGTACGGATTCACTCTGTGAGAGAAATTGAGTGACAAATGGGTAGGGGTATAGGTACTCAAAGGATACGAAAGTGATATGAAAGATAATGGTGATGTTTCCATTCACAGGTGTCCAGGCCCTGAGGACTGTTCTTGATGCCTTCTCGGTGAACAACAGGAAGAATTTGTTCGTGTACAGGGAGTCATCAGGGAACGTGTTCTACTTGAGGTAAGCTGTCATGTAGGTAGAAGTGTGGTGGTGTGTGCTCTGAGTGGAGGGACATTTTTCAGAAGACAGTGGTGAAAAGTGTCATTCCTGATGAAAGTTTGAATGTCAGTTTCTCTGGTTTTCTCCAGGTTGAGTGAGTCCATGTGCCAAGTGAAGCCCATGTTCCCATCAGATGCCCAGAGCCAGCCAGAGGAGGAGTTTCCCCTTGAGTCGAGGAGTTCCTCCATGCTGTCTCTGGCCACGCGGAAGACTCTAGATGCTGATGATGAGGGTTTGGTGAGTTATTTCATGGTTCATTTTCCATAATTTCAATTGTTTGTTTAGATCTTGCTAGGAAGGTTACTGAAGGTGATGTAAGCATGTGTGTATGTTGGGGGAGGGGGAAGTCAAGACAGTGTGGTGTACCATTCCCGTCTTTATGTTCTAGGATTCTAGTCGACTTTCTGTGGCTGAGAGAGATCGGGATTCAACCACTGCTGCAGAGAAACGGAGGTCAAGAACGGATAAGAAAGTTGGGGAGTGTGTGACGTTGAGTGTTCACGGCATCGTTCAGGCTGGGCCAGAGATTCGGGAGGAGTTCGTTCAGGTGTTACAGAATCGTTTAGATGAGTGCGTCCTGGATGTGATCACACTCATGTTGGAGAGGAACCCTATGTTTAAGCTGACACCAGAAGACGTGCAGGTAGGAAGGCCTGATAGTCAGGTTGAATGCCCCCAATGCAAAGTTTGAGATTTCATGCTGAGTATGGGGAATTCCTTCTGCTGGGTTGGAGTACTCCAGTCAGTGGTAGGTCAGTTTGCTCATATTCTACTCTTCTCTTCTTCAGTTCATCCAAAGGCCTTTTGAAGAACCTGACAAGACAATCCAGTTCACCATACCATCAGCTGCTCATCTCCAACTCGACGCCCTCAGACACTACCTCAGACAGAACCTGTTGCAATTCTTGCACACTCCAAAATACGCCGAGACAAAAGAAGAGAGCCATTTTCAGGTTGGTACTTCAAACAGAAAATGCTGTAACAGAAGGCAATCGTCGACTCACTGATTTTGATCAAATAAGTAAAATTTTGTGTTCAACTACATTTATAGAAATCTTGTCTCAACCCATAGGATTACAGTGGTGAAAAACCATGTGAGTTGCGGGAAAGTGACGTCTTCTTGTACAACAGACCACCAGCATCGGGGCGGAAAGGCATCGCATGTATCCACTTGTCTCTGGTTGATGGTCAAGGGAGTCCTGTCCATGTCATCAGCTGTCCCAAACCTAGGAGCACTGCTTACAAGGAGTCGATAGATAGTGGGTCCTTCGATGTCATGACGTCTGCCTCAAAGTATACCAAGGACAATAGCTCTCCGGGGAAGTTCAAACCAGGTTGGTTGAAAGTTTATAATCGACTTTGTGGCATCTCAAAGGGGATAGAGACTGGTACATTGTTGAAAGGGGTGTGCCACCCACCAGGTCTGCCAGTATTATTCTGGGATGACAAGGGAAAGATAGATAGTCCAATGTGACTGGAGTGGGCATGGCCACGACTGGGATTTGTGGCTAAAGGCGCCTATCCACCTGATAGTTTTCTTGCAGAATTGGCTCACAATGGGCAATTCACTATTATTTGTGTCCTCTCGGCTTACGCTGAGACCAATGACATGAACAATGGCTCGCAGTTGAGTTGCCCATTGAGAGCCAACTTGCGCAAGAAAACTCACGTGGATAGGCACCTTTAGTGTCAGCACCCCGCGAGAGACTCTGCTCGGTAACGAAGGGAGTGAAGGCTAAGAACAAGTGACTTCCTCAGGATGATTCTTTAATACTGCAATGAAACTGATTTGATAATGGCTTTTTTCCAGGCCCAACTGCTCTTGTGCAATTCCAACTATGGGTACGAGGTGACATCGACATGGACCAGCTGACAGAAAAACTTCTCCTAGCTCTCCGTCATGCTGCCTACGACATCATCCTGGAATACACTTACCTCACCGCCCCAGTCTGTGACGTTCCCCAGCATTACCCGACCAAGAGTGCAGATCCAGGCTTCCACTTTTCAGCCCCTCCATCTCCAATGAAAGGTAGGGTATCAAGATTATTTATTTAGAAATACATCTGCGGTGACTCATGAAACTAGAATGGGAAGATCTGAAATGGTACCAAATTCAAATCCAACTGGAATTGGGCTTCTTTCTACTGAGTCCTTGGGTGAGGAACTTGACAATGAATGCCTCACTGAAGGGCGTTATCAGTTATATTAAAGTGTGAGAGTGTTCTCAAGTTCAGGGTATGGTAGCATGTTGCCTCACTCTCCATCTTGCCATCTTCCCTAGCTGGTAGCCATAACGTCCCCATTCAATCAGCTGGGCCTTCAGGTAGGTTGGCACTGCATGAAGATCTCATCATAACACGCTAACTGCCTGAGGGACTGTGATAATAGTGTTTGCTTTACTTTCTTGGCCAAGTGACTGTGTTGGCTGTAAGTTTTTGGCCCAGTGACAGTGCCGCCTTAAAGTTTTGTGCTGGTAACAGTGTGTTTGTGCTTGGTTTTACTGTATGGTTTTACTGACTAGTAACTGATTGCTTTACTTGGAAAAGGACGAGTGCTTTTGTTTATCTTGTATATGGTATCAGTGTTTTCTAACAGACTCTTTTGATAAGGTCCTCTAAGTAGTATTTGCTTGAAATCGTGGTAGTATTTGCTTGAAATCTTAGTAGTATTCGCTAGAAATCTGGGGAATGAGTTTGCTCTATCACACCAGGTATAGTTTGGTTACCCTCTGTGACTTATGCTAACTTCTAAATGCAGCTCAAGATGAAACTGGTAAGCTGTCTGCAGGTGGAGAAATGGACAACTTCATATCAACACATGCTCATGCTCCTATTTCTAACCCCTTCTTGATGCATTTCAAATTTTATGGACTCTCTTCTGATGCTTGCCATTGAAATTGGCTCCCGTTCTGTCAGAGAGGCTACGAGACGTTCTATGGTACATACTTCAACTGATTTGGACTGGAGCTTTTACGGGCCATTGTGTTGATGTGAAGTGGTCTTGAACCACTGCAGCTGTAAATGTGTTTATGAAATCATGCTTTATTTGTTTATCCCTTGAGCTTTTTACCAATGGTTTTGTTCATTAGTTTAGAATGTAAAATTCCCTGTTCAGAATGTAAAATTCCCTGTTCAGAATGTAAAATTCCCTGTTCAGGCCTGGTTTCCTTCTGAAGTGGACCTGAGAACAAGGGCATCTGACAGAATTCCTGCCACTGTCTAGATTGCACTGCAACTGGTTATTCTTTTTGTTTACAACTTTAGTTCAGATGATAGAATTTGAACAGGTTATGACAGCATTTTCTTCATTTTTTGACAGTTCAGAATGTTATTTTTGTTCTTGTAAAAAGTGTTCCAGGATTATTTTTTGAGAATCATGAAAACATGTTCAATGCATTTCATTTTAGCGACATCTGTGAAGTCCTTTTGATGGCTTCAATCACGGTACAAACCACTCAACCCTTCATATTTTAACACCTTATGTACCCTTAAATGTATTATTTCAATTTGCCCCTGCACACACTATATAAACCCTTCTAAATGTATGTACTTTGATCTGACAATGTAGGCATACATGTACCTGCTGTATGCACACACTGTGTATGGATGGGAGCTGTAGATAGTTTAGCTTTTTCATTGAGTTACCGGTACTTCCTGGATTCACCAAGTTCCTCGGAACCGAAAGAAGTAAATATGTAGATATCTTGGGCAACCTTTACCTCCGACTTCTGGGAGTTTTGGACTCCTTGGCCTGAAGACCAGTCAGGCTGCAGCTACTCTCTGTGGTCACGGTTGTTTTCCTTCTTTTCCAATTGTAATGCCACAGGTAGGTAACTAATGGTACCAGTAATTTGTGGCACCTTCGGATCTCCTGCATTGTCAGCAACCACTTGGATAACTCTGGTGCATGCAGCGAATGCGCTTCCAGTAACAAAAACTGACAGCTTCGTCCTATTTATGCCTACTTACCTTTAATTATCCTCATTTTAGTGTTCTCTAAATCGGAAGACAGTCGACGGAGCAGCATTTTTGTTTGGAGTAAGTTATCATGGCTTGCTTTGCATATAACCTCATGTTCATTTCCCTATATACATGTCTAATTACATGATGAAGGAACTTCAAAGGTTGGCGTATTCTGTGACAGATTGTCTGAACGATTTATGTGGAGGAGGATGATCATCATATATTGAAATGTCCCCCAAATTTAGATGGGGAGAACTTGATGTCAGTAGAATTGTAAAACCTATCTCATGATGATTTTCCATGCGGATTTGAATGATTTTGCTTGTAGCGATAAGTACGGTTCAGTTATTTCATTAGATACTGTTCATTTTGCTTTAGAATCTAAGTCCAAGAAGTCAGACACAGGTAAAGTAGGAGGGCATGACTGTGTGTATTTGATTGAAAAGCTTTGTAATCCCCAGCTATTATATCATTTCCATCATTATTCCTGCTTTGATTTGCCAGAGATGACGGCAAGGGTTTTCACAGATTTACCTATCACGCGCTGTCTTTATACTTTGCATGTTTGAAGAGTCCATGTATCTACAGTGGAACCTCCCGAATGGACTGACAAGGGCTGTCCTCAATTCAGAGGTGTCCTGATTACAGAGGTAAAAATGAAGAGAAATGACCAATTTGAGACTGAATGTTGGTGTCCTAAATGGAGAGGTGTTTGCTAAGGGAGGTTCCACTGTACTTGCCTTCTGCGTTATTCTTTCAAATGTTTGCATCATCATTATCATGTTGAGTTGTTGCTAACTTTGCTCGCAAGGTCAAGGTCATGGGGAAATGGAGCTCTGGGAGTGGCCCTGGGGAAACTCAAGTAAGCAATGCCTTACAGGCATCTGTTAAAGGACCACAGTATTGCTTCCCAATCCTGCGTTACACGTACCCGTGTTAAGGGAGACCTCTATTGACGACTTGGTAAACTACGCATGCTACTACGTGCATTGTAGTGTAATCATACATTCGCCAACACTGGGGCGAACTGCTTAACTACAGTATTGGAGCATGGTGCCGGTGGCGCCGGCTGTCGACGGAAAGTTGCAATACCGTGGTGCTTTAACCTAAAAGTCATGCCATAAGTGGTGTAGGGTTCTGCCTCGTAAAGTCGTAAGCACCATGGTATTGGCAGTTCTCAAGATGGCCGACATGTGGCCATATTTGAAGTTTCATATTTGAAGATTTAACCGTTAAAGCTCCCATTTGTCTTCGGGCCTATGATTCCCCTGACCTCGGCCTTGGTCTTACTTGAAATATACATTGCTTGACAACTTTGCTTGATTTTGTTCACCTGCTGTTTGTAAACAAACTCAATTCTGTACATTTATTGATTGGGATTTGGACCCTTGCTAACCAATTGCCCTTTCCCTTTTCTGGTTCTGAGGATACAAAATGAAATGTTGGGTGTTTGTGGTTCACTTCAGTGCACTTCACAGGACTGCTTGAAAGGCATTTTTAGAAAGGGTTCGAATAACTAATCCAACTTTTTGGTTACTCTTTCTAGATTTATTTTTAAACACGACGTTTCTACCAGTCTTCCCTGGTCGTTGTCAAGTGTACAAATCTAGAAAGAGTAACCAAAAAGTTGGATTAGTTACTTCACAGGACTGCATGAAACTTCCTTGGTTGGGACCCTGGGTGGTGCATCCAGTGTAATCATTCTTCCATTTCAGTGGGTTGACTCTCACTCAGGTTGAGACTGTTTCTCTGAAAGGCTTTGTTGTTATAGTGAAAACTCTTTCTGACAGATTTGTGTAAGATTTCTGCTTGCAAACAGTATGCCATCTTGACTTGACATCACTGTACCCCTTCAATTTCATTCAGGAAGATAGACCACACCAGGATTCAGCTGACTTTCAACAGCATATCATGTTATTGGTCACAGTTAGTGATGAAGTGGGAAGACTCTTAGAAAACCTACAATGGGCACTTTAAAACGATGCAAGACAACTGGCTAATGTTTCATATCAATGTATGTTTTCAGAGGTGAAACAGCCCACTACCCCCACCCACAAGAAGACCAGCGTCGACAATATCAGGACGCCCAAAGATTCCTTCTCACCCGTCACCTTTGGTAGGGACATCCTGGAAGCTCTGAAGGGCAGGCCCTCGAGTCCTCAGGTGAGTGAGGGGTTAATCTGTAAATTACCCTTAGTTATCTTGAGAGAGAGAGATGCTGAGCCATTGGATTTGGGAAGCGCAGTGGTGCAGTGATTAGGCTTTGGACTAGTGACAGACAGGCCATGGGTTCAATACCTGGTGGAATTACCACTCTGAAGCTCAACATGTCTGAAAGGGATAGGATGAAGTGAAGGCTGAATGAGCAGCCCCTCAAGTTCCCCAGAAATGTTTCTGACTGAAACTACTGTGACTAATGTTGCTAATGTTGGATGATCTTTTGACTTTTTAGACCCCAGGAGCAGATTCTAATAATGCCACGCAGCAGAAGACATGGGCTGATGCGGAGATTCAGCGAAGAAGAGAGGTGGAATGGTTACAGAGGATCCAGAAGTTTGAAGCTGGTGACAGGGGCAGCCTGTGCAAGATTCATACGACAATGTTCCCTGACTGGATCGAATATGGCCTTAAACTTGGTGAGTATGGGAGGGCCTGGGGATATTTCCATCGGTGCATGAGACGTCAATGTTTCATTTTCAAACTTCATAGTCGTTGTGTCTGAGCTGTGGATCTGTGTGCTGGTTTGTCAATTGCCCATCACGCAGACAGCATCTGCGTGAGGCTTCACAACTTTCAGGCCTCTCAAAAATCAAGGTTAGTACATGTATTTGTATCAAACAACAGAGTTTTCGAAATGGTCACAATATAATATGCCAATCTTACCTGCTTCAGGGGTGCCCTCGTTGAATAAAGTGACCAGCCATCTGAAATCACGGTTCTCGGTTGACTTTTTCCTGAAGGAATGCCAGACAATCGTGAATAACATCTGTTCAGATACAGGTCTGAAGATATTCCGTATGGCGGACTCAGTGCTCAAAAGGGACTCCTCGTTCTTGCCATACAACCCTGCACGGGCACCTCTACAGGTAGGTGAGCCGGTTTGCCTTGAAAATATGAGTTCAGAGACAAGTGCCAATTCCAGCATTATTGGTTCTGTGGAAAATACACCGGGCGGATAAAGTCCTGATGATGTTGTAACCTTGGATACCCTTGGCATTTCAGACCACTGAGCACCGGAAGGAATCATCGGTGGATTCACCGACGACGATTCACAGCCCGACCCCCGGGAAGGCGTTGATGTTCTGTGGGGTGGCGAGGAACGTGCAGCAATGGCGGGCAAGCATCGAGTACCAGGATGTCGATGATGACTCTGCAGATCTGCCGTCGCTTATTAACCCAAAGAGTAAGGAAATGATTTTGGTGCCTAAAACTCTGTTAACTTCTTCTAAAGCATTATCTAGGATCAATAAAGCATTGATTGACCTACACAACTCATGAAGTACACATGCAGTTCAAGATCAGCATTTACTCACCTCGGTGTGTTCTTCGTTGATAAGGAAATCATGAGGTCCTTCGGACAATAGGCCGTTTCCTGTCTCTGCAACTTCCACACCCGTGGTGCTCCAACAGCTATTGGAGGGAATATTTTAGATGCTAGGTTGCGGCACTGTCACAGATAAACTCCCAACTCCATTCTTTCCTGTCCTTTGTCTTTCCAGCACACAAAAGTTACCAGAAATTCCAGCCATATGACTCATCAGTTGACCGGATCCGTGAGAGTTCTTCAAGCCCCACGTTATTTGACAATCATCCAATATCTGTTCCCCGGCAGCGCCTAGTGTTGATGCTGGTCAGAGATAAAGAGGTGACAGTCTATGCATACAACTGGGCATCAGATCTATGGTCATCTTTCGAGCGGTCCTTTACCCAGCTGATCCAGTGGCAGACGGCACGTTCTCATCTCCTCTCCAACATCCTCAGTCAAAAAATGGGGCTGTTCCACCACCAACCATTTGGAGAGTTTGTTGATCCCAATACCATGGTAAGTTGCAGCTGATAACAATAACTATTAACATCTGTCTGTCCTGAACAGAGCACAAAAAACGACACACAAATTGATAGTACATGTATAAGTAAAGTTGTCTCCGAAATTCGCAAATTCACTTCTGGGATCTCTACTGTACTAGAAAGAGCCTGAGGAAGACCCCGGTTGAGGTAGAAAATTTGCAAAATCCAGAGACGACTTCACTTATACTATCACTGTCTGTCCTGAAGGTGTCCTAATAGAGAGGTTCCCACTGTGTATTTTTGCATTTCCAGATCCAGAACCCGTTTACCCAATCTCCCAATGATGTGGACCTTCTCGTTCGGTCCACTAGTCCACCGTTTCGAGAGATTCAGTCGCGCAGTAGTACCACACGTCCATCTCCGTATCCTCCTGGTCTTTCATTGGACAAGATCCTGCAAGACTCCAAACCAGCTAAGCCTGTACACAAGATGTCTGTGTTGAACTTCCCCGATCCTGTCTGCCGGCATGGCATGCAGATGTTGGAAGTCAGGGTACATGTGAAGAAAGGTAGGCCTACGTCACAAAACTTTCCCTCCATAAATACATCAAAGAATATCTGAACAGCCCTCGCCAGCCTCTCGTTATATGTGTGGTGGTCTAGGAAAGCCCGCCGGATGTCGCTGAGTGATCAACAAGGGCTGTTAGATTGCCTGTACATTGATCTGCTACTGTTTACCTGTTACGTAGTATGTGTACATTTCAGCTATTGAAATGTGTGGGTTCACCAAGGCCATTAACACTTTCCTCAAACGTGACATCCGGCAGGTTTTCCTAGACCGCCTCACATATGGTGGAATAAAATCCATCATTACCGGTACCTGTTGTCTGTGGATGAGTCTATTGCCTGAAGTTTCCTTTTCAGAGGCAGACAAGAGGATGAAACTGCAGACACTCTACATATTATGGCAGCAGAGGTCTGGTCACTCCCATGTCCCCATTGCGGTAAGTTTTCACCCCGAGGCCCATCAGGGTCTTCGGGGTATTGTCATCACGCTGGCGTCTGTCTGTCTGGCGTCGGCGTCTGGCGTCGGCGTCTGGCGTCGTCGGCGTCACGCAAAAACGACGTGAACGCTCTAACTTGAGAATGCTTCGGAATTTTCATCTCAAATTTGGTATGTTGATACCTCATGACATGACGCTTCTCGCTATTGAAAATCGACCGGATCTGATTCCTACTTTGGCCACCAGGGGGCACATAGTGAAATGACAAAATTTGCGATTACTCCTAAACTAGTCATCGAAACTTCATGAAATTTTTATGGTGGGTGTATCCAGTCAGGGTACACAACATATCAGACGGGTTTTTGAATACACCTACATTTCAAGGTGACAGAGGTCAAAAGCTCAAATCTGATTGGTCAACGACCTGAACGCTCTAACTTGAGAATGCTTTGGAATTTTCGTCTCACATTTTGTATGTTCATACCTCATGACATGACGCTTCTCGCTATTGAAAATCGACCGGATCTGATTCCTACTTTGGCCACCAGGGGACACATAGTGAAATGACAAAATTGGCAATTACTCCTAAACTAGTCATCGAAACTTCATGAAATTTTTATGGTGGGTGTATCCACTCAGGGTACACAACATATCAGACGGGTTTTTCATTAGACCTACATTTCAAGGTGACAGAGGCCGAGGGGTTATGCCCGCAACAGCGTGGCTATTTTTGTTCATTGCTCGCGTGGCTCATGATACTGGTAGCTTCAGTTGCTCCTCCATGTGGGGGTGTTTTCAAGAGAGTTGGCTCGCTATGGGCAGTTCATCATTTATGGTTCCCTAGGACTTACACTGAGACCAATGACACAAACGTCCATAGATTTCTATGGTTGAGTTGCATAGATTTCTATGGTTGAGTTGCATAGATTTCTATGGTTGAGTTGCATAGATTTCTATGGTTGAGTTGCATAGATTTCTATGGTTGAGTTGCATAGATTTCTATGGTTGAGTTGCATAGATTTCTATGGTTGAGTTGCATAGATTTCTATGGTTGAGTTGCATATATTTCTATGGTTGAGTTGCCCATAGAGAGCCAATTCACTCAAGAAAAGTTTCAAGTGGAGCAGCACCTTTAGTCTAACTGCAGCATTAGGAGGTACTTTAGAATGAATTTGATCTTTTGTTTGCGTACCTCTTTATAGGAAGATGTAATGGACCTGCTGAAGAACTCCTCTCGTCTCATCCACTACGTAACCACACCCATCCTGTTCAGCCCTGAGTGGAGAAGGAAAATTCTGGCCAAACCTTCGGGCAAGAAGGACAGCAAGGAACAAGATGGACAGGGAAAAACAGTAAGTGTTAGACCAATGTCTTTTGCCTCAGGAAATGTTGTGTGTACTGTAGTTGCCACTGGTATACACTCTCTGGATGGCAATAATTCCAAGTTGATCAATACTCAGCTTAAATGACGGCCGCTGAGAGCAATTTCCTGAATCACCAATGAGAATCCATCGATAGATCAGGAAAATGACTCTCTATACCTTTTTCAGCGGTCTCGTCACAGTTCAGGGTCAAGCATAAAGGGAAAGAAGTCGGTGCAAGATCTGAAAGCGACGCCATCTCCTGACTTGTCTGAGCGATCATCGGAGGAGGCGTGGCATATAGAACTGAGAAACAGCATGATGCAAGAGTATATACAGTACTTGCAATCTCTCCAGTTCATCCAGGTGCAGACCAGGCCTGCATCACCGAAGAGAAGGTAACAGAACTAACATACTATGTAAAGGCAATGCTCCGCGTGAGTTTTCTCGTGCGAGTTGGCTCTCAGGGGCCAATTTACTGTTTCTTTCCTTACGACTTATATTGCGCCCAATGACAGCATAGTTTTCTATGGTTGACTTGCCCATTGAGAGCCAACCCACTGAAATGAAAGTTCTCATGTGGAGCAGTGTGAGTAGCTCCTTTGTGGCCTACGTACATTGACATTGCGATTGTAGAAAAAAGTCCCATAAAACTGCATGTCATCTCGAAGTTTATTGGTTCGATTACAGATCAGGGGCCATATATTCACGAAGCCTTCGCAACTTTTGTTTGTCTGCACATGCTCTATTGTTCACTGCTGCCTTACAATAGATTTGCGTGCACGCAAAGTTGCGAAGGCTTCATGAATATGGCCCCAGGCTTTCCTGTTGGGTTGATTGGCTACTCTCTCATGGACCAGTTTAACCTCAAACAGGGAGGTTCTACAGCAGCATGAAGTCATTAAGATAGCTCCTGTTTATTTCCAGTCGGCCGGCCAGGGGTGACAGATCAGGGGATCGTCGAAGTACCAGAGACAGAGACAGAGAACGAGAGCATTTGAACATGGTTGATTATGCCCGGCGCAGCAATGCTGTGTTCACCCTACAGAAAACGTTCCGTATACCTGGTGGAATCATCCTCGTTGAGCTGGGCTACAGGGATATGTACTTCTGTGTCAAGTTGTATGCATACGAGTCTGCTAGGTTGCCACTGCCGAGTAATGTTGGTCCCCAGGTATGCATGTATATCAGAATGAGCCAAATTATTGTCTATGATTGACAAATAGAGTAGGACTTACTTATCAAGTACACCTTGCGGACTGGTCTTGGCTGTCCCTGATCTAGAGATGTTCAGATTACAGAGGTGATATTGAATGGACATGACCAGGTTGGGACTTGGGTTCAATAGGCCTATCCGTAATCCTGATGTGTCCTTCCTACAAAAGAGTCCTCGGCAGGGAACTTTTGCTGTAGGCCTACTTCCAATTTGGGATAGATTCTGATTACTGGTGTCTTATGTGACCTAACCTAATTACAGACGACGATGTTCTTCACGGATGAATGTGACAAGTGTAAAGATCAGATTCACGTCCACTCCTTTGCCCATGACTTCCATCTCCGCACCGTGCAATCCTACATTGGTGGCAGACAAGCGATCTTCAACAGGGATTACCATTTGTCCAACTTTATTGAAGATTTTATTCGCTTCTACCCCAATCCTCCGAGTTATGCTAGAAACTATGCATTTCAGAGTAAGTTGTTATCATGTGGGGGTCTCTTCCATTCATCAGTGGGAGTTAGAAGCTTGCAGACTGCAGTGTGGGGTCTGTAATGTCAGGAAGTCCAGGATGTACAGCTGGGCTGAAACAGCAGTGTTTGTAATTCAGGGGCGTGTTGTAGAGTTCAAGATGTGGTACATGCATTGTTTTCTTGGATCAAAAAAAAGTTAAATTTTCGTTCCAGATACGCTTATGATTCAAGATACGAAGAGTCCAGCTGCTGAACTCTTTGACTACATGCTGAAGCATGATAAACAGTACAACATGAGGAGACTGCAGATGATACCGATCCCAGACCTAGACAGTGATCTTGTAAGTAAACCTTGTAGATATTCCCCTACCTAATAGCTGCACCTAGCATGTACATATTACATGTACATAGTGACTCCACATCTGACATATGTACGAAGGTTTCGAAGATATGAGAATGATCCAAGTCTCGCTAAAGAAAAGGGATGAAGTTGAACAAATTTCAGTCATGTCAGTGACATTGTAAATATTACTCAATCTCCATTGGTACCTTGATCAACTTTTCACCGAGCCTTATAACAGTGTGCTTAGTATGTAACCTATGATTTCCATCGGTTAAAATGGTATCATTGTAGTTTTAACTCCCCCTCCCTCTCATATAGTTGTGGTGTTGGTACTAATGCTATCTCTCTCACAACAACCACAACAACAGGATTCCTTCTATTTTGTGAAGGAAACTGAACACGCCCTGGTGTCGATCTCCCACCGAGAAGGTTCCTTCGAGGACGTGGAAGACTACAAGCAGAAGAGAGACGACTACAACGTCAGTTTGGTGGTGTATCATGACCTACACGGCATGAAGAGTGATGCGGAGAGGTACACGTTAGCGCTCAAGTATTACATACTCCTGACGAGTAAACGTGAGCTCTTCCCTAAACTACAACTGGAGAAGAAGCTAAGCTTGTACAAGTCGCCAAGGACGAAAATCTTCCCTGCCGGTGAGTGAAGTATCAGCAGAGTCAGTACACCATTGTCTAGGCTTCTTCCGTCTCGGCCACCTCCTCATCCGTGGTGCTCCGACAGCCTAAATGCCTGTGTCTTGAGTGTTGCACGTTGTGTGTTACGATCTTCACAGGGAGAGGGACATTTTCGGTGGATTACTCAGGATGATTGTGTGGCAACCATCCATTTTCCTGTGAAAATTGTATCAAAACACTTGGCGTGAAACGTTCAAGTGGACACCGACTTCGCTCTTGTCCCTATCAAGTTCGTAGATAATTGATGACTGCCGTATCGCACATATTCCTGGGTGCTACTCTCGTTCCAAACTTCTTATTGTTCGGCAAGTGAGGTCACCAACCAGATCAACAACCCATATCCTTGTCACTCTTGTTGCAGACAATCCGTTCCATTTCGTCGGCGCCCTCAGCGGCGACAGCCCACTTCCTGTGACGCGGCACATCAGCTCGAGGGGTGAGAGTGTCAACTACCTCGGTCTTTGTAACAACCACCAGGCACCTCTCTATAACCTCATGGAAAAGGAGGTCAAGAATGCCAGGTAAAGTTTCTAGGGTAACCGAGTTGCTTTGGAGGTCATGTTTGATTCTGTGGTCACGTGGCGTGTCCGACCGACATTGGCCGAAACTTCTCAACTTCGAATCCACCCTGACATGTTGGAGTTTGCCATTCCATAGCTACGAATAATTAATGTGGGTTCTCACTATTAAGATTCCTACGGTGTTACTTTTTCAGGTCAAGGATTGAAAAGATGGTGGAGAATGTGATGGCGCAGTGTCGGCGTGATACGATGTGGCAGAGGATGCTGATTGACGTATGTGATGACGACAAGAGAAAGAAGCGATCAGACACAAATGATAGCACGGACCGGGTAAGTGTGATCTAGCTGTTGACTTCTTACTTGACAAGCCGATTGCTTGCAATATTTTGCTCCCTCAGTCACTCTACTGCGGTGTATCATACATGTAGTTCAGGTGCAACACTGTGACATTACACCATTTTCAGCCTCTTGTCGAAATGGACACTCTGTTCCTTATGAACCTTATGGCACTCCTTCACGAGAGGGTTTTCTTGTGTGAATTGACTCTCAATAGGCAATTCACCCTTGTTGACTTCCATAGGACTTCTGCTGGGACCAGTGACATATGTGACCCACTCTGGCAAAAGCAGACGCATGACACTTTTAGCTAGGCAGGTTGAGACCGAATGCTCGTCAGTTTCAGTATTGTCTGTCTGTTATGAAATGTGAAACGATCTATTTCTTCCATTCGCTCCTGGTGTCATCTCAGTTCGTTGAGGCTCACCTTCGTTCTGAGCGACATGTGACTCTTTTTGCCAGAGCGGGTCACATATGATTACTATGGCGGAGTTGCCCATAGAGAGCCAACACACACAAGTAAACTTGCAATCTTTTAGCACACATCGTGCCGTGAAATTTATCACCTTTAATTATCTAAAGCCATACCAATACGTGATACGCCATCACCTTAAATTTGATGGTATTTTTGCAGCTTATGTACATCAAAGATAACATTTCCAAACAAGTGTTTGTAAGTTCAGGCTCCTGTTAGGCAGTGGACCACGTTCCTCTGTGTTTGTTCATGTGTACATGTTCCTTTGTCCTTTAAGAAACCATGTTGTAATGAAATGTCCTTTACAGAATCCTCTTTAACTGTAGCGAAAACAGTGTTTGAAAGTCGTGTTTAGTTCCCTATTCCATGACTGCCTATAGCAGTGATAATGTAAAAATAAAATGACCTGTACATGACAAGAAATTCTCCTTTGAAAGATCCCTCCAGACCAAGTTGATTCCCTCTAGTCCTATTTTCATTCATAGTGAGAAAAATTCTGTCTGTGATAGCTTGTTTGTGGATGTCTATTTAAGACAATAGGAAATTAATTCTCCGTCAATAGGTAATTAATTCTCCATCAATAGGCAATTATTTCTCGGTCAATAGATAATTCAACAGAAATTAATTCTCAGTCGACTGAATTTGTTTCTGTTGACCAAGAATTAAATTTCTGTTGAGCACCCTTCCTACATCTCCAGTTGTCTTTATGGCACGTGTGATATTTCTTTTTGGCGGTCTCTAAGGCTCCATTTCCATCGAGTTCACGTTGACACTTTTCACGCGCCACGCTTCACGTTTTCCTTTCGTTCCTCGGAGAAAGCATGTCACAGGACAGGTAATGTGTGTCTCATTGTGCGCTGAATCGAGGAACGAAAGGAAAACGTGAAGCATGGCGCGTGAAAAGTGTCAACGTGAGCTCTATGGAACTGGAGCCTAATGTAATCGACTCCAAGTCAGCTTTGCAACTCTAGTTCTGTGTAGTTATTGGCAGAAATCTTGAGTCTAGATTCCTTTTGGAGAACTTACCGTGTTGCTTCAAGATGATTGTGGTCCTTGTCATGTGTTGGTCTTGTAATGTGAGAGTAGTTACCCATCAGTTAGGAACTGTGACTGGAAAATGACGGCACTGCCAGGCCAGACACATGATTTTCTTGAGCAGCCAAAACAAATTCATCCGAGCCAAATTTTCACTCGTCACTCTCCTGACAGGACATGGCTGGACAAGCCCCAAGTTGAAGATATTGTGAATTCATTTGTTGATGCTTGTGAGAAGCGTACGACAGTACCGGGATTCGAACCGCCAGCATTGAGGGAAAGCGTGCACACCAGTGTGCTAAATCCCCATCTTCACATCTTTAGCACAGTGGTGTACACACTTTCCCTCAATGCTGGCGGTGTTGCCATATGTGGGTTCCAATCCCGGTATTGTCGTCAAAGTGACCAGCATAGCAAACCTATGATTTCTGAGAAGCATACAACAGAGCCTAACCTTTGACCTTTATTGACTGACCACTCACTGATGTAAGAAGTCGTTTATACTCTAATCTTGCAGTATCTCACAAAGCTCTCCTTCTCCGAGTTTGAGGAGTTGATGAGTATGGTTGTGAAGGTGCCTCTGGACCAGGTTGACTCCCGCCTCAATCCGTTCCTGAGCATGAGTATCCCATGGTACCAAGGTTTGATGAAGGTCCTCACCAGCAAGTACCCAGAGATGAAGCGATTGTTTGTCAGCCCTGATGGACTTGTGCAGCATCTGGTAAGTTGGGCAACGATGCTCCTCACCTGACCGACTGGTGATAGGTGCAATAGTACTGCTCCACAGGAGTTTTCTCATGCGAGTGGCTTTCTATGGGCAACTCAACCATTGTTGGCTTCTTCATGACTTCCACCGAGACCTATGACACAAAGGAATGGCAGGCCCATCAATTTAGCATGGTTGAGTTGTCCACAGAAAGCCAACTTCGTGAGAAAACTCTCATGTGGAGTTTCGCCATCACTTACTGTAAAGGTCGATACTTACGTTAGACAAATGTTTTAACTTCCTCTTTTCTTCAGGTCATACTCAATCCAAACTACCTCGACACCCTCATCCTTCTCTCAGTGGACACCAACAGCAATAAAGCGGTGGGTTGCAATTCCTAAACAGTAGTGTGTTGACGTGCTGCTCCAGTCATGTTTCGGACAGGGATATTCATGTCCGCTCATGCCGAACTGTAATAACGTCTTTAAAAATTGCACATTTTGGACGGGGTTATTCGCGTGCGCTCCTGCAGAACCATAATATTATTTTATTGCCCATAAGGGAGCCAAGTTCCACTGGTGGTCATTTCAAGCTTCTTGAGAAAATAAGTAGTGTAGAAAGTTTCATGAAATTCATCTTTTTTGCAGGAGTTGTGCAATGTATTTCGAGAGGAGGCCCCAGAGCAGAGCCTTTCACTCACCGCCCCAAGTGCTGTCCTCCACACTCAGATTCACATTGAGAATGTTGTGAACGCCTGCTGCTACCACATGTGGTCAGGACTTGTGTGATACAATCAGCATCTTCATTTCCATGGATTTGCCTCATGTTGCTCTTTCTTCGAGTGTTAAGGCACTTATTTATGGAGGTTCATGTGGACTGTCGTGCATTGGACATTTTCTTACTTTAGTGGCTTGTGACTAAAATTGTCAATTTCATGTGCAAGCCTTTGAAAACTGTACTCTTTAAACTGGTTCAGTTTATGGTGTATCAGAGATCAAAACCAAGAAGCTACTTGCACAGAAGCAAGTTTGGTGCTATTTCAAATGGTCAGCAATACAACATGTATAAGATAGGCCTAGAGTCATTTCTACACATTCTACCACAGTGCAAAATATATGTAATGTCTTTGTCATATTATTAAGGCCCTGCTCCACATGAGAGTTTTCTTTGATGGGTTGGCAACTCAATGATAGATATTTCTCAACAGTGGTTTATTTCATTGGTCTGGGTGTAAGACATAAGGGGTCGTATTCATAAAGCGGTTCTATCATTAGAGCCGTCTTAGGCCGGTTCCACGTATGGTCAACCACTCTACATGTACTTCGAACCGACGAGGAGACGGTTCTAACGAAAGAACCGCTTTATGAATACGACCCTAGGAAACTTACTTAATGTACCGGTATAGTAAATTGCCCATTGAGCACCAACAAGCACAAGAAATCTCTCACGTGGAGGAGCATTATTATGGAGGGGAGGGGGTAAATTTAAGATGATGTGGTATAGCCCATGTTGATTGCTTGCTGGGTAATCTGGTTTACCAGGTGCGGATCCAGAGTGGGGCACTCGCCTTCCCTTTAGGCTAACACATCCGTAAAATCGACTGTGAAATTCTCAAATTTGGTGCAAATTTCAATGTTCCAAGCACAGGGTGCCCCTCTTTCTCCCAAATCCTGGATCCGCCCCTGTTTACATTAGAATGAAGTTGGATGTCAATATTTCCTGAATCATGTAGAGTGTACAGAGTGTATGTTATGTATAAATTACCTGTACATTTGTGAATAAAATTTTGAAGTGCATGGAACATGTTGTTTTCTTATTTACATGGAATGGAATGGAATATAAACATGTACAACAAGAGAAGATATACAATCATCAATCACAACACAAAATACAATGGTGCTGCAGCAGCTACTCAACACCATAACGTCTTTAAAAATGCACATTTTGGATGGGGGTTATTCGCGTGCGCTCATGCGGAACTGTAATAACGTCCTGAAAAAGTAACATGTTATTACGGTTCCGCATGAGTGCACGCGAATAACCCCCTCCGAAATGTGCACACAAAATACAATGGTGCTGAGTGCAGCAGCTACTCAACATCATAACGTCTTTAAAAATGCACATTTTGGATGGGGGTTATTCGCGTGCGCTCATGCGGAACTGTAATAACATCCTGAAAAAATAACATGTTATTACGGTTCCGCATGAGCGCACGCGAATAACCCCTCCGAAATGTGCATTTTTAAGAGATTTTTAAAGACATCCTTAATTAGAAATTCACACAATACATGTGACCCGATCTGCCAGTCGCAGGTGATCATCACTGGTCATCAGTTTACTCAAGTATTTTCACTGCTGTTTCCACTACTCTTGTCGAAACGCAGAAACTTACATTTCAGCTGTTGTGTTGCAAAGGCCATTAACCCTTTCCTCGTTTGCGACTTGCGCCTACCGGTACTTTTGGCGGATCGGGTCACACATGGATTTTGAATGACTAAAAGTAAACATTCCAATGTGTATTGCACACAGACACGGCTTTCATGACTTTGACGTGACGAATTTTGTCCCAGTCCTCTGTAACAACAACACTGAATGCTTTTTTATGGTAAAGACAAACTGCGCTGTTGAAACAAAGGCTGAGATTCCTTCTCTCATCTTCTTGGTTTTATTACAATCAAATTAATACATGTTATTCAGCTATATGGTACGCAACAAGTACAATTTCATAGGCCTACATTGACTCTTATCAATCACAAACTTGCTTGATTTCTGTAACGGACTGACAAAAACAAAATAACATGATACAATGACAGAGGACAGTACAAGTTAACAATACATGGACATTTCATCAACTTGATCTACAACATCAAAATAACAGTCATCATGCCACCATTGAGAAAAGTTGCGCCACATTCTTGGAACTGTGTGCCACCAATGGTACCACTGTGTCATTGATATTGAGTCCTTTGAAAGGTAGGGCCACCAGAAAGATTGATTTGAATTGTCAATCAAATGCTTCAAGTCACATTTTAGCTGCCCTTTGGCAATCTCATTTGAAGGACCCAAAGGATGTTTAGATAGAACAAGCCCTTGCAAGACCACGCCAAGCCCTAGAAACACTGAGACCATAAAACCTCAGAAGACAACTCAGAACCAACCATATCGGAACCAGGCAAAATTAAGGTGTTTTTTCCTATTCGCCAGGCTTATTTTCGATTTATTGGATGGACCCAGGACATTTTTTGGAGGGACCGAAAATAGCTTCCGCCAGAAAATTAAGGTGTTTTTTCCTATTCGCCAGGCTTATTTTCGATTTATTTGATGGACCCAGGACATTTTTTGGAGGGACCGAAAATAGCGTCCGCCAGAAAATTAAGGTGTTTTTTCCTATTCGCCAGGCTTATTTTCGATTTATTTGATGGACCCAGGACATTTTTTGGAGGGACCGAAAATAGCATCCGCCAGAAAATTAAGGTGTTTTTTCCTATTCGCCAGGCTTATTTTCGATTTATTTGATGGACCCAGGACATTTTTTGGAGGGACCGAAAATAGCGTCCGCCAGAAAATTATTGCTGTCATTTTGTAGGTGTATCCTTCTTCAAAACAGACCAGAGTCCTGCTTTCGCATTTTCTACCGTAATTCGCCGTTATATTCCATTATGTGACACAGGACGGAGCGACATGGGCTTGGGCGAAAAACTTTGGGTAAGGAGACACTTTTGACAGGAGGTACCAAATGTTTCCACGCCTGCTGCCGAGCTGTTCTGATGAAGATAACGGAACAAAATTGGTGTCATTTTGTAGGTGTATCCCTCTTCTAAACAGACCAGAGTCCTGCTTTCGCATTTTCTACCGTAATTCGCCGTCATATTCCATTATGTAACGCAGGACGAGAGCGAACTGTCCTTTGGCGAAAAACTTTGGAGAGTACCAAAAGTTTAGATGCCTCCTGCCGAGGTGTTCTGATGAAGATAACGGAACAAAATTGCTGTCATTTTGCAGGTGTATCCTTCCTCTAAACAGACCAGAGTCCTGCTTTCGCATTTTGTACCGTAATTCGCCGTCATATTCCATTATGTAACGCAGGACGAAGCGAACTGTCCTTAGGCGAAAAACTTTGGAGGTACCAAAAGTTTCCACGCCTCCTGCCGTGGTGTTCTGATGAAGATAACGGAAAAAATTGCTGTCATTTTGTAGGTGTATCCTTCTTCTAAACAGACCAGGGTCCCGCTTTCGCATTTTCTACGTGAATCGGTTTACAGTGTTTCTCTGCCAAGGTCGTTACCCTGTGCGTGGAGTGTCCTCGTGAGAATCGGTTTACAGTGTTTCCCTCCCCAGGTCGTTACCTTGTGCGTGGAGTGTCCTCGTGAGAATCGGTTTACAGTGTTTCTCTGCCAAGGTCGTTACCCTGTGTGAGACGTGTCCTTGTAAGACTCTCAGTTTACGGCGTTTCCCTCCCAAGGTCATTACCTCGTGCGTGGCATTTCCTCGTGAGAATCGGCTAATGACTTCTCCCTGTGACCATTGTTACGTTATCAGACACATCTCGAATACAAGATCAGAAGTGAATTTTCCTCCATGGCCACTGAAAAAGAAGGAAAAAAGTTACAAGACAGGAAATAAATCACCATGCAGGGACCTCATCCACAAAGTCTTCATCATTCAGGTGAGTTGATTGCATCCCTGTCTTTGGTGAAATCCATCATTCTTCAACTACTTCACAAAGGATGACGGATTTCACCAGATTTTCTTTCCAGAGGTGAAGTCTCAGGTGAGCAAACACACAACTCTATTATCATCAATGAGGATGAAGTTCAGCAGAACGATATCTGAGAGGCAAAAACAATACAGGATATTCCTCTAAAAGAGCACAGCACCTGACGGGACAGCGTCCAAGACGTCCCGCACGTCATTCACGATGTTTTGAGGCGAGACGAAAAAAAATCAGATTGTTTCACGACGTCATGATCGCTGAAACAACCGGATTTTTTTTCGAGTCGCGTCATGCGTTCAGAAATGACGTGCGGGATGTCATGACACTGTCCCGTCAGGTGCTGCGCTCTTTTGGAGGAATAGAGTCTATTCCAAGTCCACTTTCATTACAAACTGCATCCTGATTTCACCAACAGATGTCACATTCTCCAAGGTGAATGAATAAAACTTACTTACCCACTCCTTGTGAGGATACTGGAAAAGAGAGCAGACTGGGGCATCCACAAACAGTGCTGTTTGTTGATGTCACCATTAGATTGCAAGGACAGAATACTAGGTGTGGAAGTAAGCAGGATGATGAAAGCAATCATCTGTACACTGATACCAAAGACAGGAATCTCTTGGCAAAAGTAGCATTACATCCTGTGACCTGTCTTGCACTGAGAGCTTCGAGATTGTCGTTACCTTGTGCGTGGAGTGTCCTCGTGAGAATTGGTTAACGGTGTTTCTCTGCCAAGGTCGTTACCTTGTGCGAGACGTGTCCTTGTAAGATCGGTGCACGGCGTTTCCCTCCCAAGGTCATTACCTCGTGCGTGGCATTTCCTCGTGAGAATCGGCTAATGACTTCTCCCTGTGACCATCGTCATGTTATCAGACACATCTCGAATACAAGATCAGAAGTGAACTTTCCTCCATGGCCACTGAAAAAGAAGGAAAAAAGTTACAAGACAGGAAATAAATCACCATGCAGGGACCTCATCCACAAAAGTCTTCATCATTCAGGTGAGTTGATTGCATCCCTGTCTTTGGTGAAATCCATCATTCTTCAACTACTTCACAAAGGATGACGGATTTCACCAGATTTTCTTTCCAGATGTGAAGTCTCAGGTGAGCAAATACACAACTCTATTATCATCAATGAGGATGAAGTTCAGCAGAACGATATCTGAGAGGCAAAAACAATACAGGATATTCCTCTAAAAGAGCGCAGCACCTGACGGGACAGCGTCCAAGACGTCCCGCACGTCATTCATGATGTCTTGAGGCGAGACGAAAAAAAATCTGATTGTTTCACGACGTCATGATCGCTGACACAACCGGATTTTTTTTCGAGTCGCGTCATGCGTTCAGAAATGACGTGCGGGACGTCATGACGCTGTCCCGTCAGGTGCTGCGCTCTTTTGGAGTGATAGAGTCTATTCCAAGTCCACTTTCATTACAAACTGCATCCTGATTTCATCAAACAGATGTCACATTCTCCAAGGTGAATGAATAAAACTTACTTACCGTACCTACTCCTTGTGAGGATAGTGGAAAAGAGAACAGACTGGGGCATCCACAAACAGTGCTGTTTGTTGATGTCACCATTAGATTGTAAGGACAGAATACTAGGTGTGGAAGTAAGCAGGATGATGAAAACAATCATCTGTACACTGATACCAAAGACAGGAATCTCTTGGCAAAAGTAGCATTACATCCTGTGACCTGTCTTGCACTGAGAGCTTCGAGATTTTCAGGGGTATTACTTTTCAGCCATTGGCAGGACATACGAAAAGAAGAATGAAGTTGGCTGTACTCACAGAATCCTGAACACCTGAAATGTAAGAAAAATCATTAGTAACACACAAAGTATTACAGTCCTGGGGCCTGTTTCATAAAGCGACTTTAAGCTAATGGTACCATTAACTTCAATGCATCTTCCATTTGGTTAAAGGTACCTTTAGCTTAAAGTCACTTTATGAAACAGGTCCTGTAGCATTACAATTCTATGACCAGTCTCACACCTGGAACCTTGAGATATAAGAGTTTAATTCTTTTTGGCCAATGATCGTTCTGATTTGGCCACACACAAAAAGAAAAATGAATTTGCTGTACTCACAGAATCCTGAGCTCCATCTGAAATACAAGTGAAATAATTAGCATCTGGCAGGGGAAATGAACAGACAGCTTGAAAAAGTGGCTCATGATGACTTGAAATCTTTTACTTACATCTTCCTTCATCAGCGATCGAAAAAACATCCATCGAAAACCGAGAAGTACATCAACCAGATCGAAAAAACACATCTATATCACAAACTGAAAAATTCCTCCATCGAAAATCGAAATTGATAAACATCCATCACAAATTGGAAAATTCCTCCTTCGGATATCGAAATGGTGACGATTCTGACACTGTCACATCATTAAGTCGCTTTCTCAACCGTGTTGCTGCTGGATGTAAACTAGTGCCATGGGCCTCGGATTCCTGCGCAATCGGATTGATGGAGGGGTGGATCCAGGGGTTTTTTGCGGCGTAAGGGGTGCGCATTGCTTGTGCCCACTGACAGAAATCCATCTGTGCTACGGAATGCAGGTCAGCAAGTATTCCTCGTTGTATCAGTATTATATCGATCATCAGTAGCAATATACCACCATTCATCTTCCCAGGTGGCGATAGCCTGCAACAGAATGGTCAACCAAGAACACAAAAATCAAACCCTACACTACATGACTTACCCTTGACTCTGTGACTGGGATGGCATCCTTCTTGGTGGAGGCATCCTCTTCTGACAGATTGAACATCTTCACCTGAAAGTCTGTCTGAAATCAATGAAGCACATTGGAATTAATTATGAATGACAACTATGAGTTTGATCTTTGTTTAGCATTTGAAAAGAAGTCAACATCAGTACTTACCTAGCGTAAATCGGTGCGCCAGCAGGTCGAAAAATGCATCACATCCATCACAAATCAAAAATACATCTACCGGTATCGGAAATTCATCAAACGAAAATGGAAAATGCCTCGGTCGCGACTCAAAATCACCAGTAACACACCATACTCAAAGATGGTTCTCAACCCGGTCACTCGCTCTTGCTTCCAATCACTAAGCCACTCAGCGAACTGGTTATGAAAGAAAAGTACTGGTTCGTCCAGTGTTTCCGCGGAAGAAAAAGTTTTCTCGATGTGGCGCAATCGGACTGACACTGCAAAGATTTCCATGTAGGTGGTAGGCCTAGTAGCTTGAAAGAGAACAAACAAGACACTCACCTGAGACTTGCTATAATGACCCAGGGCACCATGATGGAATCTCGCGTTTAGAGCCAGAGGCGTGGAACCTCCACCTGAACATCTATCTGAAATTGACAAGAATGCATGTGAATTGCATCAGAATTACATCTGTCTGGATTTGTCCTGTCTTCAGTGTCATCCCTCATCATATCACATCTCATCCTGTTGAAATAGGGTCATTAAAACATCTCCACCACCTTGTCCTCTGGGAAGTAAGGCAAGTGAAATGATGGTCACATCTTGTGTACAATCACTCAATTATTTTGTGATGTTTTGTCATCATGGATGTTGAAGTGACATTACTCAAAGTCGTCTTCTCACAGTCATCTCATGTTGTGTTTCATACTAACGACATATCTATAGTTAAAAAATATCAAAATGTGATTAATACCTACCTAGCAAATCAGTGTGCCAGAAGGTCAAAAAATACATCGCATCCACCACAAATCGAAAATACATCTATCGGAAATTCATCAAACGAAAATGAAAAATCCTTCAGGCGCAACTCGAAAACAGTGGCTCTTTCTGCACGCCACAACACTCACTTTTGCATCCGTATCGCAATTGCGACCCGTTGTGAAAGAATGGTACTGACATATTCATGTCAGTGTTTCCGCGGTAGAAAATGAGTTTTCCCAAAATGACTTGTGCGCAATCAGACGGACGCTGCAAAAAAGATATCATAGGCCTAGTATTGAAAGAGAACAAGCAAGAGACTCACCCAAGACTCGGTGTGATGACCCAGGGCATTATGATGGAATCTACGACCTTTTGGTAGCATTTTCAGCCAGAATCGGAACCTCCCCATCTAAACATCTATCTGAAACTGATAAAAAAATACATGTGAATTGCATCAAATTACATCAGTCCTATTTGTCCTGTCACATCTTGAGTGATGCGATTCCCCATCGTGTTGCATCTCATCCTCTTGAAATAGAGTCATCTCCTCCATCATGTCCTGTGACTGTGTGAGGCAGGTGAGTGAATGATGTCACACCTTGCCAACAGATGATCTCTCATTTTATTTTGTGACACTTCAGTGACAGTCGTCCAAATTATCTTGTCACACCAGTGTGTTTCATGTATACTTTCTGACACTACATTTGAATGAATTCCACGTACACATATACTGCAAATGAAGTTGCTTCTCAATCTACATGTACATCATTTGTGATGTAGTTACATATCACAGAACCAAAAAGGAACTCACCTTCATCCCCTCGCTCTGGCCAAAAGACGATGCCAGTCAAATTCGAATCGAAAATTTCCCGGAAAGTATGGAGTATGATTTCCAGTCCACAAAATGCCGTACAAAGTATCAGATTCAGAAGTTTGATTTGATCTCTTGACGATCAGTGTGGAGATGCTTTGAAAAGCACACCTGTGTGCTATACAGCTTTTCAGCTGTAAGCAAAATGCTATCAATGTTTTTGTGATGACCCCAAGGCACTGCAGCCAAAATTTGCTCCTCCCATAGCAGATGACTCTTGCAGACACCGAGGGATCACCAATGATGCTACTCCCCCGTGCTTTAATCTGAATCTTTAAAAAAGGTTGTATTTGAAAGGTTTCATGATTTGTTTTATCATGAAATTGACAATACGTCAAAATTTCCGGTTGTTATTTTTTGGTGGATTGATTCAGATTGTTGATTACTGCATGTTGCCATGGTAATCCATTTGATTACACAATGAAACAACAGCAGAATAGTGCATCCACCCTCCCGGACATCTGTGCCTCTTGAACACTACTTTTATGGTTCAAAGAGGTGAAGAGTACCCTAAACACTGTCGATTACAGTGTTTTGATCTCCGATCTGTTCCCAAGTGTCACTATTCTCCAGTGTCATCATCCTCGTGACACTTTCCCTCCCACCCCAGCCCACAACAATGTCAAATGCACAACAAATATAGGAGAGAAAAGGTTGGATTAGTTACGTCACAACAATAGAAATATCGTACAACAACGATATTCCTCAGACACAAACAGTAATGATATTTTACAGACAGGGGGGAAAAAGGACGGTGCGACCAATTCGCTTAACATCAAGAACCCACAGATGGGTAAAGTAAATGTAGAGGGTACGTACGGGCAGAGTCTTTTTTCTTCAGCAGCTCCTTATTATGGTAAAGGGTGGGGGCAACCTATACTGAAATAAAGAAAGCAGGACCTCATTCTGTTGTGTCACATCCACCAAATGACACATCAGAACTTGACCCTGCTTTGCCATGGCACCGATTGTTGACCTACCTTTTCCAGTGACATCCTTCCTTGCACCCCCGGAATTGGAACAACCAGTGCCATGCAAAAGGTTTACACACCTTTAAGTTACCAAATCCTACATGACATCTTTTTTACATTGTATTGAATGATTAATTAATGAGGATGGTGTGTGGTCATCTCCTCTGAATCCATCCTTCGGAATTGAACAATGACATTATACTGATGATGAAATCTATATGAAGTGAAGTCAGCCTCTGAAGACGTTGAACAAAGAAACTATAACTAGCCTACACCTGAAAGACATTTTATCCTACAAAACATCAAGAATAAATAAATATGTTTTATTTATTCTTGAATACAAGGCTGAATAAATGACCCACCGCATGCACCCGGATCTTTGGGAGGACATAGAATTTTTGTAGAATTTATCCAGCCTTGCAAAGCAAGTGCGCAAGGGGGAAGTGAAGTGCAAGTGCAATTACCTACGTGCACCCCCAAAACCCATTGGCCTAGCAAGTCCCATCTTTATAGCAAAAAGCAACTTATACCACAAACAAAAATTAACAATACACTGTATACAATGACTGAGAACAAGTGCCTAAAGGAAGAGGGAGGGGGGACACTCAGGACATCAGGAGCACTCTGAATTCAGTGCTGATTTGTCAGTTCCAAAAAGAAATTTTTTGAAGTGTTTGGTACACTTTCTGAGAAAGATATTTTGAATATAATTTTCCTGTCCATGATGTCCTGAGAAACAACACCAAATGAAAGACTGACTTACCATTTCCAAGTCTTCATCAGGATTGCATCTTCCCAGAATCCTGACAACTGAAAGTTCCCAAGATGCCAAGTCCAGAGAAGGCCATCTTTCCAAAGTCAATTCTTTGTCCGAAAGAATGTAATCCAAAGTGGGTGTAATCCAGAGTTCACAGCCGGAAATAAAGGCCTACAGTCAGCAAAGTGTGGAAAGCATCTGCCATTAATTCATTGCAGGACTCTTATGTTTACTGTCCATGGGGGTAGCAGTTTTCCATTTTCAAGACTTCGCTGCCCATGAGGATGGCAGCTTTCAAGAGTCCACTGTCCATGACGATGAGAGCTCTACAGAGTCCAATGTCCATGAGGATGGCAGTTGTCCACAGTTCACTGTCCATGAGGATGGCAGCTTTCCAGAGTTCACTGTCCATAAGGATGGCAGCTATCCAGAGTTCGCTGTCCATGAGGATGACAGCTGTCCAGAGTTCACTGTCCATAAGGATGGCAACATTCCAGAGTCACTGTCCTCCATGATCAAGGATGGCAGCATTACAGAGTTCAGTGTCCATCATGCGGATGGCTCAAGTCAACCTGGGCCAGTTGGGAGCAGCCACTCTAAATCCGGGCCTGCAATAGGAAATGGAGCCATTTAGATCATAAATGCAAAGGAAATAAAAGCTGTACCGTATGAAGACTGTTGACCAATGGATAGTAGTTATACATAATGGTCTGCAGGGAGGCCAAAGTGTCACCACTTGACCCCTTCTCTGGGGAGAGGATCATCGACTCTCAAAGACAGTTGTGTCAAAAGTTAACGGTTCAACTTGAAAAGACATTGAGATAATTTAGCTTCTACTGAGTAACTGAGCAAGGAAAATCTCAAACCCCAAATAATAAGAACTTCAGGATGATTTACATACCAGGACACCTGGTTTTGGCCGGCCACAGGTGGAGGAGAGGATCCAATAGGAGATGTCATTGAGTTGCCCAATAGGTGTCACTGCGGCCCAATTCAATGCATATTGCAGACCCATTCATTCCTGATTGAGCACCAATCGAGAGAATTTTCTTTTGCAGTGATCCGCTAGAACTGTGCTGCCACCTTTTGGCAATAGGTGCAGCTGACTGCTCCTATGCAATGTCCTAGGCCACAGACATCAGTTAATTGCCCAGTTGGGAGGTTCCTTCTGAATTCTGTCCTGCAATGAAAATGGAATCATTTAGATCATGGGCAAATTTGTGACATCAGAATTTTATCATGTGATTTTAATTGATCATCTGTCCCAGGATAGTGGCATCAACTTTACATGTAGCTGACAATTAAGATCTTTGATTTCTACACATTCACACAAACCTCCAGCAGACTATCATGATATTTTGTTTCTCTGGTTCCTCCATTTGCCACCAGGAGTTTTGCGTCTGAATGATACCCACAAAAAAGCTAGGCCTAGCAGTAGTGAAGTTGAAGTGAACAGTAAAAAATTGAATAAGTTTGTTCATTTGATTAGTGTTGAGCAAGGGACGCATAAAGGCAGAGGTGCACGATGCCGGTGGGCTGGAGAGAGAGGGAAATCCAGATGACTTCATTCCACAACGCGCCATTGCATAACGCAAACCAAATCAGAAGAAAACCATGAAATGGAGACGCTCGCTAAAACTCTCATTCGGTTGCAAAAAAAGATTAATCACAGCAACTGTTAGCATTATTGTGAATTATTTCGATCCGTAGGCCAACGTAGGCATGTTTATTTAGAGGGAGGACCACGAATGTGCCGCCAAAATGAAAACGAAACCAGCATGATCATGTGATGATACCTCAAAATGGCGGGCGCCATCTTGCGCGCTTGCGGTCCTCGTGGAAAAAGTGGCCACTCAAAAAACGGCAAAAAAGTCATAAAACCAAACTTTTCTGAGAACCTAACGGGGACCAATCTCAAATCTGATAATCATATTGTCTTTTTATTCCGAAATTTCAAAAGTTTTTGCGAAAATGCCAATGAAAATGGAATTACTTACCGGTACGGCAAATTTGCGAGGCACTCTCTCCGTGTTGTTTCCCTGCGTAGAAGTTGTATTGCATGGGATGGGCCGCTCTTCAAAAGTAGACTCGCCGCCCATCTCGGTCTTGCGAATCGAGGCAGAATTACGATACAATGTATCGGCATAGGGACACATGTATGTGGACATTCTGGGCGTAGTCTTCCTACATGTAATTTCTATGCAAATTTTAATCCCATACAAAAAAGCCCGCTAAAAAGGCGGCCAATCACGGACTCTTTCTCATCCGCTAGATGTGGGGCCAAAAAGCCATGGAAGTTAATTGGTCGGTGATCACGACGACAGGATTCGTACTGAGAGGTGATGACCTAAATTGTGGATCGTTTTCAAGGGATGGGTGTTAGCTTTTTCCTCTAAATAAATGCTTTGTTTCTCGGACAAATTAAAACCGGTGCAGCAGAAATGGCAGTCTCATATATATTATTACGCTGAGGAATAACGGCAGCATCCCATATAGAGAATGGTCATTTCGTCGCGAGATGCTAAGGGCAAGGCCTCCT
Organism: Notospermus geniculatus; assembly: GCA_002633025.1. NCBI lineage: Eukaryota > Metazoa > Nemertea > Pilidiophora > Heteronemertea > Lineidae > Notospermus > Notospermus geniculatus. The sequence continues at coordinate 487,759 of NMRB01000187.1, read as the reverse complement.
AATACATCTGCACTATTCTGGTTGCCAGGCAACAAGATGCGGCTCTCATGCAGCGCACAGGTATCTGGAGGGCCTGGTGTCAATGAGAAGGTTGGGGGCCTAAAACTGAAGATATGGTTGCACCGTGCCAATGGTTCTCCTTTACATCTCCACTCTTCTGCTTGCCAGGCAACAAAATGCTGCTCACAGGCACTGGTTCTTGTTAGCGTTCTTATGGTCCAGGGGCCTGTTTCATAAAGTGACTTTAAGCTAATGGTAAATGGAAAATGCATTGAAGTTACCGGTAATGGTACCATTAGCTTGAAGTCAGGCCCCTGGTCACTGTGAATCAGTCCCAAACAGCAAAGCCCAAACAGTGACTCCATCATTTTATCAGTATCCATCATGTCTCAGTGAATAAATAGAAGAACGTGACCGACTCCAGGAAGGAGACAAATAAAGAAGAGAAATAATCTGTTTACAATATAATATCATTGTTTACTTCAAGGTTTTGTGTGAGCAGTGGTTAGGTTATTATCCAAACATTGTAATCTACAAATTTAAATTATGATAGAGAAGTTTCGAAAGGGTCACAATGCCATCAGTTGCTTTTATGGCAATAAGTTGGTCCTCATATCCTGTGTAAGGTCTACCACATCTGTGATACATGTTAGAAGTGGCAAAGCACATAGAGCACATGGTTCAATGGGAATACTGTAAGTATTCTGAAGAACACTCACAGCAGATACTCTCTGCCTTGGTCAACTACATGAACAAAATGCCCATTTAATAATATACTCGTAATCTGTAACTCTGATGTGGAACAATTTCCAAACCTCTCATTCTCTTAGCGCAAGAATCAATGGCTGACACTCAACATGCTCAAGGTCAACCTTGTGATGATTTGATGAAAACCACACTACAAACAGCCGTGGGAAACACTGTTTAAGTTCAGATCAATTTCACACCGGAAAGACTGTTTGAGAGGGATCATTTTGATGATTCACCTTCCCTGCTCAGGAACTTGCAACACAATTTCCCCTCAGGGCTCAAGAAAGTACAAGTACACACTTAAGACAAGTTGCTTTCACTAGAAACCCCCAAAAGCCAGTTAAGTGGACAGTAAAGCATAGAAAAGAAAGTAACATGACAGGGAAGTGATGTTTTAGGAGACTTGGGTTTTGCTTCACAAGTATAATTTCAGTAAGGGTATCCCAGATGTGTGCAAAATGTCCAGGATATCCTGATACAGAGTAAGTAAAAAAGCCCTGCGATTTCAGGGAAATTTGTGCCGTAACCTGCAAGGCCATTCCCAAATATCTGTAGTGTATGCTACCAGATTTTGCAAATAGGATGTACTCCCAAGGCAATCCCATAACATCTTGAAAGAGTAGTGATATGAACACTCAATGGTTCAAGATGTCCCATAACTGCACAACCAAGGTTTGAACGGCAAGTAGATGTGAAGACACTCCTAAGCATTCCTTGCAATGTCAGTATAGTCCGTCCACTTCATTGAAATGACTAAAAACTAATGTTCTTCCTTGATTTGACTAAGTTACATCTTTACATGGAACTTCTTTGAGGGATCTTTGGCATGGTCTAGCAGTAACTGACAAGGCTGGAACTGTTCACCATACAACTCCTGGAACTGCTGCATCTTGTTCACTAGCTTGTCGGCGCCATAGCTATCAACGAATCGGAATGGCCCTGAAAAGATGATTGAAAGACATAAAGTGCAATGTCTAGGCCCAAGTTCACATCTGCAAAACAGTGTTTTGGACTTAGATTACCGGTATGAAAGACAATTTGGATTATTAATATAAATGGGACCTACCTCCTAAGAATGGTGGGAAACCAAGACCAAACACAGCACCTATGTCTCCATCAAGCTGAAAATATAATGATTAAAGTGAAAGAGGAGATTCATTTTATATCTGACGAAGTGAAAACGCATCTGAACAAGACTACATCTGTGTCAATTGAAGTCCCTCACCATGATTTCAATTTTCTTAAGCGCTAGATTCCTACATCTACATATCATTAAGTTGACAATTCCAAGCCACCTCAAATTACCAGTAACAGAATCTGACTCGGTGGGTAGTCCTCACCAAGTGCACCCAGTTGATGGTGAAATTTTAAGCTAGCCAGCTGTTCAATATAATCATTCGGTGGCCTGGTACTCACAGCAGTGTTCAAGATGCCTTCTTGTAAGCACATCACAGCTTCATTTACAAATCGTACCACGGGTCTCATCTGGATGTCCTCGGTGGTATTACTGAAAGGGACAACATAAACAAAATTGATAACCGGGTAGCTATCTTTTGAGTGATCAAGTGATACAGGAATAGGCATGAGGATAGACTACAATAACGCTTCACTCTTTTCATTGCTTACCTTCCTCGAGGAGGAATGTGGTATTTTTTGAATATTTCCAAGGCTTCTGGGTTCTCTGGCCGGTCCTTTGAACCATCTGCATAAAGGAAACATCCCTTGCCAGCCTTACGACCTGCAAGAAAACATCAATGATCTATGAAACAGGAATTTTGAGTTGGGTGGAACTTTTCCCATCCATTGGTTTGATAATGTTCATTAGTGGACTTTGAAGTAGAAATGACTTTCAGGAACATCAGTGGAAATGTGTCTTCTTTTTCAGAGACTACACTGTTGCTACACTGGATATTTTCATACAAACAAGTGCATCAGTGTCTCCAGCAGAATGGAATCCGGATGGATGTCTTACCAAGGAAACCACTTGACACCATCTCCTTCAGAACTTCAATGTTGGCACCACCAAATCGTGCTCCAAAAGCTTTCCCAAGGTCTTCAGCTACATGAGCAGCCACATCAACACCAACTTCATCTGCAAGAGTTGCCATGCCTACTGGGAAACCGAACGTTTTGGAAAGTTTGTCTAACTGTTTTGGTGCTACACCCTCCTGCAAATTTGAAGAATCAAGATGATTAGAACAACTCAGTGTGCAACATGATGCAGATATTTGAAGGTTGAGTTGTACCGGTACTTGTAGAGCTGACAGAAGTCGAAGAGAAGGAGACCGATCCATCATGCATACTAGGACCAGTAGACCAAGGCCTTATCTTCTTACCTGAAGTAGACGGACTGCCTCAGCAAGGGTTGGAGCCAGAATCCTTGTCGTATAAAACCCAGGACCATCCTTCACTGTGATAACTACTTTACCCTGCTTCAAGCCGACATCAACAGCGGCAGCTAATATACAACACAAGAAGGAAAACCATGCTCAGTCAGAAAGATTGTGCATTGAACAATTTGTTTGTCATGAAGGCATTACTGTGTTTAGCAAAAGTCTACCATCAAAGCTAAGTCACTGACTGAAGTTGAGTCAATTCGTTGACCAACAAATGCACTTGGACTTTGGACTTCCAACAATTCTGAACAGGCCTGCCATCCGCACCAGGAAAATGTAATAAGAGAGTCTTACCTGCTGTGTCCTTGGTTGTTTTGTCTGTGGTGATAATCTCAAGCAACATCATCTTGTCTACCGGTGAGAAGTAATGCATGCCGATCACTTTCTCAGGTCGAGAGCTACCCTTGGCAATCTCTGTGATCGGCAGGGCAGACGTATTGGAAGCAAATATACAGTGCTCAGGCAGATGCTGAAAATAGACAAGCATTGATTCATCATCCTCTGAGAAAATTTGCCTCTCATTCTGATGTTTTTCATTCTGTTTCTGCAGAATACCAAGGTCCACCTGGCAGATGCGTCTTCCATGTCTACTGAGAGAAGTACAAAGTTTCACACCACGCATATTAATGAGGAAGTTTACTTGCCTGTTCAACCTCTTTGATGACTTTATGTTTGATGTTAATGTCCTCAAAAACAGCTTCAATCACCATGTCACATTTGTTGAAGTTTGTGTAGTCGATTGTCGCATCCAGATTGGACATGATACGGTCACGTTGGAAACTGAAACGAAACAGAACTATGTATAATTTTCAGGAGCTGGTTGCTCAAACAATGGTATGATAAAGATTGCTGACGTCACCTAAGTCTCAACATATTAAACATACATAATCAAGGGCTGTTGCCGACAAATGACTGCGCCTGAAATTCACTGGAAGACCAAAATACCTTGAAATTTTCTTCTTCTTGACTGATGTGTCTAATCCTTTCTGAATCTGCTGCTGTCCTCTGGCAAGTCCTGCCATGTTCATATCCTTCATAATGACATTATACCCTTTATCTATACTGACTTGACAAATGCCAGCACCCATCAGACCAGCCCCTAATACTGCAATATTCCTGGAAAACAGAGAAATTTACACCGTGAAACTTTAGAGACAAATGGTAATGATCTTGTAAAAGGAGAAAGAAATAACAAGAGGAGACATATTTCCTTGAACAGTGATCAACTCATTCATGACGTTCGGAGATCGGTACTCACTCTGTTTTCCTGGAAGGTGTCCCAAAGCGATTCTTCTTACAAGCAACTTGTCCATGATAAAGACCAATTAGTGCCCTGCTTTCACTTGTCATGGCGAGTTCACCAAATCCGTGACTCTCAGCTTTATAACCAGCTGCTGTACCCTTATCAAGGGTTGTCTTCACAACCTACAAGTAAATGACTTATGATCAGATTTGCATCTCGTATCAATCGAAGAACAACATTTAACTTTCCTAGAAACATTGTAGCTCTTGGTGCTCAGTTCGTCACAGAGTATCTTCAACTTACATCAATGATTTTGAGGGGTGCTGGATACAGTCCACCTGTTTGCTTCATTACTTTGCCACGCACTTGTTTAAGTAGGTAGTTCTTTCCAAAGTCATACTGGACAAATTTATCCATGACCTCTGCAAAATGAAATCCATTCAAATGAATCAGAAAGAAATTCAATAGATCTATAAAGTCATGCAGTCCTGTCATAGGCGGACACTAGAATCGTTGCATTTCAGCTGGTGGAACGATATGTATGTCGCGATTGTACTACCAAATAATGAGATTTCTGCAATGAGGCAGAACACCCTCGACTTCTTTCCAAATGCATAATGAGAATCCTGCAATTAAAAGTGACAAACTGACTTACTGTCCATCAAGTTCTTATTTCTCGGTGTTGCTTTAACACTGCCATTTGCAAGACCTTTGGCAGTCTGGACGGCGACTTCTTCTAAGTACTGCAGGGTGCGATCTTCAGGTGCCATGATTCCTGGTCCTGCAAAATGACAAACATCACTGGTTTAAAACATGATTATTGTCAACGTCAGCATTCTAAGAGAGTAATCACAGCAGTCACTCCATTAATCAGGAATAGATTAACATACATTATTACTAAATAGAGTGAATTGAAGACATGTACCTAATGGTTCAATGGTCTGATGAATAAGTCCCATTTTCTTGGCCTTGTCAGCTCTGATGTTCTTCCCTGTGAGTATCATGTCAAATGCATTCGGTAATGATACCTGGAAAAAAGAAGGCACATCTATCAAAGTGATGACAGGAGTGATCAACTGACACATGAGAGATATCACAAATTGAAATGGGAGGAAACTTGTCAAAAGCGCTTGAAATGATTGTGTGCCTTTTCCATCGACAACACTGACCAGCATACAATACTTACTAATTTAGGAATCCTCTGGGTTCCTCCAGCTCCTGGTAGTAGACCAAGCATGACCTCAGGTGCTCCAAGTGTAGACTTATCCTTCACAGCAATGCGATAGTGACAGGCCAACGCAATCTGTAACAGATATCAAATATTACACAGGCCTAGAAGCAGTCCAGGTTCAGCTGATAGAAGTGGCTGGTCCATACACTGAGTTGATCATGGGTAGCAAAAAATTACCAATAGTTTTTCATCAATGCACATGCAGCAACAGCAATCAGCAACCTAATGACCTAATATCTGGATGCTGAAAGAACCTGACTTTATCACCGAAATGAAAAAGAAATTTAGAGCGATACCTCTAGACCACCACCAAGACAGGACCCCATTATAGCTGCAACAAAAGGCTTTTTGCTGTCCTCTATCTGTTGGAACATCTTCTGAGCAGAGCTGCTTATACCCATGGCCTCTTCTACAGATTTACAGTTTTCAATCATGCTGCAAAGCAAGGCATATTCATTGAATTAACCATTTAATACTCAGGATGCCATGAAGTAGGTTTCGGTCTGACACAGGTTGATTCTTTTTGCAAGTATTTTCCTTTCGTTTAAAGCCAAATTCTGGACAGACATCATTTTCTCTAGCACTTCTGACAACAAATCATCAGAGAACGATATTCTTACTTGATATCAGCACCAGCAATAAAACACCCTGGTTTTCCTGAGATAAGGACAGCACTACTGACAGCTGGATTTGTCTGGATTTCATTGAAGACGGAGAGAAATTCATCCTGGAGGTCCAACGATAATGTATTGACCTGGATGGAAGACACATGGCTAATGAAAAGAGATTATCATTTCCCCATTACAATAGATATGCTCCAGGTGAGGGAACCTTGTTGTATCATCAGTGCACACCACATTTAATGCAACAAAGGAACTCATGACTCTACTGAGTGCATTTTTATTTTTAAAATACTTACCTTAGAGTCAGGGGTATCAACTTTGACAACAGCTACATTGTCTTTGAGGGAAACAGAAAAATACTTCTTGGCAGCTTGAGCTGTCAAAAGAGAACAGAGTACTTTCTGTTACCTACCGGTACATGTAGGAATTGAATACGAGAATTCTTCTTCCCAACAACAAACCATCGCAATGTTTTCTTTGTTCTTACACTGATGAAACCCATTTCTTTCCAAGGATTGAAGGGGACAAAACTCAGAAAAACTTGAAAGACAGAACACTGTCACCAAATGGTGCTCTACAAACAGTGAAGAATCCTAGGCTGCAGTTAGCTGGATAGGGCGTACTGGACGGTAACTTTAAATGCACAGTTTTTCTAGCTATGTACCTGACATGGCTGAAGAAGTCGAGAAGTGGGTATTGAAAGACTTGGATATGCCTGAAAACAAAATAAAGATGACAATGACAATCAAAACACGGAAATAAATGCCATCAACAAGGAAATTAGCAATGTAATTGGCCCCCTATGGCATGAAACTTAACATGTGAGGATTTCATTGGGCGACATCATTCCAATCGGCTATCAGTATAAACTAACCAATCAGTACAGTGGCGATTGCCGTCACGATGTACTGTCCACCAATTGACGGCTGCCAACGCATTTGCCCCGAGTAACATGTGGTTCCAAAAAGGCCAAACCACCAACCTCTTCCTTCATCGTGGCTTTGTTGATCAATGAAAGTCATGACATCATTCATCAATCAATTATTGTCATGATCACGACAATGTTGACAAACAACTGCTGAAAGTCAAAGTGAAATGAAATCGTCCCTTTCTTTCATTCTGCTCCTCTGGCAAAAAATGGGGATGCCTGCCCTGCGCTGCATCCCCCTCCCATTCCCTTCTTCTTGACAGCTTGCCTTGCCTTTGCCNACACGGAAATAAATGCCATCAACAAGGAAATTAGCAATGTAATTGGCCCCCTATGGCATGAAACTTAACATGTGAGGATTTCATTGGGCGACATCATTCCAATCGGCTATCAGTATAAACTAACCAATCAGTACAGTGGCGATTGCCGTCACGATGTACTGTCCACCAATTGACGGCTGCCAACGCATTTGCCCCGAGTAACATGTGGTTCCAAAAAGGCCAAACCACCAACCTCTTCCTTCATCGTGGCTTTGTTGATCAATGAAAGTCATGACATCATTCATCAATCAATTAGTTGACAAACAACTGCTGAAAGTCAAAGTGAAATGAAATCGTCCCTTTCTTTCATTCTGCTCCTCTGGCAAAAAATGGGGATGCCTGCCCTGCGCTGCATCCCCCTCCCATTCCCTTCTTCTTGACAGCTTGCCTTGCCTTTGCCAAAAAATAAACCCTTTATTTTTTTGGGCTGCTCTCATTCTCAAAAGGCCAGAACAACACTGTCCCCACTGAATAATTGAGTAACTGTCGGCTGAGGTGTGGGGATGATGGAGGCCTGCTGATGCATGCCACTGCACGCTGGCGCTGCTGCTGCTGTGCTGTGTGACATGCCTCCTGCCTGCATGCACATGTATGTACTTAAATATACAGTACACACCTGTGCACACGTGTGTACATCAATCATGTAGGCGGGATTGGGGCGTCTGCTTCAGAACAGATTCACAGCTTGCAGCAATAACAGACGACATAATTAGACAATATGAATACTATCTAAAGGCCTAGTTTTCAATCACACATCTTGTGGAAGATATTTACCGCTTACAACTGCCAGTTTAGGCTGGTAAACGCTCCGCAAACATGGCAAAGCACCGAGAATTCTGATAGCAGCCATCTTGCTTGCAAGCCGGTCGTCCGAGTGACCTCTCGTGTGTTCCCGCAAAATCTCGGACACCTTCAGCCCACTAAAAAGCAATTTCTAACGTTTCTGATGAAATAATTACTATTTCAGGCGAATGATAACCTCTCAAATGATACGTATTATACTCAAAAGATGTAAACTTGTCCAAATTGTCCACTTTTGCCCGAATCAGGCGTACTTTTTGTCACGTGACAGCGAGAAGAGCAGACGCTTTTACCAACCTCGCTCCCATCCGTCCAGGCCGTGACCGAGATTGATTCTGAAAGTAGGTCAAAGTGTGTGGGGTGTTCTCATGATGAGTGCATTTTGTCACTGATAAATGTCGAAAAATATGATAAAGTGTACATACACCAATCTTATGTAGAACAAGGACGTTCCTTTTGCTATTTAGATCAGTACTGACTAGTTCAGTTGGTGAGACATGTTTCTAAATTCCTAAAATCGGCTGTTTTTTGAAATTCATGTTAGACCAAACATAATTTTCAGATTTCTTCAGCTAGGCCTAATTATTCACTTCACTTCTCCCAATCTGTTTTTCCAGGTGACTTGCAAACAAAATCACGTGTAATCTACCTGTACCAGCAGAATGAGTGAATCTTGCCCATCGCCAGGAACCAGAGCAAAAGGGACCAGTGTTCTTATATCTGACACTGAGACATGGGAAAAACACAAGAAATTTACTGTAAGTTTACGAAGTTGATTAACTTCAAGAAGGTCTTCTCTTGGGATTTGGCAAGTCGAGATTTCCCATTTTTCTGCGATGAAACTTGTGAAAGTTCACTGGACTGCAAATCATGGGATCAGATCAGATGCAGTGAAGGAAAGAAGATGACATCTCTTCACCTTCATAACTTAATAGATGCTGACAATAATTGGGTGGAGAGTCACAACTTAACCAAAACGTATTCTACATCAATGTTCACCAACAAATTTCTTTTTCAAGGTCTACAAAGTTGTGGTGTCACAGTTTGGAAAAAAATGGTTTATCTTCCGACGATATAATGAGTTCCATGTTCTTTATGAAAAGGTAATGGATATATTTTCATCTGAATCCATAAAATTACTTCCATTGTTGGGGAAGTGAGCTAAAATAAGTCTGCTTCTTATCTGAATGCTATATAATTCATACCTTGGTAGGCCTACTTTTCGCCATTTTGCCCACCATCTGTGGTGCAGAGCTCATGTTTAAAAACTCTCATTGATTCTGAACCTTTGCAGTTGAAAAGAGCATTTCCTCATGTCAACCTGAAACTACCAGGGAAGAAGTTGTTCNGTACTTGTACCTATTTTCAGAGCTCGTCCAAGTGATTTTGTCTTCCGAAAAGTGATTGGAAAGGGAAGCTTTGGCAAGGTAAGCTTGAAGAATCCTTTCATCAGTGGTAGGCATTCAGAACAATAGTGAAGTAACACAAGTGAATTCATTCACTGTATTTGTGTGAGGGATTGGTTGATTGGGTCACCCTGTGTAGCTCTCACTCTCACTTTGCAGGTTTTCCTCGCCACCCAAAAAAGTGATGACAAGATCTTTGCTGTCAAGGTCCTACAGAAAAAAGCCATATTGAAACGTAATGAAGTGAAACACATCATGTCAGAAAGGAATGTATTGTTGAAGAACCTAAAACATCCATTCCTGGTTGGGCTGCATTATTCTTTCCAGACTCCAGAGAAATTGTATTTTGTCTTGGATTATGTGAATGGGGGTGAGGTAAGATTGTGTCAGAGGGTTGTGACATGACATGAGTCTAGTTGACAAACTGTACACTGCTTGCGCACTTTCTCTCTGGCCTGTCTCATTCCATGAAACATCAGCCACCAATAAACAGTATTCAGATTGTTTATCACTTGACTAGCCAGTCTACCCTAGGGACAGCTCGACTTCCAAGGTAGAACTCCATGGGTAATTCAGCTCCTAAATCTGGTAGTGACTGACTGTGTACAAAGGTTCTAAACCAACTTCCATATTACATGTATATTTTAGTTATTCTTCCACCTGCAAAGAGAACGATACTTCCCAGAGTCCCGTGCCAAGTTCTATGCCGCTGAAATTGCTAGTGCCATTGGCTACCTTCACAAAGAGAACATCATCTACCGGTGAGGGGCCTTCTTAGATATTCTTTTCCCAATATGCTAGACATTGTTGAAACTGTTTCAAAGAACCTTCAAAGTCTGTAAGAAAGAAACTTCGATTTCTGCAACAAAGTCAGACTCAAAGACAAGTGTTTGATGAATTTCAGTTAAGCTTCTTGGGTTTAAAATGATTGTGGTATCTTCTGAACTTGAAACGCATGTATTCTACAAGTAAGTCATTTACCGGGTATTGTCACTAGGAATACAATGGATTTCAAAATTGAATCCATCATAATATATGAAATGTCTTGTTCTTGCAGTGACTTGAAGCCTGAAAACATTCTCCTGGATTCAGTGGTAAGTTGTAATCATGGTGCTGAAAATGACTGGAATGGATAGTTTACATGACATCGCTCTGTCTGTTTGGTCTCCTGCTGCTATAACACATTGCCTCACGTGAGAGTTTTCTCATGCGAGTTGGCACTCAATAGGCAGTTCTCTATTGATGTTTTCCTTACCTCTTGCTGAAGCCAATGACAGAAAAGACTGCCCTTGTGCAATTCATTTCTGTTTCCTCACAGGGTCATGTTGTCTTGACTGACTTCGGTTTGTGTAAAGAAGGGGTGGAGAAGATGGGTACGACATCAACCTTCTGTGGTACACCAGAGGTGAGTGCATCTGGCTATACATTTCCACTGTGAGCAACATTACTACAAAAGGCTTTCTTATGTACAATTCAATGTTGTGATTGGCCAAAGGAGACTTTTATAATGCTCTTTGCTGAATGGACAATGCCACAATGAGATCTCCTGAATGCGGGAACTCTGAAGCAGAGATCATTGATGATTACAAACTCCGATCTCCAAATCCACCATCCCAAGGATGACAGGTTCCTACCAGTGTGTGCATAGTTGTACTATCCATCCTGGAACTAACTACTCAATGGACTCTGTTACTGTTTCAGTACTTGGCTCCAGAGGTTCTGAGGAAGCAGCCATATGACCGAACTGTTGACTGGTGGTGCCTTGGTGCTGTTCTCTTTGAGATGATGTATGGCTTGGTAAGTATTGTTTCTAAACAGAAAGGGTACTCCAACTTTTCTCACACCTACATCAGACCAGCTGCACTCTTTAGATTTTTCACAAACCAAACACAAGGTTTCTCTGGTAGAGGTACCGTAGTCAGGATCATTCATTGTTCCAATGCAAGTAGGAATCCATGCATCACCCATTGAGGCTACCTTCCACATGCGTCTGGACTTCTCAGCCAAAGGTGGACTGGTACCGATTGAGTCCAGAGTCCTTTCGGTTCAAAATGTGTTCCATGGACACCACTTTCTGATTTAGTCTTGTTGCATTGCAGCCACCTTTCTACAGCCGTGACACTGCTGAAATGTACGAGAACATTCTGACCAAACCGTTACGTCTCAGGACTAATGTCTCACTCCAAGGGAGGAACATTCTGGAGGGGGTATGTCATCAATGATATAATGAAACATGAGCTCTGTCTCTGCCAGAATCAAGGATTCCTTCCCATTTACTTGATCAAGCAACCTTTCCGAGGGAAGTGAGTCCAACTGCTTGAGCAACAAGGCGAAGGACCTGTGTACTGCCAGTGATATGCGAGTTGTGATGGGAAACTCCCATTGCAGGATTCACTTTCACGCAAAATGATTTAACTCTGATTGTGGTCATTTCCCTGAGTCTTGAATACTTTCAACTTCCAGCTGCTTCAGAAAGAGAAACAGTATCGTCTTGGTGTTACCAATGACTTCGAAGACATCAGAAGTCATGTCTTCTTCAGTAGCATCAACTGGGCAAACCTTGATGCAAAGCTGATTCAGCCTCCTTATAACCCCAATGTGGTGAGTTTTGATGTGGTATTCGTGATTTATCTGACCTCCTGCTCTCTTAGAACAGAGAAACGCTAGTGTGCAGAGTCATAGGAAGCTCTTTTGCACTATGACTGCATTGCTCAAATTCTCAGTCAAAGCCTGAGAACAGATGTCGAATCTAAAAGATCTATCCAGTATCAAGTTGTTCACCGACTCCCAGTCAATCTATAATGCGATTCCCTTTCTGTTTTTTTCCAGCAAGATCCAATGGACCTCAAACACTTCGACAGGGAGTTTGTTCGGGAACCAGTCCCACGTAAGTAATTCAATGAATTTTTTCCCCTTTTTTTGCACAAGTATAAGCTAACGGTCCCTTGGAGTTTTTTTTGCAAGATCAAGGGTGAGGTGCGTAAACAGTTGTGACACTATCAGTGTATTTTGTATTTCCTATTTTACTCTTTCAGAATCTGTTGGCAAGACTGTCGATAGTACCAAGTTGGTGAGCGCGAGTGTGCTGGAAGCAGACGATGCATTTGAAGGGTTCTCATACGTGCCACCAGCAGAGGATGCATTTGATTAACATCATCATGTGTGCTAGAACAGCTTGTGAAGACCACACCACCAGACTTTCTTTGAATCGGCCACCTGTCTGTGGTGCCTCAAAGTAGAATTCCTATTGCTATTGTCCATTTGTAATAGTACCAAAGCTTCTAAACTCTGGGGCTATAGTCAACTAATCAGCTGATCAAGTGTGGATCCAGGGGGGTCTGGACCCCCCTTGTTCTGGGCAATCATCGCTTTTTGTTAGGATTGGCCAGAAAACGCATCTCGGAGCATTTTGATGTTAAGATATCCTTGGGGGAAACTACAGCACCTGCCTCCAGCGGGCAACTTTGGTCACCATTCTGGGACCTCCCCTTCAAAATACCTTGGATCCGCCCCTGCTCATTTGATGGAGTGTTTGACTTCAGTGCAAAGGCCCCAGTGTCCAACCAAGGTGATGATCCTTGGTTTTTCAACTGCTACATGTATGTATTACATTCCTTCTGAATGATCCAAGGACCATAGTCTTATGTTAATCTGTATTCGTCCGTCAAGTGGAGACATTCACTTCCATTGATTTATCCATTTTAAAGATTTCTGAGGATGAATTTTTTTTCATATAATTAGTAAATTGTACACGTATATGTATAAATATATGATCAGGGATTTGCAATCTGTATGCAAGAAGTATTTTTAGTACGTTTTATCTGTAAATTGTATATGTTTATATGGGTATTAGACCCTTTATTGACTGAATCACTGGTGATATTCTGTGTGTCTACTGAAGGAAGATCGGTCAAGTAACATGGAGCAAATGGGCAATCCACGCAACAGGTCACTCCTTGACAATGGTTATGCACTCCAAACTGGGGTTCTTGGTGAATTTCGAGCAGAAATGATTGATCTTGTAGTTTTCATACGTTTAGATTGTACCAAAAAGAAACACTTATGTTCGGGAACTATTGTCATGGCCGACAGGTTGCATGGAATTGTCTAAATGTTCAAACCTGGTGCTATATTCAGCTCATCCTCACGTGCTGTGTTGGTTACTTGATTTTATTAGGTTGTTTGAAAAACTGCTGCAGTCTCTGAAGGAACAAGTACAATCATCTCATGTTCGCATTCATCATGCTCATCCGAGCTGTCATCCTGAATCCCGAGGTTGATCCTCACTGTCAATGAACTTAAATGCCCCTAAATGACTTAGTGTCATCCTCCCATGGCAGGGCTTTGGTCTCGCTCCTCTTCATACACTAGCAACCGAAGTGGGAGTGGATGAAGAGAAGCAAGGTAAAAACCTCAATTGTGGGAGGATGACATGGTGTGGGCCAACTAGTGATGTTTGCTGCTCAGGTGGTTAAGATTGTGGAGAAGTGCTTGTGACAGTCCCCTGCATGTTTCCATTTGGGTATTGGATAGTGCTAGTGCCATTTTCCATTGCTAACTACCGGTACTCCTGAAATCTGACCACATGCTGTGAAAAAGGTATGTGTTGCGTTGCTGGATGTGCAGTTGTGAACATGATATTTTTGTGGATATATAATTTCATTGATTATGGTGCTGTAAATACTTCAAATTTTTTGGCCTAGGTGGTCAGTGAGAAAGTATATAGCTTTATGTATGAAGCCTGCATATAGCGCAAATGTTTCAATGAGCTGTGTGTGTGAGCCAACCTACACCTAATGATTCTAAAGAGCTCTGTGTATTATGTGTGTAGTGATAAAACTATGTAAGTAAATGCCGACAAATTGGGCATTGGGAACAAGTCCCTTATTTCAGTTTCATTGAATTGTTGTCATATTCGCTCATGAGAAACCAGTGTTTTCCTGATATTTGTACGTGATTTCTCTTTAACTTATGATTCATTGAGTGATTTTACTATGATGTGCAAACATATGGGTATGTACATTTATCAGATAAACCAAACTGATGCAATAAATCTGAGGCAATATAACTTTTTCTTCTGTCATAATATGTGAAAATGTCTATCCTATCCTGGAGCAGAGATCTAGCTGGATGTCTGCTGGATGTCAGATGGAACAACTATGGCCTTTAAATGACTGCACTGCATGTGACTGGTGGGAGAACCAATACATGTATGGGATGATAGACTGTTTCCCTGACATACATGTATCTGCTGCCCAGGGGTTACTGTCTGTGCAGTTTATATTACCCCATGTGCACTCCAAATTTTGGAATTCAGGGCCATGCTTTTAGGCCTCAAAAGCAAGTCCTATCAGAGACAAAACCTAGTTGGCCCTTGGAATTCAGTACCACTACACTAGAGGCCCCTAGTGATCCATTCGTGAATGAGGGGAGAAGTGACTGGTGGACCAACAAAACCATCAGTCCAGTGACAAATGATGGGAGAAGTTAGTGGTTAACTCCATGGTTCAACTGTCCTGGGCGGGGCTTGATTGGTCCCTTTGGCTCATTGGTGGCAATACAGGTACACACTTGAGTAGTAGTAAATCAAGCTTTCTACTAATATTCTTGATGATGTCAAATAAATCTTTCGACCACATCGATCTCTAATGGGTTCCCAGTGTTGTTTCCAATACCAATCGATCACTTTGACGTTATGCAGCGTTACGTAGTCTTTGTAAACCTATTCACCAAGGATGGTTACCAAAGTAACATTGGGTGCGTGGGTTCCGGCGCGACACGTCGATGATAAAACGGTAAATATATCATCTAATCTCGAGTGTGTCTTGATTTTGACATGTCTGATGTGTGGTTGATGTATTTTGACAGATACTGGACAGGATTACCAGGTCTTTTCCCACAGCACAATCTGCTGCATATTTCGGTGCTGGTTATTTCGGTGAATGAATACAGGTGCAGTATACGTCAGTGATATGATATTCTGTATTTAGTCCCTTTCTTCTAGGCCTACTGGTGCACTCAACCATCCACAGAGATGATGATACTGGTGTAACATCTGCCAGTGTTTCGTGTGTCAGTGTTTCCCGTCATTGTTTGGGAAACGCTGTGTGTCCCTTATTGTCAAGTCGCATTTATTCATCAGTCAATAGTTGGGGAACACTCTCAGATGGGGAGCATTCAAACCCGCTACACTGTGTAATCCTTGGTGACACAGGTGCATCCGTGTGCGCCAGTCGCNATCTATCATCATCTTGCTGCCCCCCCCCCCCGGCTCTCCGCCAGGCCATGAATTTCTAGCTGTAGATCGACGAAATACTGAAACTTCAGGCAGGCCTACAAAAGTTTCGTAATGGCAAAAATAGATAAGTGAGCCTTATCTATAGCCCTGTTTACCAGTTTACACTACATAGAAATCCCCGGGCTTTTTGAGACCCGTGTCAAGCCCGGCTCTGAAAAATCCCCCCTGAGACGCGATGCGCGTCGACACCACTAAAATCTTGTGACGGTGATCTAAATTAATAACTAAATTATTAACTTTAATTTATGTAGTGATCTAAATTAAGCCGTCCAAAAACCCTTCCAGCCCTGAGAGCTTATTAGCCCCGGGTTTTTCATCCCCGGGTCTATTAGACCCGCGCTTTTAACAGGTGTAAAGAGAAAATGCCCGGGTTAGACGCGGGTTTTTATGTAGTGTAAACAGGGCTTATTTTTGGTAATGGTGAATTGCGCCATCAGTTTTCGATCAGAGGCCAAACGCATGTTCTGTTTGAATCATGACGTGAGAATATCCCGAGGCATGTCAGAAATGTCTAAAGAAATCCTCTATACTTGGAGAAAAATTGGATTAAATTCATGTAAAGTAGATAATCACTTGATCTCGGGTTAACCAAACTTGTTATGGAATTACTTTATTCGTTTGCCATACTTTTCATTGTCTCCACCCCGTAGGGCATGCGTGTCCCCACGGAATATGACCCAACTCGAATGCATTTTTATTCATGTTTCTTGTTTTTCAAGGTATTATGTTTAATTATACATGCAGTGTTGCCATAGACCTCGGGAATATAGGCCTAGTTCCAGTAAAATAAGTCTCATTTTCTTTTTGTGTTCGTGGGCTTAATATCGTTGTCCAACAACACTGGTGTTGGTCAGGAGTAATTTTCAACGGGTATGTGTATATATTTCGTGGATTTTTCAATCACCGACTCCAAGTTAGCAAAACCTTTAGTTTGACGATTTGTATATATTCTGTGGCGAGAACGGTACAGGATTGCAGGTGTAACAACTTAGGTGTTGATAAAGGAAGGTGAAGTACACACAATCATTTAGGCCTACGCCTATCGTAATATAATTGGTGTCGTGCGAGTGTTTGAGAGAAAACAGATTGAACACATAGGCCTACGGTACTTCATATGATTTGATTGACTTCACAACGTATAGGGAAAAATTGTGCTATATTCAGTGGATATTGATATTCTGAAGCAATTTAGCTGATAAATTCCGTGGATTTCATTGCTTTTGAGGATTTCATTGTTTTTTCAGTGGTTTGGTGCGTTGGCCGATCCTTTTGCACAGCGTTCTCTTGATTGGCTTGGGTTTTTCGCCAGAGAGAGAGAAAAATAGGCCTACAGGTGTATAGTGTCACAGTTTTCGCGTTTCTGAGTGTTTCTCCTCACTTTACGAGGGAACACGATCGACAGATTGTTATGTGTTCCTTCATTGAAAGTCTGACTTTCAATGAACGAACAGCTAGAGACAGCTAGAGAGACCAGCTCGAGAGAATAGACAGCTAGAGAGACCATGACATGGTCTCTCTAGCTGTCTAGCCTATTTCCAAAAGGAATGAAAGCGCTATGGGTATTAAAATTGACTAAAAAATCAGCCGAATCTTTCTAATTTTTTTAAATCTTTTATTACTCCACAAGTATATTTCCGACTTTTTGAAACACTGAGATATGGCGAACACTACAAAACGTTACACCGGTTGACGAGAACCGAGCGCTTATTTCTCGGATTGAATCCTCCTAGCCTGCGACCATCCCATTCGTAGAAGCTCTTCGCCAGCCAGGACCTTCACTTTTTCAGAAACGGTGCCATTAACTGNGTTTTTTGCCATTTTATCAAAACCTGAAAAAGTGAGATAGGCAAATATCTTAGCAGGGTGACGATGTTACCCTGTTTGTTACAACCAACCCCACCTATAGTTCAGGTCAAATGTGGGCTGCAATACCAAAGCATGTGGAAGTGGGCCTTATCACTCTGGACCAGTTGTACAGGCTTTACATCATTATTCAAATAGTATCCAAACAAACTTCTAAAACTACACAGGCAGTGAAGCAGAAGAGATTTTCTCATCAGGTCATTTTTTACTTTCATGTACTAAAAACGGTTTTTGTCGATTTTTTGGAAAGTCAATTGGGACATTCAGATGCCCTTTGGTACAAAGGTGGCCGGTATCAATGTCAATATATGTGAGGAAACTCAGCCCTTCCCAGTGGATATTCAAGGAAATATTAGCTCTGTTACAACCTACCCCTGTTACAACCAGCCCCGGTCTCCCCTACACACTGGGTAGGCCGACGGGGAGGTGACTGCCGGCAGTCATGGGGCAACAACTCTACCGGTCATGCCGGTAGGCCTACCAAATGAACTATGGAGTTACAAGAGTTACAAGTTACTTTCTTCCAGTAAGGTAAAAAAGTAGGCCTACCGCTCATCCTGCAGGTTCTCGACAGAGTATGCATCGTCAATACTTGTGAGTGTTCGATTACCACATGTTAATTTGTATGTATGTTGAAGAGAAGAAGCACAGCGCTCAGCAGGCGAGGAGGTCGAGGCGTCAATTTAAAGTTTCGTGTTCGACAAGAACGTGAAAAAGCATGCTGGTCTTTCCCTAATTAGACCTACAAAAGAATAATACATGCACGAAACTGCCATTGTCAGTCAATTTCCTCTTGCTTTTGAATCGCAGTCCCCGGCGCCGACAGAGTCAGTGTTCGGTACTTCCAGGGAGTCCCTTCAATTTTTCTGATGGAATGCCTACGAAGGCATTTGTCAAACCAAATGCCACGTGAAGCTCGCAAAGTAGGCCTAATCGAACAATCAGGCTACAGATTAAAGCTGAACTGAATGCATAAAACCAAGGCCACGCGTTTTAAAAAACGCCGCGCGCCACAGCGCGGGCAGTACGGGTACCTGAAATATAACCTGTGGCATCCGCCATGTTTTAGTGGGACTCCAAACATGATAGAGTACCCAAGCATGTAGATGGCAGCACTTTATTTGCGTCCTTACCACCAACAAGTGGAAGTCATGGCTGAAAACGCTGTAAAGTCCATGTGCATGTAGGCCTACATACCAAAAGCCAATGTAGGCCATCGGTATGCACAGGCTAAATCTGGGCCTATTATAGACAGTAGGCTTCATTCATCGCTCATATCGCATGAAATGGCGGAAAAGCTGTAATAAAACAAATACATGTATTACAGAAGCTGGTTATACGTGTAGGCCTGACACGACTATCATACACTCAAAAATTGGCGAGAGCATTCACTTGCCAGATGTTTCACCCATCGGGCCCCACCCGCGCCTATCCATAGGCCTATGGAACATGCACACACTGAGCTAAGGGACGAACAAAAACGCCCAAATTTAGACCTAGCAAATATGAGAACCGAGTCTAAAATGAAAACAGTACCGGGTACTATGAATGATACACATCCTGATAGTCAAAGTAGTAGCCGAACATAAACCAAAACAGCCGTAAAATTTTCTTCACAAGTATTCCTCGTCACCGAATCTTGACGTGTCACGGCCCTATTGTGCCCTTCCCATAACCTCGGCCATATGACCAATACTCGATGAACGGACCATAGGCCTACATAGGCATTTACCCCTTTGCGAAACCTGGAGACGACTATACCCGAATACGCAATAACTTCGCCTGGAAAAAGGGCTCGATAAACGCAGCGGACCGCTGGTCTTGTGGGAAACGCCCCGTCTTCCAAGCCAATACTTGGAAGTTCGAATCCGGGCTCTTCCTTTTTTTCATTTGAATACATTTTCAGTATTTCCCTTTTCTGGTATGTAGGCTTACATGCACATGTACTTTTCGCGTGGTCAGGACGCAAAATAAGGTGGTTACACCTACATGCTTGGGTAGACTCTACTCTATCATGTTTGGAGTCCCACTTGCGTGGCCTCGGATGCATGAGGTTCAGCTTTAAAGGCCGACATATAAAGTTGGTCTCGGACCGTCGGCCAAATCAGGGAACTTTTCCCTCTGAAAAAGTCCCTGCCGTAACACACTCTCAGCACGCTGTCCATGAAGGCCATGTTTGTCCGACAATATCCGAAGATGAACGAGACCAACCGATCTAAGTATGACGCGTCAGGAAGCAATGGTACGTTCTGCCTGGAAGAAGCCACCACAAGCAACCTCGTCACCAAAACAAACGTACGCTAACATACTCCATAAATGTGTCTATGTCTAAGTGCCCAGGTTCCCAGGTTGGAAAAATCAAAGCTTTGGTTAAGTGGACTTGTTAATTACTTGTCTGTCTCTATGGAGGCAAGCGAAGACAACAAAACGTTGCTTGTCAATTTCATCCCACGTTTGCTGCAGTAAACACTGCATAATCTCCCTAATCAACATGCTCTGAGATTTCTGCATGAGTTGCAATGGGCTATAACGGAAAAGTTCTGGTCCATGTACATCATTTATCGAATATGACATTATTATGCACCAACATGGACTTGTTATGAATACGCTGAATACTTGATTAACAACGCTCATCTATTAAATGTAGTAGTTTTTTCACATTCATTAAAATTGGATGATTGGCTGAGTTATGGGAGTGGTAGAAGGGAGACTGCAGCGTGATCGGAGACGGGGGAATGTACTTTCTTCTTAACCAGACACGTTCTATCAGTAATTATTCATATGACACAATGTAATCAAGATGATCATGACTGATTTAGACAGCGGACGCCGGATCAGGTAAGATTGTCATTGAGAGCACAACCGTTCGTCCTGTCACACGGCTTTGGAACAAATTCCCTTTCATCATTTCGAAGTTGGGTTAATACTCAAGGTAAGTTCTGGTAAGGTCGGGTACGAAATGCCAAGGCTTTCGTAACGAATTCCCTTTCATTTTGTTCTGAAATTATGGTTTTCTGTATAAAAAATGCCATTTTCTTTATCATGTTTCTTTTCCCTTGTGATCGTCTGTCTGATCTAAAGTCTGCCGCACACGGCAGCTATCTGCTGAGCAAAACGTTATTCGAGACCGTTTGCTCAGCAGATAGCTCACCGCGGGAGCTTTCTGCCTCGCGAGGCAAAAACTCACCGAAATTACGCGCAAACGCGAGCTACATGTACCTGCTGAGCAAACGGTCTCGAATAACTTTTTGCTCAGCAGATAGCTCCCGTGTGCGGCAGGCTTTACGTTTACCACTTGAGGTGAAGAACAGCGATGCTATATCACAGGTCGGCACCCCACTCCATATACCTAGCTCTCACTTCTGGGTTGGTAGAGGGAATCTACCGAAGGACAACGTAAGTTTTCAAACCTATGAAACTGACCGATGAACGTCCTGTCTCCGTTATTATTACAGCTCGATGAGCACGATTTCATTCGCTGACGAACCTCACGACGACGCTCTTCGCCCACCAATCAAATTAGAGAACACATACCAGTTACGACCCAATAAGAAGCTTTCTACCTTAAGCGTTACGAATATAATTAAGGATGTACTGGAGAGTTATCTCGCCGAAGAGAAGTATGAGCCAGAACTTTGTAAACAGATGACGAAGACTCTATCAGAAGTAAGTACAAGATGACGCGTGAATCATCGAGAATTTCATTTGACGTGTCCAGTAGAACGATCGTGACTGGTCTAACAGCACTGGCGAATGCACAAACGCGGGAACCAATCACAGCGCTTGTTCAGTACGCCTGGTATTTTGATTGGCTGAGGGAGGGCCAGGACAGCCCGCGAAGCCCCATGGTAACGTCTGCTACCGGTTCCGTCCGAAATGCCCGGAAATTCAAAGCTTTTCTCAGCCTCAACCGGGGGTCTTTTCTTGACTGGCAGGCGCAAGGGTCAACTCATTGGGTGATTTCAAAGTTGGTGTTGGTGTTAGTGTTGGGTGTCAGTGTTGGTGTTGGTGTCTACCCAGACCCCCAAACACCATGACAGGTGACACCGAGAGTGAACACTGGTGTCAACACTGGTGTTTGGTCCACACCGGGTGTTGGTGGATGGTGTTGAACTGATGCCCAAAACACCAGGTAACTGCTTGACTTCAAAGTTGGTGTTGAGATGGGGGTTAGTGTTGGTGTCAGTGTTAACACCTGGTGTTAACACCAACTTTGAAATCACCCAATGGATCTAATGGTGTTTCGTTCTCCTTACAGGTTGTAAAAGCAAGAGTCAAGGAGCTGATGGTGCCGCGGTACAAGATTATTAGCATAGTTCACATAGGCCAGTTGGGCAACCAGGGATTGAAAATAGGTAGCCGGTGTCTTTGGGACCATAAATCTGACACGTATTCTTCATATGAATTTAGAAATAATTCTTTATTTGCTGTTGGGACTGTATATGGAGTGTATGCAGAATAGCGTTCGGTGTATCCCTAGCTTAAGCGAGCAAGCCTACTGCAATTTCGGACGCTCTTGATGTAACCGCCAAGGGGCCTAAGGATTTCTTAGTTTGTCTTGGGATCCTTTTGGTAGAATGCTCCCTGGTGATACACGGAGGCAGCACACAAGAATTCATGTCACACAGCACCGGCGCGAAATCATTGCTTACCCTGTTCCCTTGAAATTTTTAGATTGTCACTGAATTAAAAAATATCTACATGTAGGCCTACACAGAATACAGGTACATGTATGTAACTGTAAGTTGTTGATGTACAATTTGTAAATATGATATCAAAACCACACTCTCTTGGTAGTTCCTGTTTGTGATTTTTTTCTGATTGCATCTGATTGACCGAGGTTGTGCAAAAGAATGATACGACGGGTACATGATTCCCTTCTGCTAGTCATGCTGAATAGAGAAAGTGAAATTGGAAATGGGAATCTTGAGATTTGGTATGTTTCTTCAAGACGATCCACCAAACACGTAGACAACATTAGAAGAGCCTTTCATTTGGGCCTGAAGCATAGACGCCATTTAAGCAGAAAGCAGAAAGCTATGGCCAATCGCTGTAAGCTGATTCGTGGTCACCACCACGAATGACGTCGCTGGAGATCCAAGTACACATGGAAGAGGGACTCAATTCCAGCCAAGGACCCTTCTTAAACCTTGATGACCACTTTGCCGAGGTTCTCTTGACCTGAGAACAGGCTCAGGAGTGCATCTACCATGTTCTCAAAACCGTCGACCACTCGTTCACGGAACTTCACCTTCCCCTGGAAAG
>NMRB01000187.1:421959-454004 GCA_002633025.1 Notospermus geniculatus | reverse complement strand
GCCCCCCCCCCCCCCGCCCATCCACTTGTGCTTTCAGATTGTCCTCCAATTTGAAACAGCCGATGACGTGATATCAACTCAGAACTCAGAAAATTGCAAGTATCAACAATAAAGGGTGGATTAAGGCGGTGCGGCAATGATTTATGGTAAAACATGTACACAGAATGAGCACGAAGACCTAAGACCATTGCTCGCACCCTCTGATCAGATATTCGCCAGGACATTCGGGATGTAAAGTAAACGAAGGAACAGCCATTGGACTTGAACAGCCATCAGTCTTACGTCATGGCGCTTGCAAGTGTCTATTGGCCTCTAGATAAATTCAACACAAAGGAACACACAATTGGCTATTTTCCCCGCCCATGGAAGCACCAAGGTCGTGTATCTTTGGTACCTGGCCCCCTCGGTGTCCCAGACACAGCACTAAAACTCAGCGGTCGAGGTCAAATCAGCCTCTTTAATGTATATCAGAGGAAATTTTCTCTCATCTTCATGGCGTTTATTGAGGCTCATCGGCCTCGTATCGGGCTGAGGTTGCCTTTGATTCAACTCAGATATCACAACCATGCACTCATCTTTGGAATTCGTCTCTCAATGCTTGGAAAAGACGAGGGGAGACTCATTGTGAACCGAAAAGGTAGTCGAATACCTGGTCCACTGATGGACTTGAATAAATGGTCATGCATTTTCTTTAGTTATAATTTTAGAAGTAGAATCTTACGTTTGCGAGTGAATGATGGAAAAGTTTGGAACATCACATACAAAAGACGCTATTCACCTCGGTGGGGTTTGCATATACAACGAGCCGGTAAAAGATTTAGAAGATGGAATCGGCTAATAACGAAACTAGCTTTTTATAAAACCACAGATTCACCCACAACATATGCAGTCGATTACGCAGAGATTTCTAAGGGTAAGTAAATTGCCCCCCTAGCGAAAAAAAGCTAGCTACGGCCCTGCTCCCTCACTTGACATGCACCTACTGAGATGGCTCGAACTTGGAAAAAATTGCTTACTTCATGTACGGGTCAACCGTGAGAAAGACAGCCTCCGCAACGAACTCTGTAAATACAAAACGGCGGTTGGACGAGCAGGGGGAACGATGGGCGTAGACTCGAAGGCCCGATCTTGTAAATGAGTGTCGGTGAATAACGCATGAGCATGGAAGTATCAGATTCAGTAGGCCTAGTTTACCTGGCTACAGCAAGCAACGAAGGAAACTCTCGTTCGCTATAGTCGGAAAAGTCACGGTTCGGCCCGTCATTTCCGGTCAACATATAGGCTAACACCTTGCAGCTATCAATAAATCGGAAAGTCGTCTCCGAATATTTCGCAAATTTTCGACCCCAATCGGGGTCTTCCTCAGGCGCTATGTAGAAGAGATCCCAGAGGTGCTATCCAGAGAAAATACGGTGTAGGCGCTATAACGGCATTACCTCCATCCTTCGGAGCAGGCAGGGTCTCCTCCTCAAAGATAAAGTCATCCTTAGTCACGTTACCAAGAAGGGGTCCTCGCACCCTCCACACTTTAGAAGTCACGCTCATTTTGTCAAGCACGTCTCCACTGTACGACGAGATTGCGAGCTGTACTGGGGCGAAATGCTATCTATATTTGCCTATTTTATCATTTAGAGTACACACCGTCCATGGATATAATGTCCATGGATGGCCGATACCCTTGACCTGGGGGTCACTTATTCAGGACAGAAGAATGGTATTCAGCGGAGAGGTGCTTACGGGCGAGCGTTGTAAAAACCATTGGATTATGGCTTATGCCTAGGTCACATATCCACCGGGCCCCCTACGATTTTCCCCACCGGCGGCTTGCCGTGGATTTCAGAGACCGTACGGGTCCATTTCGAATTTCATGTCTACGGTGTGTGTGGTCACATATTCTACGGTGCCCGGTGAAAATTGGTGGAGAGTAATCGCAAGACCCGTCAACAATCGGCCTAGGTCACATATCCACTCCGGGGCCCGTACGGCGAGTAAAAACAGATATTTTGGCCGATTTTCGCCAATTTCGTACGGTGCCCGGCCGGTTCCCTCACGGTCGCCACGGGCACCGGGACATTTTTCACCAGCCAAACGGGCGCCGCATTGATTAGCTTGCTGCTCCCAATTCTCCCGGCGTTTTCATGTGATCGGTAGGCCGTAGAATGCCCGTAGAAGGCCCGTAGTGTACCCTGCGGGTCCTGTGCGGGCTCCTGCCGGTGACCGGGCGGGCTTCGCACGATTTTGTCTGCCAATTCTCGTGAAAAAAGTTTGACGGGTACCGTGCGGTGTACCACCTGTTCATCGGACGGAGCTCGGAAGCTTACCGCACGGCATCCGGCCGACACCTTCACGGTTTGTTGACGGGCGTCTTGCGATTACTCTCCACCAAGTTTCGCCGGGCACCGCCCGAACGCCGTAAAATATGTGACCACATGAAAGTCGTAATGGGCCCGTACGGTCTCTAAAATCCAGGGCAAGCCGTCGGGTGGGGAAAATCGTAAGGGGCCCTGTGGATATGTGACCTAGACATAAAGGTGCCGGCCGGTTGCCGTGTGGTAAGCTTCCGAGCTCCGTCCAATGAACAGATGCGCCGCAAGGCGCCCGGTTGGGGCCCGGCCGGGGTACTCATGGCGACCGGCCGGGTGCCGTGCGGCACCCTTGAGAACCGCAAGGCGCCCGTCAATTTTTTTTTCACGAGAATTGGCAGAAAAAAATCGTGCGAAGCCCGCCCGGTCACCGGCAGGAGCCCGCACAGGACCCGTAGGGGACACTGGGACCTTCTACGGGCTTTCTACGGCCTACCGGTCAGATGAAAACGCCGGGAGAATTGGGAGCAGCCAGCTAATCAATGCGGCGCCCGTACGGCTGGTGAAAAATGTCCGGTGCCCGTGGCAACCGTGAGGGAACCGGCCGGGCACCGTACGAAATTGGCTGAAATTGGCCAAAATGTCTGTTTTTACTCGCCGTACGGGCCCCGGAGTGGATATGTGACCTAGGCATTACGTGGACACAAGGGCCCATATTTTCAAAGCTGTTTTAACGCTAAAATGCATTTTAGTCCAGCACTTGCATGCTTATAAGCATGCAAGGGCGTTAAAACAGCTTTGAAAATATGGGCCTATGAATGCAACTCTTTTATATGCTTTGTGAATAAGGTCCCAGGTCATAATTTAGACAATCTGTTGATCTTCCAGCGTGCACTTTCTTGGAACTTTGAGTTTTATGTTGAAGAGGCCTACCTTGGAGGAATTATACTGAGTATAATTCCTCCAAGGGCGTACATGTACCTACAATAGCAGTATATTCTTTGTATTATTATACATGTATTTAATGCCATGCACAGGCTAACACAGAGCTTCCTTTTTTCAAGGACAAACAGATAATAATGCTTTGGTTTCAGCCCTATATTGTATTGTCTTTACGTTTTCTAAAATCTACATTTGATTCAAAACTCTCAGTTTTTCAGCTATCGATCAGTAGGCCTATCATTGAATTTCTTGTTCCTTTGTCTATTGTTACATGTTGAAAAGGAAAAGAGTTTACATTGTCTACTAAAAACAAAGCTGGATGCGAGAGTTTGAAAACGTTGAAAAGACACGTTGTCGATACTGAGACAAAAAGCTGAACTTTGTTTGATAAATCGTTTTCATTCTGTCCTCACCATTTAGAACCAGTGATATTCATCGACCACCACTCACAGTTTTTATTATTGGAGTTAAAGTTACCATGTGGAATCCTTTCTGCGTGTAAATCAGGGAACGTTTCCCAAGACCAGTCCAGTTAGAGCAAAATCGCACCCAAACACGAGGACAGCTGATGTCTGGAAAAACGACAACTTGGAGCGCAGCCGGCTTTTACCACGTATTTGTGCATTCTCCCAGCCCAGCCTCAGCTCCTTCCCGCTCTAATATTCATAACGAACTCGTGAAATGTTGATTGGCCGACGTGATTAAAACAGCCAATGAACGCCACGCTTACTTGCATTCGCACCACCACCATAATACTTTTCTTTGCCGACCCGCCCTCTACAAGGACCGTCGAACTTCTTATAGAGTGCGAACGAGTCGACCTGCTCAATATTCCTGATGCACTCTCTCCGCTAACACCGGGTTCTCTTTACGACTTTCTATTTCATGCTTTTGTGTGCTCATTTGGTGACAACAATCTCACATTCGATTGAAACCCTCATATTTTTCGATGGTAAGATATTCAGTACAACATAATTTCCCTGTCATTTGAAGGTAAAAAAGGAGGAGAAAGTGTCACTGTCATATGAATAAAGATTAGTAAATGCTTTTACTTGAATTTTGCAATACAAATGCATTAGGCAATGCTGTACAAATCTGAAGTAAAAGCACTTGCTAGTCTTTATTCATATGACCCCGTTTGCAGACGTTTTGAAGTTTCAGGATTTGTTGATCCGCCCCCCCCCCCCGCCCTAGGATGGATTAAGGCGGTGCGGCAATGATTTATGGTAAAACATGTGAACAGAATGAGCACGAAGACCTAAGACCATTGTTTGCACCCTCTGATCAGATATTCGCCAGGACATTCGGGATGTAAAGTAAAAGAAGGAACAGCCATTGGACTTGAACAGCCATCAGTCTTACGTCATGGCGCTTGCAAGTGTCTATTGGCCTCTAGATAAATTCAACACAAAGGAACACACAATTGGCTATTTTCCCCGCCCATGGAAGCACAAAGGTCGTGTACCTTTGGTACCTGGCCCCCTCGGTGTCCCAGACACAGCACTAAAACTCAGCGGTCGAGGTCAAATCAGCCTCTTTAATGTATATCAGAGGACATTTTCTCTCATCTTCATGGCGTTTATTGAGGCTCATCGGCCTCGTATCGGGCTGAGGTTGCCTTTGATTCAGCTCAGATATCACAACCATGCACTCATCTTTGGAATTCGTCTCTCAATGCTTGGAAAAGACGAGGGGAGACTCATTGTGAACCGAAAAGGTAGTCAAATACCTGGTCCACTGATGGACTTGAATAAATGGTCATGCATTTTCTTTAGTTATGATTTTAGAAGTAGAATCTTACGTTTGCGAGTGAATGATGGAAAAGTTTGGAAAATCGAATACAAAAGACGCTATTCACCTCGGTGGGGTTTGCATATACAACGAGCCGGTAAAAGATTTAGAAGATGGAAACGGCTAATAACGAAACTAGCTTTTTATAAAACCACAGATTCACCCACAACATATGCAGTCGATTACGCAGAGATTTCTAAGGGTAAGTAAATGTGAGACTGCGGTCAATAAGAACAAGATTCCTTTTCCACATTCAACTCATTCACAAGTAAGAACAGAATGTGAATGGGAATGTATGGTGAGCTGTCAATTAGTTGACCACGCAATAGATGTCACTACGGTCCAATTCAATGCCGAGCGGACTCATTCATGGTTGATTGAGCACCAATCAGGAGAATTTTATACTGTCTTGGTCCGCTAGAACTTCGCTGACGTCTTTTTATACATGTACTTCTGGGCCCATATTCATAAACCCTAGCTTAGCTGGCTGCTAATTGTGTACATTGGTCTGTACAAACTAGGCACTTTGGAAGGCAACTAGGCCTGGCAAGGTTTTATATATATGGGCCCTGGTTGCTCGACTTGAAAGTGCCAGCCTGAAGAACACCCCGATTGGGGTCGAAAATTTGCTAAAATTTCTGGAGGACGACTTCGGTTATTATATCTGACGTCTTTTTTGCGACGGATATAAAACGCGCCTAACTGCTCCTATTCAATGCCAGAAGGTAACGCACATCGTAGGCCTACTGGCGGGGTGTCCCGCAGGCGTCGGTTCGAACTTGCCACGCTTGCACTCAAATAGCCTGGCAAAACCGTACGTTTGATTCCAGTTTACCACGCAATCGGCGCTGACGAGGAAATCCTTCGGAAGTTCGTCGGACGGAATGAAGTTCCGACAAATTCCTTTGGAATTTTTCGTCCTGTAGGCCTACCGCAAGAACGCAGCACCTAGCACCTATGGTGGACTCGCATCGAGTGGAACTATGACTTTGTCGACGAGAGTATTGCTTTCACAGCGATGTCGAGCGACGCAGTCAGTAATGACATCGCTCCAGCAGCCAAGATCCGTCCTGTCGTCACGTCTCGACCTTGAACCCTCTCATGACCTTTGCAATAGGATGTTATTGGGCCATACAGAACATTACCTAATGCATCTCAAATCAATGAAAAACCCTGCTTCGTAATTTTCCATTTATCACCAAACTGAGTACATGTGTCCAATTCGTCAAAATGACAAATCCACGGTTCGTCATTTTAACGAACCCTTGTTGTGCGGTATCTCAAACAATCTCTAACGAGGTTCGTCCAGATGACGAACCATGGATTGTCATTTTGACGAATTAGATACTCAGTTTGGTGATAAATGGAAAACGAACTTAAGCTCGTCATTTTGACAAAGCAGAGTTTTTCAGTGAAGGTTCTTTCCATTCATTAGGATGGGTGTTCGCAAGACAACGAATAAAGCTCAAGGTTGGGATCATTACTCTCTTGCAACCTGTCGCTGTGCATATCATGAGTTTGGTCCGATGTGCAGCTGAGTGTATTCTCACGAAGCCGTGTCGGTCCTTCAGCTGGACGCGACTCGGGAGAGTCATCGGGCAGTGTCAAATGATGAGGTGGAACGAAGGCCAAGTGAGGAAGAAATTTATAAGTGAAAGGCAACATAAACATAAGGAGATGTATTTCACAAGGACACATACCAGCGGTCCGTAACTTATTGACAGAGATCGGCCAATTGACCGAGTCGTCGATTGACTGGGCTGCCCACTTGGGCGGTCCACTGAACGAGGTCGGCTAATCAGCCTCACTGCCATTTAGAACACCAGTGTGATATCTTAGAACACCTCGAGTGAAACACTTTCAGAACCCTGTCGCCGCCAGGCTTGTTTCAACTGAAAAAACCACAGCGACGCTTTCATCCTGGCTCGCAATGGCATTGCGCCACCCCAGTATACGCTGAGCAAACATCCCAGTGATTGGCGCTTCTCCATTTGCAACAGGTGGCCTGTACAAATAAAATTTGTGTTGCATTGACCGTTTTTGCTTGGAACTATAAACGGATACATGTAAAATTAATTAAAATGGGCGTGATGACTGACAGTTTCTAGATCATGATCATCTCTTGCTCAGGATATACCAACTGACCTACACCACCACTTAAAACTTCTATCAGTGAAATCGGCAGATATGCAGGTAAGTTATCAATCGATTACGTCGTTTACCAATCTCATCAGATACAAGGACGTGCCGCAGCGATTTACCAAGGTTTCCGCTCAGTTTTGTTGAAATCACATGGATCGAAAGACATCATGCTAAAATCATGAGCAGCCTTTTTCACGTGAGGAGGGGCTTGAGTAGGAATTGAAATCCCCAGCTCAGACGGGCCATATCGATTTAGCGGAACCTGCGGAAACTACGGAAACTAACGGAAACTGCTCAGACGCAGCTAGCGCAAAACTGACGGCACATCGCCTTGACTTGAGGGATGCGTCGTACTAGAATCGAACCACAAGTCGAATCTCATTAGTTTGCCCTCGGGTCATGTTCTTGAAACCCATCCAGTGGTTCTCAGCGCTCGCTTTTTATGCCACCGTACATAAGTTAAAGTGCATGTGGTGTGACGTAGTGTGCAAGCGCTACCAACCAACATATAAATTACCTCAGGATGTTAGACTTGGCGGAAATGATTTCGGGCACTACTCAGACAACTCAGGGCTTTCACATTAACTTGTTCCCTACCTGTGTCATGACTTCCACAATTTTTTATGGAAAGTCAATTTGAGAAGATGCTGGGGTCTTTAGACTTCCAGCAATTCGTTTTGGGGGTCATGACTTCTTGTTATATTTTACTGGGGTCAAATCTTCCTTTCGTATGCTGCTACCGTTACCGCGTGCGAGCCAGGAGTGTGTGGTTGCCTGGGCGAAGGGAATCCCTAGTTCGATTTCAGCTGCGATAGCAAGGATGGGACTTCCACACTTTCTCTATCAGCGTATCATCGAATTTACCAGCGTTTTTGAGACTTCAGAGTTATTTATATTTGCGTCATTTCTGTAGTTTACATGCGTAATAGACGCCATACGCAGGCTTAATGAAAGCCCTGGAACCAATGCAATTAACAAGGTATTTTACTGGGCCTCTTTCAGACCAAGTGTCTCCTAATCCTTCTCCTGGTGATGACGTCATACACCTCGGCCCGCATCTGCGACTACGACGAATGCCGACCAATGGGCGAACACTGTTACGCTAACTGTACAGGCACAGACACGGAGGCTTACCTATGCGCTAGAAAATGTGTCGATACTGAAAGACACTGTAAATATGGCAGGGTGGAGTGCGATTAACCCGAGAAACCTGTGACAGCAAACTTTCAGAAAATGTTCTGAAAAACAACCACAACATTCGCTGTTAATCACAGATCGAAGCAATAAATCCGTACAACAAAGTTTCATTCGTCTTTTTAATTGGTTTATTACCCTTCGGCCTCATCTGCGCTGAGAGGTCTCTTCCATCGAACATATTTCACAGAATGTTCAAAAAGTAATTGAGATCTGGGACACACCTTAAAACTGAAAGCAGCTTTTCTGTGCTGGAATAGATTTGACAGGCGTTCTAACCCGTGTCCGACGGAAACAATGGCGGCTCTGGCGGCCATATTTGTTACGCGAACCAAAAAATGCGCAGTCAGCTTTGTTTCCTGAAATATTGAGAGAGCCATGAGTTCTGACTTGGCTCGTTATTGACTCTTTATCAATAATATTGAGTGATGTGAATCTATCGTGGGAAGACACCACAGCCATGGAGGAAAGATGCACTGTCAAAGCGAGTCGCCCTTTCTATCGAATCCGGGAAACGGGAATCGAACCCAGAACCTTAGAATTGACAGGCGCTAGATGTTTGCACTACACCACTCTGATAGCCGACAGGTTTTTGTTTCCTGCATGCAGCAATCCACCAGAACAAAGTGAGTGCATGTGCCTGAGTTCGCAGATGTCAAAACGATTGATACATAATCCTTCCATTCATCAGATACGGGTAAGGTTTCAATCAAGTGTAAATCAAGCACAGCTGGTATATGAAACCAATATCCTGAAAATGAACTCAAAACTTGTCAATCCGTGACTGGGTAACCAGACAGTATTCGTCAGCTGCTCGTCATCGATAGGCCTACGTACTTCAGCAAGCCTCTCGAAATGGTAAGTTGCCGATGAATATACATTCGTATTTGATTAAGTGTTGCGCAGATCCAAGCTGCACTTGGAACAGTGGCTCGGGCAGACAAAGTTAATCAGACATACATGCAGTGGAGCTTTTGATTCCAATACCAAAATCTGCCTCATTTTTTGGTCCATCAAATCTCTCTTTTTTCGATTACTTTACAATTCGAATCGAGTTGTTCGTCCAGATGACGAACCATGGATTGTCATTTTGACGAATTACTCAGTTTGGTGATAAATGGAAAACGAACTTAAGCTCGTCATTGACAAAGCAGAGTTTTTCAGTGAAGGTTCTTTCCATTCATTAGGATGGGTATTCGCAAGACAACGAATAACGCTCAAGGTTGGGATCATTACTCTCTTGCAACCTGTCGCTGTGCATATCATGAGTTTGGTCCGATGTGCAGCTGAGTGTATTCTCACGAAGCCGTGTCGGTCCTTCAGCTGGACGCGACTCGGGAGAGTCGTCGGGAAGTGTCAAATGATGAGGTGGAACGAAGGCCAAGTGAGGAAGAAATTTATAAGTGCAAGGCAACATAAACATAAGGAGATGTATTTTACAAGGACACAGACCAGCGGTCCGTAACTTTCGGTCGATTGACAGAGATCGGCCAATTGACCGAGTCGTCGATTGACTGGTCTGCCCACTTGGGCGGTCCACTGAACGAGGTCGGCTAATCAGCCACAGCCTCACTGCCATTTAGAACACCAGTGTGATATCTTAGAACACCTCGAGTGAAACACTTTTAGAACCCTGTCGCCGCCAGGCTTGTTTCAACTGAAAAAACCACAGCGACGGTTTCATCCTGGCTCGCAATGCCATTGCGCCACCCCAGTATACTTTGAGCAAACATCCCAGTGATTGGCGCTTCTCCATTTGCAACAGGTGGCCTGTACAAATAAAATTTGTGTCGCATTGACCGTTTTTGCTTGGAACTATAAACGGATACATGTAAAATTAATTAAAATGGGCGTGATGACTGACAGTTTCTAGATCATGATCATCTCTTGCTGGGGATACCAATTGACCTACACCAACACTTACTTCTATCAGTGAAATCGGCAGATATGCAGGTAAGTTATCAATCGATTACGTCGTTTACCAATCTCATCAGATACAAGGACGTGCACCAGTGATTTACCAAGGTTTCCGCTCAGTTTTGTTGAAATCACATGAATCGAAAGACATCATGCTAAAATCATGAGCAGCCTTTTTGAGTAGGAATTGAAATCCCCAGCTCAGACGCAACTAGCGCCACAACTGACGGCACATTTGAGAAGATGCTGGGGCATTTAGACTTCCAGCAATTCGTTTTGGGGCTCATGACTTCTTGTTATATTTTACTGGGGTCAAATCTTCCTTTCGTATGCAGCTACCGTTACCGCGTGCGAGCCAGGAGTGTGTGGTTCCCATGGGCGAAGGGAATCCCTAGTTCTATTTCAGCTGCGATAGCAAGTATTTGGCGTGTTGAAGAAAATTTGGTCGGCGCGCGACTTCCAATTATCTTGATACCTGCGTCAGCCGGGGTCCTATACTGGCGTAATGGAGACTGAGTATACAGATGGGACTTCCACACTTTCTCTATCAGCGTATCATCAAATTTACCGGCGTTTTTGAGTAATAGACACCATACGCAGGCTCAATGAAAGCCCTGGACAACCAATGCAATTAACATGGTATTTTACTGGGCCTCTTTCAGACCAAGTGTCTCCTAATCCTTCTCCTGGTGATGACGTCATACACCTCGGCCCGCATATGCGACTTCGACGAATGCCGACCAATGGGCGAAGACTGTTACGCTAACTGTACAGGCACAGACACGGAGGCTTACATATGCGCTAGAAAATGTGTCGATACTGAAAGACACTGTAAATATGGCAGGGTGGAGTGCGATTAACCCGAGAAACCTGTGACAGCAAACGTTCAGAAAATGTTCTGAAAAACAACCACAACATTCGCTGTTAATCACAGATCGAAGCAATAAATCCGTACAACAAAGTTTCATTCGTCTTTTTAATTGGTTTATTACCCTTCGGCCTCATCTGCGCTGAGAGGTCTCTTCCATCGAACATATTTCACAGAATGTTCAAAAAGTAATTGAGATCTGGGACACACCTTAAAACTGAAAGCAGCTTTTCTGTGCTGGAATAGATTTGACAGGCGTTCTAACCCGTGTCCGACGGAAACAATGGCGGCTCTGGCGGCCATATTTGTTACGCGAACCAAAAAATGCGCAGTCAGCTTTGTTTCCTAAAATATTGAGAGAGCCATGAGTTCTGACTTGGCTCGTTATTGACTCTTTATCAATAATATTGAGTGATGTGAATCTATCGTGGGAAGACACCACAGCCATGGAGGAAAGATGCACTTTCTATCGACTCCGGGAAACGGGAATCGAACCCAGAACCTTAGAATTGACAGGCGCTAGATGTTTGCACTACACCACTCTGATAGCCGACAGGTTTTTGTTTCCTGCATGCAGCAATCCACCAGAACAAAGTGAGTGTGCCTGAGTTCGCAGATGTCAAAACGATTGATACATAATCCTTCCATTCATCAGATACGGGTAAGGTTTCAATCAAGTGTAAATCAAGCACAGCTGGTATATGAAACCAATATCCTGTAAAATGAACTCAAAACTTGTCAATCCGTGACTGAGTAACCAGACAGTATTCGTCAGCTGCTCGTCATCGATAGGCCTACGTACTTCAGCAAGCCTCTCGAAATGGTAAGTTGCCGATGAATATACATTCGTATTTGATTAAGTGTTGCGCAGATCCAAGTAGCTGCACTTGGAACAGTGGCTCGGGCAGACAACACATGCAGGGGAGCTTTTGATTCCAATACCAAAATCTGCCTCAGATTTTGGTCCATCAAGTCTCTCTTTTTTCGATTTCTTTACAATTCGAATCGAGTAGCACCACATGTCTATAACACCAGACTTTTCTAGAGTTTCAGATTGTAAAGTTCCACTTGAAAAAGACCCCGGTTGGGGTCGAAAATTCGTGAATTCTGGAGTTTGACTTCTTGCTTATTATCATTTTGTGTGTCAATTTTGTGCTGTTCTGTATCCTGTTTTCTGTTGGGTTAGCAAACTGGTAGGGGTGATG
The DNA here is from genome assembly GCA_002633025.1 of Notospermus geniculatus. Classification (NCBI taxonomy): domain Eukaryota; kingdom Metazoa; phylum Nemertea; class Pilidiophora; order Heteronemertea; family Lineidae; genus Notospermus; species Notospermus geniculatus. The sequence continues at coordinate 441,642 of NMRB01000187.1, read as the reverse complement.
CTTTGAAGGTTGGTAACTTCGAATAGGCCTACGTGTGGTATCCACTTGATCGGAGAAGACAAGATCGTCAGGGGGAGTGTGCCGACATTCGTTCAACGCAGAGAAATTTTCAGACCACTTTGCACCACAGTCGTACAATTCAACTTTCAAATACTGTATGTAAATTATCACATATCCTGAAATCTATAAGCATTAATTCCAGATGCATAATCAAATGTAAATATTAAACTATGTACTTTAGTAAAAAAAAGTGGTAACTGAGGGATGGAACGTTACTTTGTCTCATGTTTAAAAGTATTATAAAATGTCCATCGTTTGGTTGTTTGAACAGATTGTTTGTTTTTAATTTCCTGTCATCTTGCACTATAAGCGACCAGCTGTGATCTATTGTGCTGCAGCAACCGTGTAGGACTATTATACGGTGGCACAATAGGGACATGCACTTTTTACTATATCTTGTTATCTTGTCAACGAGTGTTCAGAATTCGAAAGTTTTTCGGAGTAGTGAAGTAAAAAAGCTACTTGAATGTAGACTGCTGCCATGCCGCGGCGCTGTGGAGTTTTGGCAAACAAAAGGAAGGGCAAGTGTCGGAGATGGATATGGATCCGGCACGCCCCCTGCACAACAAACAAAAAAACAAAATACCATCACTAATCTGCCAATGGTTCTTATTTCAGAGAAAATTAATCTTTGGTATCGTTCTGTTGATGCTGATGGCGCTGGTGGTGTCCAAATCGACCGACAAATGCCGGTATAAAAACTGTCGACAGAAGGCTATAAAGTTTTTCTCCGGCTGCAGAGCAACGACGGGTTACGAGTGTGCAAGAGAAGCCGTGATGCTCGAGGTTATGTGTGACTATTTTCGTCGGAAATATTGTAAGAAACAGTGAAAAAAAGATCCAGTGTCACAATGAATGTGTCAAGGATATCGTCCTGTCTTGTAGCCACATCGGAATAAATGTGACCTTCTAAGCATAAAGAGCGTTTTCTTTTTTCCATGATGAAATTTTTCTAACCACTATTAACAAGGTCCTGCATTCAAAGGCAAGAGGTGTTTTCAAGTGTAACATCTGCCAGCGTCAGTATACATTATCTTCCCCTTATTGTTTGGGAAACGCTCGCAGATAGATAGACAGGTTTCTCGGTATTGCCAAGTGCGTCATATTCGTTAGACTTGAGGGGACACTCACAGATTGGGGACATTCAAAAATTTTACAGCCCTTATGAGGGTTAAAGGGAAAGTGAAAGTCATTCGAAATGTGAACGAGTCCTGTATTTAGTATCACTTTTCTTCTAGCACAATTTTCCCTGAGTTGGTCTCGGCTGTCGAAACTCGGGGTTATAGGAGTATATGCCGTCAACCTGTTTTCTTTGGGGGCATACTCATCCATGGATATCCAATGGTGGAAGGGCCAGTGCTCCAGCTACAGCTGTGTTTGCACAAAATCTATTTCGCCATTAAATCTAATACAATAAAAGCGAATGTTTTTAATGGCGAAAAGTGTGTAACAAGAAAAAAAGTGTACCAATTTCAATGGCGAGTTATGGCCTCTCACGGGCCGCTCACCAACAGTACAATACATGGACATGGACGACCACTTCTCATAAATAATGATAATGCCCCGGGTTTGATAGCACTCCATGCTCAAATGAACAAACCTAATTGGTCCTTTTAAGGCATACCTCTTGCAACATTGCACATCCGATTTCTATGATAATCAGTAACGGATTTATGATATGATCACTAGGCAAGCTCTCCGGCGCTGTATTCATTTGAGCCAGTCATAACACTTCCAAACATCGGGAAGGAAGGAAGGAGCATTTCGACAGGAACCTGTGCACAAGACGCGCCGTTAGTGAAGGTAGGTGTCATGCAGTGAGTCTCGGATCATTTGAAGGGGGGGGGGGCAGTAAAGAGTAAGCTTCATGCAGTTACCAACTGTGATAGGAAAGAAACGTAACGGGGGTCGGGTAAAGGCGCCGCGCTGACGTAGGGAGCGAGCGCTAAAGAACCATACCACGATGGCGTTCACGGGGATAGGTACCATCGAATCCCGGGTGACTGCAGGTACATGTAATACAGCGTGTTACCAAACAAGTAGAGTGGACACATTCCAAAGGAGAAAACCCTTTTCACACTTTAACTTTGACTGAGACATTCTGGACCGGCTGGGTAAGGACGCATCATGGCTGTCGAGACAAATGAGCGAAAAAAAGCGCCATATCGAAAAAAAATTGTATGAATTCGGCTAGTGCCTGAAACATTGGCTTCCTTTCAGGTAAATACAAAATGCCTACCAACGAGGTCACTTTGAGACAAAGGCCTAAACTTCGATAATTCTCGAGGTAAACAGGTCTCGTTTGAACTTCCCCACTCAATGGAAGATAGGCCTAAACATTGTATATCATACGAATAATCAAAAAAGGCGTTAGTTAGAATGGAATGTCATTCTCGAATGGGTAAATGGTCATCGATAACGGGAAAAGGAAATCAGTGACTCGAATCGGTGACCTTACCATTAATAGAGTGATTTAGAGTTACTCTATTCAAGTTCAAATGGCAATTGAAGACAACCACACAAGGGAATCTTAATTACCAGCAACGGCCTACTGAAAGCAAATTTTGTGGGGCGTTGCTTTTCGCCGCACAAGGGGCAATGCTGTTGCTTACCTCGAACAATGAACAACGGAAAATCAAGCAGTTTGACCTGAGCAAACATTCTTGCCGAAAAAAATTCATCCCAGGTTATGGCACCAATATCTCATTTGGTTCGCCACAGGGCTTTTTCGACGCAAAATTTATTAAAGTAAATGTATTTACAGAACCTATTTATCTAATGCATAATAAACTCTTCATCATTTCACTACACAAAGAAGCGGACAATGGTTCCTTAGAGAATATTCAGATTTAAAGATTTAGCCTGCACAATTCACTCCTAAATCCACAAAAACCGTAAATACTCATACAGTGCAAAATACCTCCGGCGAAAAGAAGACCGAACACTTGCACGCCTCGGAATATTCTCGTTTTCAGCGACGTCTATCAGATTTGGCATGCTCAATCGTCGAAGACCCCCTCAGAAGGCGTTCCCGTCACACCATGACGTCGCTCTACGTGAAAGTTGCGAGTTTGCTCTCAATGAGCAATATCATCATTTTTGGTTTCTTATACGACTCAGGCCGAGAACAAAAGGCTGCGCATAGCTTTCCCATAGAAAGCAAAGTCACATAAAAATCCACTCCCGTGGAGAGGCGCCACTGCTAGACGTTAAAGAGGCCGAGCCGCCATGGCGTGCCCAATCACACGTTCACAGATTAGGCCACCTTCGTGTAAATTATAGGCCTATCCCCAATGTCAAGAAGAAAATTCACGTGCCGTCAAAACTAATTCTTTGATCCACTAGGTATTCCAAAGCTCCGACCCCTATCTGGACAAGATCGATGTTTACAAGTTGAACATGATCCCGATTAAGTTTATGTGCAAATATTGGTTTTGACTTGAACATACAGTAAAATAGGCCTAGGAAGTGATATTAACGGGACACAAACTTGGAAGGGTTTGTGTTGAGAAGAACCATCTAAAAGTCAAACCGTGGATATAATTCGAGGAATGAAGTTTGGGTGTCTTCAGCGAGGCTGATTTTATTTCCAAACACCCCGATATTTGGTATTCTTGGGGGATTAAACCCGGGATGACTCTCGGGTGTAAGTGGTAAGTTGCGATTACAGTTGGAGGCATTATACTTATCGGTTTCCTCCAAGATCACCAGTACTGAGTACTCCAAGATTGCAATATATTTTGCAGTCACAAAGACCTGGCTTTGCCGCTGGGATCACATCACAAGCGTCAGTATCAGGACTTCGATTCGAAGACACAAGCAAGCTGTTGCTATCTTCGAAGACAACAATATCGCCCATCACTAGCAGGAGAAGCTGGACCCAGTACTGCCAAATCCCGGTGACCTTATAAGTGTGATTTTGGTGTACTTGATACAGTAACAGTGTATAGACGTTCATGCCGATGCAAAACTATACTGCATGACGGAGCTATTTAACACAAGCGATATCCAAATAACGATGTTGCCATTCCAATAAAAAGCTGCAACCGATTGCTAATAGAACTATCGGTGGTTCATTCACACCTTCGATCGCGATATCGAACTTTGATTAAGTGCTGTTTTATTCAATTACACGCTAATGCGGACACCACGTCTGCACGCGGGTCAATGTTTGCTCTATACACAGAGAGGGAGGTATCCCCACCACGTAAACATTTGTGGGAATGAAGTCAAGAACAGTGTTCTGCCCATTCAGGAGTTGACCTGAAGCAGAAGCTCATAGTGTTGTCAAAATAATGTGATATCGTTTTCTATGGCAAGAATTGCAACGGGTCATCGTCATTCAGAGTCTAATCCTGGCGCGGCTCCTCTTTCTCGTACGAGTTGCTCTCAATAGACAAACGACTTACGCCGATATCAATCACAGAAATGACTGCCCACAGTAGTATCAAGGAAATATCACAGACTGTATGGGCTAAATTTTTGTCATTCAAAGAATCACATGCAGGTGATTCTTTAACTGGTCATTGACATTCAATAACCTATATCAAAATCTTAGTTGGGTAACTGAACTCGTCTTTTTCGACAGATAACCCATATAAAGAGTGACCCGCATGACAGGCAAAGTGTGCCACTGTATAAGACTGATGGGACACCGACTTTAATAGGAACTTACGTCATTTGGCTAGAACGGAGCAGGTAGGTGAAAAAACAATTTATCGAATAGGGTACGAAGAACCATCAATAAGTTTGGGCCAAAGAGTGTGAGCCAGCGGGAAGTCCGCCCATGTGTGCTTGTTTGTGGAGCACAATGCCACCGATCTTCGTGACTGACGAACCGAGGTCGGTCAACAAGGAAATGGCCATGGTGTGTACGTTCGTATCACGTTGGCAATGGCGAGAAACTGCTACCGGTATTTAACAAGAAATGCACCCAGTTTTATTGAGTTTTCATTGTCAATTTGTTACAGACATGCTACAGACGATGACCAACATGGATCCCGCCGAACGAAGACGTCAGCGTCGACTGAAAGATGTCAAGAGGGGTGCCATGTTCTTCAAACGGATCGAAACACTGGCTGACGAATACTGGCGTGACCTTGATTCCACGCCACGGATCATGAACCTGAAAGGTCAGGGGCCAGCGCTCCCACCCATAACTTCAGGTCAGAGTAGTTTAAGCCCTAGTATAATGACAAACAAGGACACTGGAACATCCCGAAGTAGTCTGAACTATAGCCTAAGCCAAAGTCTTCCACTTTTACCAAAGAGTGTCACGTTTGCCCCGGACCCTTGTCCGCAGTTAGATATCGAGTCATCCCACGCCTTCCCCGAGACACAACTCTCGTTCGAAAGCGAAGACGCTCCTTTGGCTGCTGATGTGAACCTGGATCGCCAGCCTCATCGTCGGCTTGACCACCTTGTCGAAGTCAACAGAGGGATGCTGCCAACCCTTGTGGAATCCCAAGAGAGTATTTTCGATGCCGATGAGCACGCGGTGTTTGAAAAGGAGAGACGGAAGGAGATTGCAACGATTCGCCGGACGACGGCAAAAGACTTAATGATACAAAGACATTATAATCACCGCTCCAACCTCTTGAAGGAACTGGAACAACCTTTGACAAGAGATGATACTAGGCTTATACTAAACAGGGTGAAGAAACTGTTAGATCCCGATGTGATTTCTTTGTGCAGTGCAGAGGGTAGTTCGAGGTATGAATGGGACAGGGGGAGTTCAGCTGACTGTGCAGCTTTGGATGCGATCCTGAGATCGGAGGGGCTCGAAGATGAGAAGGACGATGAACCTATGGTTGCCTCGTCATGGGAGGAAGCGCAAGACTTTGAGGAGTTCCTGAGAACATTGAGGGAAAACAGAATGACGCTGAGTGAGAAGTGTAGTTGGTGGTTAGATAAGAAATGCGTTTTCAACTGAAGATTGGTACNACTCGTCCCTGGCGTTGGGTTGACGTTGTCACTTGATGATAGATAATATCGATTTCTGATGATTCGTTGTTCACTTGCATCTTCCTCGTCCGAATCCACCAGAATAAACGACTTGACCTTATCACACTTCAGCGTCTCGGTGGGGTAGACTCCGTACATCTTGCAGACACCAGCTGTCCAATACAAATTCCGAGAATTCTCCAAATCAGAAGCAGACCAAGACGTCCCGACCATTTTTCTCAGCTGCTCCAACCTTTCGTCAGAAAGTTTCTGTTGGTGCCTTTCCAGGGACGCCTCCACCTCTGAATCCCCACCTTCATTCGGCCCGACGGCACGTTGTGGTTTGAGGAAAGCTGAAAGAAAGCACCACTTTGTCAAACCCTCAGCCCTTCACTGCCATGGCCAAAATGGAAATGCATGTATGTCCAAAAAGTTTGAAAGGCACCTAAAACCTTATTGCCACTTGCATAACCCATTCACATCTAATCCACCTGACCTGTTTCCCTACCTTTGAATGTATTCGTTCGCTTTGTGCTTAGACTGCTTGTCGTCGTTGAAGCGTTACCATTGCTCTCTCCAACAGTGCTGCTGAGCAATGAGTCGATCTCTCGACGACTTGAGAAACTAGAGACACATGGAACCTATTGAGAGAAATGGGATGTTTTAGGGAAGTGGTCAACACAGAGCAAAACAGCGCATGGTCGGATCGAAGAAGTTGTTTGAATACAGAACACTTAAAGACTTGGACGACACGACTTCGAATATTTTTAACAGCATTTGTTACAGCAGCCATTGCAGGGACTAGGCCTATCACCGAAACAACATCGACCGTACTTTCCAAAGTTCTATATGAGTTTCTTCTTCTGCGTTCGGTGATGACATCAAACACTAAAATCTGTCGTTCGACCAAACCTGCCATCCGCCGATATGGGTAAGCAAAGAGACCAACGCCATCTCCCTGAGGAATGCTGACTTGTGTTGCACACACTTACTGTTCTCTTCTGCGGAGATAACCGTGAGGTATATATTCCTGAACAGCAACACCGTAGTTTGCTTTGCTTCTTCAAGACTTTGGCATTGGTGAAGAGATAGCACAGGATTGAAACGAATGCCTGAAATGAGGGGGTTCTAGTTATCAACTGATTGGCGACCAAAGATCGGTAGTAAGTGTCATAACCAGTGAAGGTTGAAGTGGAAAAACAACGTCTGAGGCAGCAATGGGCAGCTCGTCAAGGAATTTTGATGTCTCTGTTTAAAAGATGCCCGTGCTGTTTGGGACACGACGAGCTGTCAGTCAGTTGACCAATAGGAGTCACTACGGCCCAATTCAATGGCTAGCGGATCCATTCATGTTGACTGAGCACCAATCAGGAGAATTATGTATTGTATTGGTCCACTAGAACTTTGCTGCCGTCTTTTGGCGATAAGCGCGGCCGACAGCTATTAGGTTACACAGACGCTGTAATGACTTCTTCGTTTCGGTAGACGGACTTTGCCGATTCACCACACTCGAAAAGTTTTTGGAACTTACCAACGAGATCTTGTCAGCAGCCAGTACGTTCTGACAGTGGGTATCCTCGAGAAAACCGAGGAGTGTTGTCAGCGTAATGATTGTGATGACGTGAAAGAACACAACGATGACGTGGACGGCTGAGGCACTGAAACGGAAACGACGGCAGCCAATGAGTGAAATAGCCTAAACATGTGGATATGAAATGTACCATCAGATTGCCAGTATATTACGAAAATTTGGTGTAAGAGATTTCTGCGGTTTTGAGCACAACTGAAGATGCGTTGATTGTCGAGCTCGTTCCTTGACGACAGCAGTGACTGACTGCTGTGACAACATGTGTACTTGTACTCTTTTTACCATTGGTCACTTACATACAAGCTTGGCGTTCCCATGCCTTTTGTATCTTTTTAACGCGACGAAACTCCACAGCACATAATATGAGCAATCCAAAGGTTATCTGGAAGATGGACCGAATCATGACAATCCTGTACTGGTGCACAGATAAAGGCACTCGAGCTTGTGTCGGGGTGAAAATTCAGATCTGCTGAAGATGTCAAATGCCCCAATACAACGTACCGATAGGCTATACACACTGCACACTCAGCCTGAAAAAGCTGCACTAAATATTGGCTAGTATTCATAAAAGCTAGCGAATGCTTTTACTTAAGATTTGCACAGCAATGTCCAATGTAAAAGTACATGTACTGCAAAACCTGAAGTAAAGCATTTGCTATCTTTTATGAATATCAGCTATTGGACACTACGCAGTGACTGGATGTCGTAACCATTCTGATAAACAAATGCCAGTGGTTTCCGACATAACTTACCATGGGGGGTCCCGGGCCCCCCCCACTTTTCTGCCAAAAAATACCTTGGCCCAAATGTCCATTTTATATGTCCATATTTCTGCTCTCAGATCCCAGGAAAATGCATCTAAAGCACTTAAAAATTGTCAAATTGTCAAGACCCCCCGTTTTGGCTTCCCACTTCCTTTCCCATGCTCAGTGCACAGTCGAGCTACGCCCCGTTTCTGTCAATCCTGGATCCGGCCCTGCCAGGGCCCCTCCACTCATCAGAAGGCTGCTACGGGCCTGAACAAATGCCAGTGGTTTCCGACATAACTTACCATGGACAAAACTGAACAAAGTGCAATGAATAGGTAAAGTTGATTAACATGGAGTTTCACGTGGGGCAGAATAGTCGGTCTGGTGAAATCTTGTGGATCTTCCTTTTCGTTCGCAACCATGATAGACTCAGCAATGAGCCAGAGGAGAGGCCCCACTTGAATCAAAAAGAAGATAGGGGCCGATGTCAATGGACGGTGGATTTAATGGGCAGCAATGGGAAGGACAAGGTAGAGATAACAAAGCAGAGGTGTCAGTGATGTGTTGGGGTAGCCCCAACTCAATACTTCCAAAGAAGCACATAAGATTGTCAACTTATGCCAAGATATCGATCATAGACTTTTCCATTCTGAATGTCAGCCAGGTTGACCTACTCACCCATGGCAATACCAATGTACTTCATCTTACTGCATGCAAACTTTCCCCTGGAGGAGATACCCTTGTAGATCCTCCATGCCTCTGTCGCCAGAAATGAGAGGGCACAGATGTGAAGGAAGTACAGAGCAGTGCGAATGATAGCGAAATTTGCCTGGAGAGAAAGGGGAATCTTGATTTCAAACTGCATTGATATCATTAACAGTTCACCGAAGTTTGCAAAGAGGTAAATTCTGTACATGTACACCGCCATCGCACTCGTACCGCCACAGTAGGCCTACGATATAGCTTCGGCCAGAAGGTTGTTGTTCTGGTTATTATGACGAAGAAGGGTGGTTTTCTGCAAGCAGGCTTTGAACATACCTCGGGAAGTCGAGCAAACATAGCAGTTATGATGGTACTTTCTACCATGATCACAATGATGGGAAACAACACGGCGAAGAGACGACCGTTACTTTCAGTTTTCCTGAAGGAGAAGATGAAATAATCACCTTCAAAACAAGAGGAATTCATAGAGAAGCAAAATGTGTATACGTACAGTACATGCAGGTACAGACAAGTGTCAGGTGAATGTACACAAGAAGAAAAATGCGCCGAGTTTTAGTCTACTCTTGTTCTTGATTTATACTTACTTCCAAGCTAGAGAATGAGTGAAGAGCAATGATGTAAATATGGCCATTGATATGAGGCAGGCGATGAAGAGAGGCAGGGAAATGACAGGTTCATGGAGGAGAACTGTCGTCTGCAAATAAAGAAATGGCGACTGAGTGAGAGGAGACGATTTCGGGACCTGCGACAGTTGTTCATGTTTGCTTTCATTGTGTAAACAAGAAGGTACCAAGTGTTCCTTGTAGCTACGTCTCAGTTACCATTAAGAATATGTCCAGCGTGAGCCATCTTACGGCAACACAAGGACATAAAAGGGAAAGGGACCTAGTATCTTACTTCAGGAGTCCGAGCTGGTGCTAGAAGGGCATAATGACCAGGTCGGGAGCACGTGCAACTAGTGACGTTGTGACCAGTGTATTCCTTGACTATAACACAGTCCGCCAAGTTCCAGTATCTTTCCCCGTCTGTCCTGCGAAAAGGAAAATAGAATTTTCGTCAACAATTTTTTGATAACCATGACTTGACCGTATACTGTGTGCTGTTCTTTTTATAGATTTTCGATGCTGCGGCAGAATGATAAATAGCCCATTCACGAAATGCTGAATATCATCCAGTAAGTGGCCATCTCCCTTGACCATATCATTCGTCCCTCCGTAAAACATGGACCTTGTAGAAGATGGATTACGTACCTCTTCGTCCACCTTGCACAGAAATGATGGTTGTCATCATCTGTTGGAATCTGAAAAAGTCACGAGCAATTTAGTCTCTCGTTACGTTTCCAATTTTATCCGACCTTTTCTCATGCGTGCTTGCCCTTACCCGAGTGCCAACATGTATCGAAGTCAAAGCAGCAAAGGAATCTAGGCATATCTCGTCTTAAAAACGAAGAAAAAACCGTTGCAAGAAGCCATACGCTACGTCAAACACCTTAGCATTGCCATTGCTGATAAACAGGACAGCGAACAGACAAACAACCCGATCACCAACGGAAGGTATTTGCTGAATTCAATAAATAACAAAGGCGAAAAAACTCGGAAATACAGAAAAATATAACGAAGGAAGGAAACTTACCTTCAAGAACGACTGCTGTCCTAGAAACGTAACTTCGCGCTTCCTGCAAATTTCATTTACGTCAAGATTTTGGACAGATTCCTCTTTTACACCGCACACGGATTCTCTTAGCACAAGTGCCCGAATTTGTCGCGCAATCGCCTCCAAAGCCGCGCGGTATCCAGCCGAATTCTGGACCGCCGAATCGTTCCTGGTGTCTTCGAGCGCACGCGACGGTATCGACCATCCTGAGAATATCAGAATTCGTGGCGCTCGCCCTGCGGTGATGGTGGGAACGAGCACGAAGAACTCCCGATTACCTCAGGATGGGCATTGGCAAGGCCATCGGTGTATGCTGCAACAACGATCATGATCACCTCGGGAACATTTCGCCTCGAGTCGGTATCTTTTTTTTACCTATAATTTGGGACAATCAGAGCGCACAGCTCTTCGAATCGCCACATGGAGAACCAGGCCTTATGAGAGCATTTTAATAGAAGCTACGCCAACCTTTGCCTTGGCGACACCTACATGTACAGCGACGGCCTTGCATTAATAACGATGATATTGGCCCTACATGTTTTCTCTGTCATCGTCACTTTCGCACGTTTTGGGACATCGACACAAAGCTAACGATAGACGGTAAAGAGCATTGAAGGCCCATTGAAACAAGATATTGCACAACATACACGAACCATTCCCTTTAGGCACCAGAAGAGCATTGCCACGTAAGCGTAAACCAAAACCTTCCCTTAGCAGCTTACCCATTGGTGATGACGGAAGCTGAATGTAACGTTGATTTCTATTGGTAGAGCCTGATCATTGTTGACAAGGATGATGGACTGGACGTTAGAGTTGACGAAAGTGTAATTTACCCTAGAACATGATTGAAAGAGGTTATGAATGAGAGTTAACCTTCCAGTGCCAAGATCGTCTATCAACCGATGGCACTACCAGAACCTGATGGTTAGGAACATCACAAGTCTTATAAAGTAACCACCAATTTCTTGCCGAGTCGATGGAAAAGACATACCTAGTTTTCTCGTAATTATCGGGCATGATTCGCTCCATTCCTTTGTAATCTACCAACAGAACCCTGGGCCTCTTTCGTTTTGAGACGGGATCTAAGTTAAAAAGATTTGAAACATTGGGAGAAAGATGCATGTAATGGGTGATGTCATATGAAGTCCCACAAGAGGTAAGACATAGGTAATTCTCTTGTTATTTCTAACGGCAGACAGTTGAGGTCTGACGGCAGACAGTTGAGGTCTGACGGCAGACTATATGAGGCCCCGTTCTCACCAGAGCTTCTCAACATACCTGATGGGACTGAGCGATGTCTGTCTCTGTGCATACCATGATCACCATCTCCAACGACCCCTTCCTCGTGGGTGTATCTGAAATCTGATGCCCAAGACTGACACAGGGTTACGTGGCATCGTTTAGGAGGAAATGGGACCTGAAGCTCTGGTTGGCCAGTAGGGTATCAAGTCGGCGATGAGAATGAGACAAGGCACTGTCACTATAACTGAGTAGATAGGCCTACAGTACAGTATTCGTAGGAGCAACAGTCATAAACAATGATCTTAAAGTAATGATGAAGTTTGATTAGAACGTAGATCAACGGAAACTGGCTGCAAGAGCAGTAACCATGCCCCTTTAAGGTGAGTTAAATGTCGTTCAGTACTCTGAGTTGGCCACGCTGATTTCGAACACATTTCAGGAATACATACCGATGTTATCGGTGTGAAGCAGAACGGGATCAGTGCCGATCGTCACCAGTTTATTCACAGCCTCAGACACCACCCCTAGGAGGATGGAACCGATATCTGTGTTCTGAAAAAAGGGTCAAAGTCGTATTATCGAGTCTGTAACTAGGATAAGACTGAATAGGTTTCTTTGGATGCGAGGCAGAAACCTGAACATCTGGCATAAAACATGTATTTATCCGTAAACTTCGTTTTAAAAACCGTGTAGGAGTTGGATCACTCGTTACAAAAACACAGATATTCCACGTGAACTTTAAGTTTCTCAGTTGTAATCTTGCCTCTTCATTTCAAAACATCCAAAACTTTAACACAAGGAGCCATCGAACTAAGATATAAACTAGAACAGTTAGCAAATTCTTCAAAATCATACGTTTCGCTCTCTTTCTGTGACGTTATCAAGGTTCCCCAGAATGTTGCTCGCGATCTCCAAAATGCTCTGGAAAGGAGAGGGTATAAAACTTGAAGAATCGTTGCAGCAACGATCGCTGGGCGTTGAAAGAGAGGGTAGGCCGATACAACGTGAAGAATCGTTTGATAATGATCACTGTGTGTTGAAAGAAAGGATAGACATACAACGTAAAGAATCAACAACGACCGCTAGGCGTTGAAAGAGAAGGTATACAAAGTGAAGAATCGTAGATACAACGATCCCTGGGCGTTGAAAGAGAAAGCATACAAAGTGAAGAATCGTTAACAACGATTCCTGGGCGTTGAAAGAGAAGGTATACAAAGTGAAGAATCGTTTAACAACGATCGCTGGGCGTTGAAAGAGAAGGTATACAAAGTGAAGAATTGTTTAACAACGATCGCTGGACGTTGAAAGAGAAGGTATACAAAGTGAAGAATCGTTTAACAACGATCGCTGGACGTTGAAAGAGAAGGCATACAAAGTGAAGAATCGTTTAACAACGATTGCTGGGCGTTGAAAGAGAAGGTATACAAAGTGAAGAACCGTTTAACAACGATTGCTGGGCGTTAATAGAGATGGTATGCAAGTGAATCATTGTAACAACGATGGGGCGTAGAAAATTACGAAAAGGTAGTTTAAGAGACATCATGTAGTACACTCACCCTGAGGTTGGTGACCTCTAGAGGAGTTCCTTTGGGATCATCGTATCTGAGGTACTCAAAAATATCCTCCAGCATCTTGCAAATAAGGATCAGTTCACCCGTGTAGAGCGCCACCTTACGGAATGACGTCACTACGGTCAGATTCTGAATGACCTCTGAGACGGATGTACACATGTATCCGAGAGTTAATGATGTGAACTGAAAAAAGAATACATTCCTGCATTTAAATACTTGCAGTCCATGCATCATGGTCGGCTGAAAAATCACACTTTTTTATAGTTTTTGGAAAAACCACGAAAAATAAATGGGTTTACCTTATTTTTCATGTTTAATAAATCATGTGAAATGCACCCGGAGTGGTCTGGTGGCTCCCACACACACGATGATTTAGCCGACCCACATTTACACAACCGAGTCATCAATCCTGTTACAATTGAGAAGGGAGATAATAAATTCATTGCTTTTCAGGGCCCATAGGCCTATACTTTAAACCTTGCTAGGCCGAGTTAGGCCTACTCACTAAAGTGCCCAGTTTGTAGAGGCCAATGTACACAACTAGCAGCAAACTAACCTGGCAAGATTTTATCAATATGGGCCCAGGTCTCTCCAAATTCCATCCTTTGGCTTTGGTTTGAATGTGATGATGCTGTTACACAGAATATAACAATGTTCAATGTACTCTATGACAACGGACTACCGCTGATGAATCTAAGAATGTACTTTTGTTCAATTTATTTTACGTTTTCAACAGGGAAACAGTCCGGGTGCCATGCAAGTATGATGCAAATGTAACAACGATTGTCGAATAATGCGAAGACTACACACACAAAGAAAAGCATAGTGGTGGTAGAGGATGTTGGGTGGGGGAGGGATGCAACTAGTGAGTGCCTAAAATACTTATGATAATACTGTAGGAACATGGTCAACATGGTCTCACTTTAATGGTACAATCATAATAAAGAAAATAAAGAAAGTAGCTGTTTACGGTAGGACACAGATGGGCATGAAAGGAACATGCAGTCGTGGGGAAAGTAAATGGTGTGCAGATCACAATGACATAGTTTTATTTGCCTTGTATTGGGCAGTCCAGTATCGTAGAACAACTACTCAGTGTAACAGGAGCAGCCCAAGATGACAGAAATATCGACATCAGCAGAGAAGACTTCAAGGAAGGCCCTGCCATTTATGCCGTATCGCGGACTCCAGCTGATCCAGATTGTCCAACATTTGATCTGACTCAGACGGGAACGTTAAAAATGAAGATCACGTTTAAAACGCCCACGACGAAGAACTACCGAGTCATTGTACTGGCCGAGTTCGAGAAAGTGTGTCGCATCGATCGACACCGTAACATCACCAAAGAAGAATAACATGGACGAACTTCAGATCAGTGACATTCTGAAGACGATGTCTTGGACAAAAGACGCGTTTAATGGCGTCTACTCAAGCAACACACTTCCAAGGAAGCAAATGACAGAACGTCCGTGTGCTTTGGTGGTCAATACCAATGAAGAACACGAGCCAGGAAGTCACTGGACTGCCATCTATCTGGATACTTATGGTTATTGTATAACCGTCAGTAGTATACCCAAGTATCCGAAATGAATTTGCAGGACTACACTGTAGCTCCGCGCCAATATGGCAATGCATGACCAGAGTAGTGAAGGTATGTAGAGCGTGAATAAACTGTATAAAACACAATCGATGTCTTGTTTTATTCATTTTGAATCGAACTTTAGACGATGGAGGGTCTATGTGATACCATGTCGAGTCTACGACTGAACCCAGTCAAATTCAAAGTCACATTTGCGAATGTGGAAGAACATATACCCACTGGAGACTAAAAACTCTTCGTAAACGAATTCATCACTTTAATGGTGCAATCATAAAGAAAATAAAGAAAGAAGCTGTTTACGGTAGGACATAGATGGGCATGCAAGGAACATGCAGTCGTGGGGAAAGTAAATGGTGTGCAGATCACAATGACATAGATTTATTTGCCTTGTATTGGACAGTCCAGTGTCGTAGAACATTCAGTTCTGGTTCGATAGATCCGTAGCCGGGAAAAGATATCTTGAAGAGGAAACACAAACATTTTAGATGCAACAGTGCCAAATCTGGCACAGCGCCAAATCTGGCACCGTCCGTGACCATCGACTTATGGGGGTTTCGAGATATTTTGCCTCACAGGCAAACCAGTGAAATGATCTCACAGACATAGATTTGTATGTGCTGCTGCCAGCCAGAATAAAACTTTACATCGTCCCAAAGGCAACATACCTGTCGCTCCAGAGGGACATCGTACGATCGCCGTCTCATTCGGCGCCGTCCTTGGCCAAGAACCGCGATAGGAACGTTCACGTTTACAACAATCTTTCATGACATCTTCTGAATGTAGAAAACGAAGGCAATTTTTTTGTAAGTTTTTTGGCGTGGAGTGTCGTAAAAATAGCTATACGGTGCAGCCAAAGTCAACAGTAATTGATTCCACTGCATCTCTCAGAGAGTTGTCACCTGGGTGACTGCATTCAAAGCCCCAACCAGGTCATGATGGTTTTACATCAGACCATCGTTCAAACGATTGACATGCGAGCAGCTTTTGTAAACAACAATTTGTCGGATACAGCTGTTGGAGTTTGTAAGTGAAAACACAGGTTTGTCAGATTCCGTTGTTCCAACTTCATGGCATGGACTACCTTCTGTCCGAGGCCAACAATGGTCTAGTTTCGTTAATGTCATCGACGCTTTCCCCACTAACCTTCAACGACTGTTATCTTACTGACAGCAGCCTCTTCCCCGGCCATATTCTTAACGATACACGTGTACATTGCCGACACCATGCTTCTCCGTATGGTCAGCCTACTGCCTGTTGGGAAGATTTCTTCCACGATCTCCTGGTTCTCTGAAGGGATCTCCATACCAAAGCCATCTCGCAACCAAGTATACTTGAAGTCACCCGACTTATCATCATGGGAGAGACAGGTCATTGTCACCTTTCGACCACGTTGGACAGTTGTAGTTTTGGGTGAAACATCAACGTGGGGTCGTGGGATGATGTCAACATGGACCGACTTGTTTGCAGTATCGCCCCAGTCGTCAACAACGCAGCTATAGGTACCTGGAAACGGTCAGAGGGGAAAATTGATACATAAACTCATAGTCATGATCTTTGCTATTGGCTCCTTCAAGGTCAGGCCAGCCTCTCTTTCACTCCTTCCTTACAGAATATATGAGCTCTTCATCCGTATGTATGACGATATTCCCTCAAGTGCAGTATCTGCTTGAATCTTGACCTTCTGTCCTCTTGTGCAGCCAAATGTGGCAAGATGTTTGTTTACTCTTTGAAGTTTGCTTGCCCTCACCATGTAAACATACATGTAACGACAACAGATACAACATGGGCGAAGACAATGATGAGGACTCGCATTAATTACCTCGGTCTAACTCTGTGACTTTATCAATATTCAGGACAGCCATGTACTTCTCATCTTCCGTCTTCGGAAGGTTGGTCTCCCAGATGTTACGTCTGGATCTGTGCACGTCTATCGTGTCCCCATCCTTTAGCCACTTGAACTTCACCCTTGAGGACGCCCGGGTGACACAGACTAACATCAGCAGAGTTCCCTCCGTTAAGGAAGCCTTGCCGTACTGCTCCACTGTGAGGATGGTCAAAGCTGCAGCAAGATAAACCAATCATTACGAAGAGGAACGTCGGAGACTCGTCCGCTGATCGAAACGACTGAGGAGGGTGCCTCAAGAAAGCTGGGAGATACCATGGATGCTTCTGAGGTCAGCTTACACCAGGCCAGGGAATGCAGTGACAAACCATGCCAACATCATACTGACTGAAGAATTGTTGTCCACGATGGCGCCTCAACGTGGCAATTGGTTCGAAAAACTTTGAGATTTGATTATCAATAGGCCTACCTGGATGGAATCGTAACGAATACGTGTATCTATCGATCTCGTAACTGCCAAATCTTCCTTGGTTCAGGAAGTGTTTCAGTTGATTTTTCACTTTGCTTTTATCTGATTTTTCACCGATGAAGTTGAATGATATTTGTATCCCTGATGGTGTCACGCTAAAAAGGAAACGACTTGAATGAAAGACGATGTCGAAATCGGAAGTTGGTGACTGCTGACTAGCCACGTGGATCTAAGCTGTCGACGCAATCATTATGTCACGCAATCATTATGTTGTTGCTTGCATGCAAGGTGTAACAATTTTGAGAGAATCTCTACTTCGATGTTTGAAAACCCTCTTGAAGATGGTGGTGGAGAGAATGAGCAAACAATTCCTACCATCAAGGGGAGAGAAGTAGTAACGTTTAAGTTTGATCCAAATCTTGGAGGAGGGGTTTTAAGAAATGATTGCCTCTCAGCCAAAAAAGAAGGATCGACTGACATGCTTCCAAGAAGATGTTTTGGAAAATACATGGAACACCGTCATTAACACCAAAATCAACAAAATGAACCAATCATGCTTAAAATCGTGTCAATAGAGGCGTATCAAGCAAAATCATTTTTTGCATGTGAGAAAGGTACTTGCCTTTCGAATGAAATATTTGTGTGTACGAGACTGGAAAATAGATAGACGTTATACTGTATTTTTACTGTACGAAAGAGGTATACAATATCAGCGTTCCTAGTTCATCTCTACTCCGTGAGATGTTTTAACGAAGCTAAATATCATATTTTAAGAGAAATAGATCACGACTGGACAGACAGACATGATTTCCATGTTGGACACGAAGATGATTCCCATACTGTTGGACTCAAGTGTTGTAAAATGAACTCCGTTTTGCAAGCAGGTGTGTTTTACGATGCATGTGCTTTGGCAGCTGTACGAGGAAGACGTTGGTATGAATCCACTGCAAGTATTGTGTTTTACGTGTGCATCTATACATATACTACCAGGAGCAAGAAGATGAAGCAGTGAGACCACAGCAACATGAGAACAGACAACGCTAAGCATGGCTTTTCATATTCGGTTGAGTATGAAAGGAACCCTGACGAATAGGAACAGAGGGTATACCTGATATTTTTGACTGATGGATTCCCCATGTTGGTAACGTTTGGCCCAAGTTGTTCTGTTATCTGGAATGAAATGCACCATTTAAGAGTTTTCTCCTGCCAGTTGGCCTACGACAAACAAGTCACCCCATTCTTGACGTCCTTCCCACTTTACTCCCACAAGAAGACTCAATGCAAGTAGCACCTAAAGCCCCTGTCACACTGTGGCGACTGAGGCGGGCGAATTCCCGCGAACTAGAATGAAATGGTCCATGGACCGTGAGCACACGGTCTCGGACCTCTGGGTTATGGGGCACAGCACGCCTCTACTGGTATACATCAGGGTCGCCATTCGTAAAATCCAAACAGAGGCGACGATCCAGCAGTTCTTAGCAGCTAAAATCCCAAGGGTCCGGACACAAGAAGCATACCTCTTTGGTGAAATTCGGTAGAATAACCTTTCTTACAGCTTCGCTGTCGATTTGTGCCTCCAGGATCAACTCAGGATCAGTCAACAGCAGCGTCACTACGAATCTCAGACGACCTGGCATCAAAAAAGGAAAGCAGTTAGGCCTAAAATTGTTTATGGAGCATGATCATATCATTACTACAGCAAGATTAAATGTGATTCCATCCATCCATACTTATCAACGCCCTGAACATGGAAAGATGGAACTTTCAGCCATAGGGTTGACATCATGACTGATCTGTGCCGTTATTCGCCGAGTGGTCATAGCCCACGAAGACTATAATACCAAGATACATGTATGTTTGGATATTTCATATAATAAGTAGTTTGCGCTGCCTGTGGCCAAGGAAAGCAATTAGCTCTGAAGGACGTCAAGTATAGGTTTGGCCAAGACGGTGTACGTGGGATTGGTGGCTAGTGGTAAGCTGTTAGCCTCTTCAGTCCATCGGGGAAGAGGTGAAAGGAGCCATTGATGTGTTTGTACTCAGTCAGACGAAAACTCCAACTGTTGGAACAAGATCAGCTATGGGAACCGATTCCAAGTTCAAACCAGGTTCGATAAGAAGTCACCATCGATGAGACTCACCTCTCAGGTTGTGGATGGGATATGAATATGCTTTGTTGATCGGGCAGTTTTGCTCTCAAAGTCACCCGTTTATTTCCATGAAGAGAAGTTTTGATTGTTGT
>NMRB01000187.1:376771-408275 GCA_002633025.1 Notospermus geniculatus | reverse complement strand
TGACGATAACATTGTTTTTGCAGCCTCCCAAAAAGTTGTGTGTCAGATCAGGCTATAAAAATGCTTTGTTGACCGGGCAGTTTTGCTCTTTAAGTCATCCGTTGATTTCCATGAAGAGAAGTTTTGATTGTTGTGAGACTATTTTTATATGTTAAAGTATATGTCTGTACGTATGTGTGTGAAATATCAAGTCGATTTTATGACGATAACATTGTTTTTGCAGCCTCCCAAAAAATTGTGTGTCAGATCAGGCTATAATGCTTTGTTGACCGGGCAGTTTTGCTCTTAAAGTCATCCGTTGATTTCCATGAAGAGAAGTTTTGATTGTTGTGAAACTATTTTTATATGTTAAAGTATATGTCTGTACGTATGTGTGTGAAATATCAAGTCGATTTTATGACGACAACATTGTTTTTGCAGCCTCCCAAAAAGTTGTGCGTCAGATCAGGCTATAAAAATGCTTTGTTGACCGGGCAGTTTTGCTCTCAAAGTCACCCGTTTATTTGAATGAAGAGAAGTTTTGATTGTTGTGAGACTATTTTTATATGTTAAAGTATATGTCTGTACGTATGTGTGTGAAATATCAAGTCGATTTTATNTGGCCGCTCCATCTCTTTGTTCTGCCAGATACCTCGTACAATACTGCCACGTGAAGTACCTTTCAGAAGGTCCTTATAGGTTATAAGTAGACCCACTCGGCATAGATGAAGCCTTTTCAAAATCTATCTCATAGATCAACTTTCGCACTAGTATCACACCGACCCACCTGTTTGAAATAACCTATGTATTGAACTGTGTGGTTTAAAGAACGGAGTGTTTACCGTCATGATGATATGAAGTTTAGGCAGACGAGGGCCTTTTTTACTGAAAGACCTCATGACGTACCCCACATGATTCCCAATCTTCGGCCTGTAGCACACACGAGGCAACTGCTTATTTCCGGCAACGACCTACTGAAAAGCAAATTTTGTGGGGCGTGCTGTAGATGACACCACCTGCTCTGAAAGCCTAAATTCCAACACGGTTGAGTATGAATTTTTATATTCGTGGTTATGTTTTCGTGCACAATCAATACTCTTGTCATAACTGCCGTTCGATTTCAAATGCTTTGGTTCCCCTTAGTATTAACCACGTTCTTTCAATACCTACAGCCTACCACTTTGGCATTCCAATCATGCTTGCATGCTTTTATTGGTAGTGGAAATCAGGTCATGACCGTGATTCGTTTGTGAGAGGACCAAAGGACGCAGCTGAATGACCGCGAATTCGTTGTGAGAGGACCAAAGGACACAGCTGAATGACCGCGAATTCGTTGTGAGAGGACCAAAGGACACAGCTGAATGACCGCGAATTCGTTGTGAAAGGACCAAAGAGACACACCTGAATGACCGCGAATTCGTTGTGAGAGGACCAAAGGACACAGCTGAATGACCGCGAATTCGTTGTGAGAGGACCAAAGGACACACCTGAATGACCGCGAATTCGTTGTGAGACGACCAAAGGACACAGCTGAATGACCGCGAATTCGTTGTGAGAGGACGAAAGGAAAAGCTGAATGACCGCGAATTAGTTGAGAGAGGGCCATTGTTGAACGCCCATTTTTTGTCATTAGGCGTTTACTTAACCTAGACTTGGTTGTACAGATCAATATGATGAACCAACTCACCACCGGATTTACAATGCAATCACATATCTACCACCTGTTAGTGGCGGATGTTGAACCGCCCACTTGAATTTACCAAAGGAAATTAAACATTGTCCGATTGAAATATTCGAATTGATAATTCTTTTCCAGTTTTAGGGTAAATTCATACATATCGCCCACCAGTTTGCAAAAAGCAAAATGCTTTGGTTTTTCATGCACCTTGCTCCAAAAAAGCATTTTCCATTCGTCGCGCTATGAGGTCCTGATATCGTCAGGATGCACATACAGTACTTGGCAAATTTGTCACAATTCAACACATGTCTCTTTGGATTTACAAAATGAAAAAGGGGGCACTGAAGTAAGGCAATTAGAGTCGGGACGATGAGACCGATCGGGAAAATTGTCGGTCGCAGGNGCAGGTGATCCATTGACCCGAGTTCCATCGATCCAACACCTGTTTGAATCGATATACTCGCGATATTGATAGAAATAGGCATATGTCCTATATTAGCAATAAAATTGTTACACCTACCGGCATTTTCCACCGTTTTTACACTGGTTAATGTTCTTTTTTGGATCACAGTACGGTCCATACTCGCATTCCTTTCCGAAAAATCCGCTGAAGCAGTGACATGAATAGTTTTGATAGTTTTTCGAGGCGTAACAGTTTCCTAAGAATGAACAATGATAGACGGAGCAGGCGTCGGTTCTGACTTGTTTGTTGGGTCCGATGATCTCGTAAGTCATGTTGAAACCGTAGACATCCGAGAAGTGTTCCATCACTCTAAGGTGAATGTTGCCCATCTCCTTATCACGGATGTTAAGATGGACCATGAGGACGGGCTTCAGTGCAATGATACTCGTGATCTCTTCCTCAAAGCTGATTTCTCCATGATTCCTCTTCCCGCTGTACATGCTTTCATTATGGTATTCGTCGTATTCTGTGATAAAAAGGCCCTCCCTCAGGTAGTACTGGGTGAAATACAGAATTATCCTATCCCCAACCGGCGCCCGGATCATCCAGCGACAACTTATAGGCACTGGGAACCGTGCGGGGAAGTTTGGGCTGTGGACGTAACCTTGCGTGGCGTTGTACCAGCCACCGCAGTTTGAATAGACCCCAGTGTCTCCAACGCCGAATCGAGCCACAACAAGAAAGGAAACAAGAAGCGTCCACAACATGGTGTATCAATCAAATGACTCACCCACCTTTCCCCCTCTATGTCCCAGTCACGTCTAACGGCCATCTGCCAACTTTCGATGAGCATATTTCGCGGCACGTGTTCAAATCGATACGAAAGACGCAGAACGCCAGATACAGGCATTGTGAAGTAGATGGAGCAGTCTTCGCCGAGTGCCTTTCACTTGTTCCATCTATCTAGTAGTTCATGATAAATTTGATGAAGTTTAATAAAACATCTGTGAAGCTGACAAATTTATAAGTAAGTGTTTTAAATTGTTAACCTTTTATAGCGACATATGCGTGGTTGCTTCACTCGACAAAGGAGCAACATGTCTCGTTATTGCAATATCATATCCAATGAAATTGAAATATCACTCGTTCGGTTTTTCTGCTGTCGATGATTACTGCCAAATATGTTGTTCGACAAAGCTTGCCATTCTGAGAAATCAGGGGTTCATTAAGAACCACTGACTTCCTAAAGATGCAACTTGCCGTCCGTCGGCGACCCTCTGCCGTTCCCCATACACCCTTGTCTTCAGGGTGGTTGGTTCCGGCCAGAATTCCGCCAGCGCTCGAGAAGATCTTCGGGGGATATGCAGCCTACTTTTAGGTATACATAGTATGGCACTAGAGGAAGATTGTCCCTTCCTGAGAAGACTTGAAGGTTCTACTTGGTGAAAACACGGTGAAGGCCAACCCTGGCAGGAATATCAACGAGCTGATGGCAAACGAAGTGGTTCACTGGAGAAGGAGAGGAGAGGAATGTCCCCCGAAGCACCAAGGGCATATCTTTTACCATTCGTTAGATAGCCCAGGGCGGCATTTTAGCTACCATGGAATGAGTCCCAACGTGTTGGAAATGAAAAATGAAAATGTGTTTTAAGTGTCTGTATCTACTGCAGAGTGATCAAGGCACAAGAAGCGACGAAAGAGGAAGGTTTAGAGGCTACTCCTGGAGATGGAGCGATGGGCGCCTGTCGATTATGGCGTGGAAATGTAAGTTTAGAGGCTACTCCTGAAGATGCCCGCTTTCCTTGATATGATATGGAAGCTGGTTCCGTCGTCTAAGGGCAGCGCAAGAGGAGGTACGATCTCCATGGC
This sequence comes from Notospermus geniculatus, assembly GCA_002633025.1. Taxonomy (NCBI): domain Eukaryota; kingdom Metazoa; phylum Nemertea; class Pilidiophora; order Heteronemertea; family Lineidae; genus Notospermus; species Notospermus geniculatus. The sequence continues at coordinate 404,346 of NMRB01000187.1, read as the reverse complement.
CGTCGCAGCAGTCTGTTACCAGCCGACTCGCCGATAGCATAGTTTAGACTGTGGCGTCTGCTTACTGCATTTTTTAAAGACTGATCGCCATACTGCGTAACATATACTGCGGTAATAGGAAAGACAAAAGAAACAAAACAACAGGAAACTACACCATTACAAATTAGACGGGTGGAGAGACTGGAAGACCACTTTGCTTCCGAACGGAGGATGAGGAGTTTCCCTGCAACGCCGTCATTTGTCTGCGAAACACACCACCGCTACCTGACCTACTACAGTAACTGTATTACCTTGGCGACGAGGACAGAGTATCCAGCAGTAGGTGACATGACTGAACGATTAATGGCCTGTCCCTGTGATCTCCCGTCAACGACACATTGATCTGACACGATCCTATCATAGACGAACTCTCAATAGTACAATTGGGTGGTTTGATCATATTTGATTTAGTACGATTATCTCGGATGGCAGGAATGTCTGCCGCAGCGCACATTCATTATGAGTTCTAGTCGATACGTTGCAAGAACTATTGGAGTTATTTAACAAGGAATAAATATCAAAAGTAAGATGGGTGCTGGTGCATCGAGGAATATTTTCAAACAGAAAGCACAAATGGTTGGAATATTGCAGGCTTCGCGGCAGAGTCAACAAGGCAAGGACTATCGCGCCGAGGAGGACGTGAAACAGAACGGCTCCACCCCCGTCGAGGGGGAGAAAGTCATGGAGGTGTCCTACTCCGACACGGCGAAGGCTTGGGCCGAGTTGCGCGCTGGTTCGGGTCAGCCTGGACAGGGACTGACCAAGACTACACTGACAATTGAAGACTTTAAAAAGATCAAGCGCCAAAAGACAGTGGATATTGATGACAATGAAACTTTGGACATTCCGTATATCCAGACAGAGAAGGTAAGGCTTTTCTTGTTGCTCTGCGAAATCAAATGACTTTATTTATCATGTACAACACTTCTTTCGACCATGTTGTAATGGTAGGCCCACAGCTTACGGTATCAAGTGTACCCAGGATATAGTTTAACGGTAACACTAGGGAGTTTTCGCAAAGCCCCCGAAACGCCAACGTGAACACCAAACCCATTGTTCGGTGGAACGAAGAGAGCACCGAACAAAAGGATACACGTTCGCGTTGGCGTTTCGGGGGCTTTGCGAAAACTCTATAATATTACCGTACGTCGATGATGGGTATCTAGTACGACCTACTCATTCGACATTTGATACCTTCGTAGTTCGAGTCCCTGTCGGGCAGGTTTACTTTGCGGATGAGCATCACCTGCGACCGCCGCATAGTCCAAGTGGAAATATGTTCGAAGTCTACATGACGAACGGTAACATTGTTACCAAGGATAAAACACGTTTCTCTAGTTGCCTACTACAAACACATTAGTAGGCTGTAAAGTTTACTGGCAACCTGCAGCCCATAGAGTCCGTAGTACAGTGTATAGCACAGTCATGATGCCAACGCCCATCGTTCCTGAGTCCTACAAACGATGGCAAAGGTTCACTTGCCTCACACATCATTGCTCAAGAGGCAAGGAGACCAGACGAATTTCGGCGACTTGCTGCAGCACGCGTCTTTACCTTGCGATGACGTTGACGGGATTAGTACCCTTGTTGGTTTTGTTATTCTTCTTCAACTTCGAACCATGTTTTACGGGACAAGGGTTCGTCCAGCTCCGGCCATCTCCCCTCCTTCCAGCGTGTCCGGTGTCTGTGCAGGTATGCATTCCTCAGCAGGTAGAGCCTGCCTCACGTTATGGTCCCGCAGGGGCGACGTGACCAGGGCGGCGTTCAAAACCCGATGACACAACTTACAGCCAGAGGATTCTGTCGCACCATTCGTTTCGGCCTTGTGTTTGACCCTCAAGATTTCCCTCGTTCCAGTTCCACAGGACGGGAAACTGCTTCAAGGGCCAGACAAATAAGTCACAGGTGACCGTAATCCTGGATTGCCAAAAATGACCTCGAACAAGGGAGGCTGAAAGGGCGTGTCATGGATACTGACATGCAACAATGAATTACGTTGTAAATAATTTCTGTTTATTGTTCCCAAGTGGGATTCACACAGAGAGCCAACCCTGAACCGACGGTCCACAGACTGTGTAATACGAATATTACATATCGTAAAGTATTTTACATAACCGTGATAACATGTCCCTGGGCACTGAGAATTGGTATGATAGTCATTTCTAGCGATCAATAGCGTATTACGAGGAATGAGGGCCTCAAGGCGCTCAGGATGTTATAAGAAAGTTGAAATAGGCGAGAATTACCATAAATGTTGAAGAGAAGCAGTGATAAGTTCCACATCAAATTGTGTCCTCAGAAAGGCAATGTATGGGAAATGTGATATCTGATATGTGTAGCTCTATTACATAGAGCTACACGCCAGACACGCCGGTTAACGTGGGTTCGCAGCAGTGGAGCCATAGAGAGTTTTCGTAATCACCCGGATTAGACCTACGATTACATTTAAGCAACGATTTTCTATTGTCTGAGTATACCCACACGACAAGCGTCGTCGCTGGCCTATCTGTGATTGCGAAAACTCACTATTGGCTCCACGGTCGCGAACACTTTGCGAAGCCTTTGTTAACCAGCGTGTCCGTATATACTGTAGCTCTATAATCAACACCTAATGTGTTAAAACACAGAGACAAGTTCGTGGCGAATTAAAAACTCAACGTATTCATCTTACTAGTGTCGTAAAGTACACGTAAATGCTCATTAGCAGAAATGCAATGAACGAGACTTATTATGATCCGGTACAATCTATCATCGAACCCAGACGAAACCTAACACTAAGTGCTCAGATTGTTGGTTTCCCTCCTCAGCTTAGCGTCTCACCAATTAATGCACCCAGCACTTGTGGGAACCGAGGGCATTAAGCTTCTTTTAAGTGCCACTAATTACCGTCTGTTCAACTCAAACTTAAATATCATCGCTATCTATGTCATAACGTCCATTTCACTAAAAGCATACGTTCACTGGTACGTTTCCGTTTGGACGGAAGTGCGGCCATTATGTTGACAGTGGACTAGGATTCAAATAGATTTACGTCTGCTCAGGGAATGAAGACAGCGGGTATTCGAGAATTGTGATATATCAANGCAATTAGCCAACGTATTCATCTTACTAGCGTCGTAAAGTACACGTAAATGCTCATTAGCAGAAATGCAATGAACGAGACTTATTATGATTCGGTACAATCTATCATCCAACCCAGACGAAACCTAACACTAAGTGCTCAGATTGTTGGTTTCCCTCCTCAGCTTAGCGTCTCACCAATTAATGCACCCAGCACTTGTGGGAACCGAGGGCATTAAGCTTCTTTTAAGTGCCACTAATTACCGTCTGTTCAACTCAAACTTAAATATCATCGCTATCTATGTCATAACGTCCATTTCACTAAAAGCATACGTTCACTGGTACGTTTCCGTTTGGACGGAAGTGCGGCCATTATGCTGACAGTGGACTAGGATTCAAATAGGTTTACGTCTGCTCGGGGAATGAAGACAGCGGGTATTCGAGAATTGTGATATATCAATTGTCAAATACAAACTTAATACCTTTTGGGTATCTTGTCACTTGTAGTTTGAAACGGTACATGTACTATTTTATTTTTCCATCAGGGCCAAAGCCAAAGCATTGTTGGCGCTGGTAAATAAGGAAAACCTCTTGCAGGTTGAATGGGGTCTTTTACTTGCCCTTGTAAAGTACAAGGCATCACGGTCTGCTGCCCCGTGGTTGGTAAAGGCTGGATTCGAACCCGGGACCTGACACTACTTCCTAAGCTGACGTGATAATCAGGCTATCGGGGCACCGTTCCTAAATCTATACTAAAGTTGTGTCTGTCTAGTATCCGGGTTTACAGATTCTTGGCCTAACTTTGGGCCGTATTTTAGAACGTTCCTTAACATTAAGGTCCACCTTAAATCTATTGTTCTCGATGGTTTTACAATAGACTTAAGGTCGACCGCAACGTTAAGAACGTTCTAAAATACGACCCTTTGATGATGTGGAGATTTTTCACCAATGAAGTATGGGTCGTATTTTAGAACGTTCCTTAAGGTCAACCTTAAGTCTATTGTAAAACCATCGAGAACAATAGATTTAATAAGGTGGGCCGTTAATGTTAAGGAAAGTTCTAAAATACGGCCCTATGAGTCTGCTAGAAGAAAAAAAGTTCTTCCAAGTCATCGAACTCAGCCATTAAAAGGCAACGAAAGTCGATAAGACAAACAAGAGAGAAAGGCGTGATATTGGCAAATGTGTCAATGGCAACAGAACTCACCAATTGTCATTCACACATCGTTTATATTGTGTGAAATTAACAGCAGAGAATCCATTATTGTTGGTGTCCCACGATCGAGCGTTACCTGTGTCGATCTACATTATTTTGCGACGTTTGACTCTGCAGTGATTGTTTACGTAACACTTCCGAGCTTGATGACTTCGCTGATTGTATAATACGGAGGAAGGGGGTAAATACGACTCATTGTCATTCCAGATTTGTTGAAGGCATTTGATACCGTGAATCATTCACGTAGGCGAGGTGATCCACAAAAAGTTGAACTCGTAATGATAAGAAGGGGTTCCAGTTTGCAGGTACACAAACGGCTTTGACTTTATGATTGGTAGAANGTTCTTCCAAGTCATCGAACTCAGCCATTAAAAGGCAACGAAAGTCGATAAGACAAACAAGAGAGAAAGGCATGATATTGGCAAATGTGTCAATGGCAACAGAACTCACCAATTGTCATTCACACATCGTTTATATTGTGTGAAATTAACAGTAGAAAATCCATTATTGTTGGTGTCCCACGATCGAGCGTTACCTGTCTCGATCTACATTATTTTGCGACGTGTGACTTTGCAGTGATTGTTTACGTAACACTTACGAAGTTGATGACTCCGCTGATTGTAATACGGGGAAGGGGGTAAATACGACTCATTGTCATTCCAGATTTGTTGAAGGCATTTGATACCGTGAATCATTCACGTAGGCGAGGTGATCCACAAAAAGTTGAACTCGTAATGATAAGAAGGGGTTCCAGTTTGCAGGTACACAAACGGCTTTGACTTTATGATTGGTAGAATATCGAAATAAGAAAAAAGACAGCTTTCAGTTGTGTTTCATCCGCAAAAGAACGCCTCGACGCCATGGCAACGAAATACTAGATAAGTTCTACGCACGACTCTCATGACTATGGGTGTTCGGAAAACTCTTAGAAACATAGTAGAATTGAAAGGAAGGTTTTAGAGAGCTCATAAATGACTTTTGCTGGGTACTTGTTATGGAGAACCTGTTTACAGGCACTTGTATGAAGATGATGACGATGATGTCATTGATGATGATGATGTTGTGTTATGTCAGCGAAAGGATGCTAATTGCTGCTTCTGCAGCTGCAGCTGTAGATGATGATGATGGCGTTGATGACAATGACTAATGGCCTTAGCAAATAAATGATAATTGTTGCTGATGCTGATGATCGCAATGACGATGATATTGAAAGCCTTAGCGAAAGGACAGTAATTGCTTCTGCCTCTGCTTCTGCTGCTGCTGCTGCTGATGATGATGATGATGAGGGCGATGATGACATTAATTGATGGCCTTTGGCCGAAGCAAAACGGTAATCGCCGCTGCTGCTGCTGCTGCTGTTGTTGTTGTTGTTGCTGTTGCTGCTGCTGCTGCTGCTCCTGCTGCTGCTGCTGTTGCTGTTGCTGTTGCTGCTGCTGCTGCTGCTGCTGCTGATGATGATGATGATGGCAATGAGGACTAAACTAATGGAGTTTGCAAAACCTTGGTAACTGTTGCTGCTGGTGATGATGTACGAAATGTCCCGAAGTGGGATTCTACGAAACTAAGCAAACGTCAGCCAACTTGAAAACGTCTTCTACAGCTCTAGTAAAAAGAGTCTCCAGAACGGAAAAAAATGCCGACGTAATATTTCACAAAAAACAGTCATATTACGTTTCTTCTGAACCTTTCTCACCTTTATCAGTTTATTGGCTAGAAGAAGTAGCAAATGTGAACTTGATAGTTTATCCGGATCTGGCTTCTTTGAGGAGAATTCACTAATTTGACGAGGAATCCCATTGGTGAATTTGTTGAGCAAATGCTATTAGGAGAAAGGGATAGCTGCAAAGATACTCGTGTCAATGATGAGAATTTTATGACTGGCATATCCATTAGTTTCCAATAAAGGTCCTGGACGTTCACGCTAAGTTTGTGTGGGGTCGTTACTGACAAATGCCAATCAGAGCACCATGTCCCCAGCTATACGTATACACTAACGGCAGATCGGTCAAGTGATTTCACTGGAAGTAGGCCCAAAAGTACAAAGATCGAGTTCCGAAAGTCGGAAGTGAAGGATCGAGTAAACGAAAGCGTACGAGTATTAAACGAAAGCCGAAAGTACAAGGATTGAGTGATGAAAGCCGAAAGTACAAGGATTGAGTGATGAAAGTCGACAGTCAAAAGCACATAGTTCTGATCTACCAATTGGTCTGCCTTATTGATGACGTCATTACATCCATGTTGATAAACAATCTGGATGTGATGACGTCACTGATGAGGACAAAGCTCGTCGGTTAAACACATAATCCTCCTGATACGTCATCGTCTTCGTGCCGTCGGTGACTCTGAAAGCAGAATTATCCTAATCTAATAATATCTATATGATGTCCCCATCATCGATAGCAAATTAGTCTGCATTGTTTCATTGTGGCACCGTTGCCATGGTATCGCGTTAAAATCTTCATCATCAGGGAGATTAGCAGGAAATCAAACCCCAACAAGAACTTTAATCGGCAAATTTCAAAGTTCAACCAGAAAATCTTGCCCCTGGCTTTGAGGCAGCGGTAGATGCAACCTAAGAGAAATGTTATCGATACGCTTGGTGTTTCGACCAGAGGATGTCCACCAAAGTACGTTGGCGAACGTTAGGAGCATTGATGCACCACGCCAGGCTCAAATCTCCCTCGAACAAATGGTTAATGGTTACAGCTCAGTGATTACAGCATGAACACTGAAATCAATTCACGTGTTCGAGTAAAGACAGGCTATTCTTCAGTGATGTGCTGAAGACATATTAACAGGGTAGTCAAGAGGCTTGTCACTTAATACTGGAGACTTGTGTCTGGTTTTCCTCAGACTAGTTCTTACGACTTCAGGTGTTAAGCTTTTCGATCCCCGCACAACAAGCAACTGGATAACTAGGCTGAAAATACCTGCAGCCCGAATTACCCGTATGACGTACGTGCGAGTGGATCTCGGAGGACCCTTGATAAAAGAATTCTGGTTTAAGCCGATTAAAACGCGATCGGAAATGATGGATGGTCTACAGGGGACGTCTGTCACCTGTCACGATCTGCTGATAGGGAACAAGGGGGAACGATGAAAGACCTTGGTTTGAGGCAGGCGACAAGGCTGCCGGCGTTGATGTATTTGTCGGTCTGCCGGGGTTATCGAGGTGTTGTGTTTGTCGTGAGAAACTTGTATTTGTTTCCGCGACAAACTGACGCACTGTAGGCAGCCGGAGAGACTTCCTATCCAGGAAGCAACAACAGACACAATAGATAATTCTTCGACATTTCCAGGTGGTGATACCAGCCAGCAACCAACTAAAGGCGGTGCTCAACATGAGGGTTTTCTCGCCCGAGCTGGCTCCCTATGGGCATTCAACCATAGAAACTATGGTCACTCGTGGAATTCAACCATAGAAACTATGGTCAGTCGTGGAATTCAACCATAGAAACTATGGTCACTCGTGGAATTCAACCATAGAAACTATGGTCACTCGTGAAATTCAACCATAGAAAGTATTGTCAGTCGTGGAATTCAACCATAGAAACTATGGTCAGTCGTGCATTTCAACCATAGAAACTATGGTCAGTCGTGCATTTCAACCAAAGAAACTATGGTCAGTCGTGCATTTCAACCATAGAAACTATGGTCAGTCGGTGCTTTTTCAACCATAGAAACTATGGTCAGTCGTGCATTTCAAACCATGGAAACTATGGTCAGTCGTTTGTGTCATTGGTCTCGGCGTACGTCGGAAGGAAAGCAACAATGGTGAATTGTCCATTGAGATCCAACTGGCACAAGAAAACTCTCACGTGCAGTAGAAGGGTTAGACAGGCAGCCTGCGTCTAGGCTACCTAGATCTATCGAGGATCTTGTCGTAGATGTACAGGAATTCAGAAAGGCAGAACAAAATGTGCTGACAAACGTGTTTGGACGAGATCGAATTCCAGTTAATGGTACCAAGATAGAATTACCTGTTGCAAAAGTTATTTCTCCAGCGAAAGCGATTATTTCCCAGCTCGTTCCTGGAACGCGATCACTGGAAGAACAGCTCCTTGAATGACGTCATCACTTTTTGTGTGATATGGAATCGATACACTGATATTGCATTGCAGTTTCTGACGATGACGTCAGTTCGTGTCATGTCACGATATTTTTGTCACCAGTGACAAAACCATGAAATTGATTCTGCATTGGATGTGCAAATGATAAAAACGCGCAGCAGGTACCGTTGCTTCGTGCCTCCTCAGTTTTTCCACAAATCACCACATCGTGCACGGAGTTCTGTGCCAACCATGACGTAAATAGATTGCTTTGATATGAACAAACACTTCATCGGATTTCGAGTGCAACTTCTTTTTCCAAAATTTCGGGGATGAGGATAAATACCCAGCCGGTAATGGGTAGAACATCACTTTTAGCAGGAGATTAATGTCAGTTTAGCTGCAATCAAAGGGTATTCACTGGCTGCATGCATGAGGCTAAACAACATCAATGAATATCACCCTATCACATCTTCCCACCTGTCTTAGAAATTAAATTAGATCTCCATTACTAACAAGCCATGCAGCTAATTACAAATCAGGACGAAGATAATGGGCTTCCTTGTGCAATAACTCATTCAGTACCATGAACGTGTTAGCAGATGATTTAACACGAGTACATGCCATGCGAATCTTTGCATAAAATGCGCCTTGGGGTTTCAAGGAACGCAAGATAGAACAAGAGCTACGCAAAGCGTGGCATATATCCCCGTATATACATGTAAGTTGTCCGGAAACGAAAATCAAGATGGTGGTGCGGCGGCCATATTGGATGAGCAGTAGCGCCCCCAATCGACAGAACTTCCCTCTAGTTAGGGCCAACAAACCACCAGTGTTTCCATGCGTGCCTGTGTTTTTCTTTAATCATCCGGAAAGCAATTTCGGCGGGGCATAACAATTGAAATGATTTTGTCAGGCGAACCAAGAGTTCACGACCACGATCTGTTGCTGATCTGACCACTGGCAGCCTGGGTTTTCTCGAGTTGTTCATTTCTATCGGGTTTCTATATGGCAAATTGGGAACATTGTGATGGAAAGTAATATAAGACTCGATACGGGAATAGGAACCAATTGAATTGTTCGCTTCGCTGCATGGGGAGCTGAGGACGCAATGTGAATCATATTTCCAACAGCATTTCATCAAATCATTTGAAGTTCTAAATCATGAATGATAAAAGCTTGTGTTTGGTACGCAGGGGAGTTATCTTTGGATTGCTTACTTCGGAATCACATCTCTGATAGAACGTGTCGGCTAGGACGTGCCTGGAGGTTTTCCAAAAAGGCCAACAACGTGAAATAGAAATGCCCAACCAGTCGAAGCAGGATTGTTTGGTTGTGAGAGGGTTGGGGTCAAGAGCAATCAAATTTTCAAATCATGACTTGTTTCTATGGGGTAACACGTTTATCCATGGTTCCCTGGTCGTTCTGATAAAAACAAGTTCTCCTGGACCATGAACCATGAAAGACATGATTGTTCGAATTGAAATACACTGTTAGAAATTATTAATTTTACAGTAGTAATTTTGCAGTAATTTTACAGAAAATGCCTGCAGCAGAGTCCCCAGCACTTTCTGTAAATTTACATACTTTTTTTATGGTATGATTCATGTTTTCCTGTATTGGTTGGACTCCCAATGGACATCCCATTATGATGCCTTCTGAGAGCAGTATGAAATATAATTTGGTCAGCCTCCAGTCAAGTCTCTGTTAACATTTATTTAAGTCTGTAGTTTTACAGATCACTCTGTAATTTTACAGATCCAGTCCTGGGGACTCTGCTGCACAGATTTTCTGTAAAATCTTCTGTTATTTCTAACAGTGTAACTATGGTGGAACTTGATAACCCCGCAGTTGCATTCGCAATTCACACAAAGTGGCCCTGGTGGTTCAAGTTCTGAAACCTAATGACCTCATGGTAGTGACAGTAATTACAATTACTGCCCTTTTGACACCATCTAAAGGCGTTCATACGGGAATCCATCCTTTTGGTTCGGAAAATCTTGACTTAGGATGAGGAGGATTCGTTTTTAAAGAATATGAACTGCTTGGAGTTAGGTGAGTTTCAGTTCCATTTGGGACAACGAGTGAATGTGCAGCGAACACTCCCTTCAGCAGTAAATCTCCTCTCGGGTTTTCTCCTTACATTCTGTGCAGAGGAGAACTGATCGTACGTCGCTAATGAATCATGAAATCATGATTCAGAAAGCTTGTAAAAGCCCACGTTACGACTGCCTGTTTTCAAGTACAGCACTCATCAAGACTTTCCTTTTGTCTAACTTGATGCGTCTTTTCTTTCTCATCATTGTAAATGCACAAAAAAAGGGAAACATCTCTTTCCTTCTAGCATCATCAAATAAATGCACTGTTCTTACGGCCATTCCTTTACATTGGTTGACATTTCGAACCGTGTCATGAACTTTGTACTTTTCCTGGTGGGCGCACATGAAAGCTTCGTCCGTCTCGGAAAAAAAACGCCTATGTCTGGATGACCTTTCACAAGTCGAGAGACGGACAGCCATCTAACTCCCAGGCTTAAGGAACTGGACACGCGTAGGATTTCAACCAAAGAAAATTGATTTTAGCTGCTCACTGAAGCTACGTACTTGATCCTGAATCAAAGAAAGCCGTCTCTGTCTTGTGTTTGTTCCAGGATGCTGTTACGTGGTCACCAAGTTTCCGTATGCAGATCTCGACAGAGAGATCCAATGGTGAACGGAACGGAACCAAAACTTGACATTGCTGAATTACCCATTCTGTTGCATCACAGTCCAAAGTGATACAACGATACAACAATATCTTATATGGAGCGCCAAACTCCAGGTCCCCCCCAGAAGCCACTTCGAACAACCAGGACCAGGTGAAAGTCTTGAATTTGCCAATGCAATATGCTTTTGTATGATGAAATAAACATACTGAATGACCGCGACACAGTTGTTTTTGTCTGGTATTTTATCAAGACAAAGAGAAAACCTTCGATTTCTCGTTCAATGTAACACTGTCAACAGTACTCTGACGAGTGTAAACACCCACAGAAGACCATTGCTCAGCATGTTCAGTGCTTACCATTGCCTGCAACGGATGCTTAATTTCCGTCAGTGTATAAGCCAATTTCCGAGAGGATTGTCCTATTTGAAGTTATGAAGAGATATTGTGCACTGGTCATTCCGGTGTCCTTCGTGTAAGGGACCCACCTCCTTGCTCGGAGGCAAAAAAGTGTAGAGTAATTACTGGTACTGATGACTAAGTGATAAACTAGGCGCTTCTGGTCTGATATGACGAGTTCTACATCCGGTTGGAGCCTTGTTGACAAACGTTTGCGTTACGACTGAATTCGTAACAAATGGACGATGATGATGCTGTCATCAGGAACACCATGTGTAAGACAACAACTACAACAACCACGAACATTTAGGACATTTGTCAAAGAGCCATAGATTACAATGATGTGTGTGTAGTTGGACAATTTGTATTGGTGGAATAGCTGATGAGAAGAGGTGGAAGCTATCTCCGGGAGGAGGGAAGTGGCAAAACGATTGTCAATGATTGATCGTCTGTTGACGTCGTCTATCAATTACTGGCGATTAATGGTGAAGGATGATAGGGATCGTGGGTAGCATTAGGTGATTCTGCCTGAAGCCAATGAAGCAGTGAGAAGAATTGCCTGGGAAGTGATCCTGCTGCGTGACTTTTTCTTGGAAATGTTTTCTTGCAAGAACAGGATAAACCAGTGAATGTGCATGAGGAACATGTTTCAACCTTTACTGGTCCCTAGATTTCTGACAAAATCTGAAGGCGGTTGTGCCTTCTCTCTGGAACAGATTGCCGGCTTCTATCAGGAAGACGTTTGAATCTTGACAGTTTCAAACATTTGTGAGCCCTAAAGTTGAATTGTAAAGCGCTTTGAGCGACCTTAACAGCTTGATACAGCGTTACTGCACGTACAACAAGAGGGATTGTTGTACATGACAGAATCTGATCTTTTTTGTGGTCGGCTTGTCACACACGATCATGATATGGTAGATTCTGAACACGTGAACAGTGTCAATTTGTTATTTTGATGTCAACAACATGCAAAGTCAAGGAACTCGAAATTGTCAAAAAAAATCCGCTTGTAGGCAAGGGAAGATGATAATGCCATACCGTTTCGGCATAGCTTCGTGTTGTATAAGTAAAGCGAGGACCAGGAACACGGCTTTGGTGTCGCATACACATTGTGTGTACATGATATTGGTAATTCCTTTTACTTTGATCTTTGATATGAGGCCGGGCGAGTCATTGTGTTCCGCTCACCAAGACCAATGCGATATGCAGAGCCAAAGCATCGTGACCTTTGCATGGAAATATACATAATACATTTTGACTGATTTGCAGGATATGACTGTTGATGTGGGCAGCAAATCTTCTTCAGATTTCGCTAGCAACGTCAAAGCTGCAGGCAATGCACTGATTGCTTTGTATCAGGCGCAGCTATAGACTGGTTCTTGTCTCCATAGCCTTGATGCTTAGTGCTGATGTATGTACATGTATGAGCACTTTGGAGACAATTGGGTTACGATCACCATCGGAGGAATTCTTCTGTGACGTCTGCGCCCTCACCCATTCAAGAAGACCTACTGACCAAGCTCAACCAGTCAACGTTGCTCGAAAGAGTGCCTCAACCACTTGCCATGCTGTGAATGCATATGGCTATACCAACAAGGCTCCACAAAGCGTTCGCAACTGTAAACCATTTTAATCGGTGTGACCGATTCAATGGGGATCATAACTACTAGGGGATAGCACATCGTAACCAGGTGCTGTACAATGGACGCCCTTTGTGCGGGAAATTGATCAGGACCTGGATGTCAGTTTCATTTCAATACTTTTTACCACTAGTGACACCTATTGAGGTAGTGAGTTATGGTCCTCACTGGGGGCACAGTATAAAACCTACTTCGTCATCGCATTTTCTGTAACCGAAACACATTGTGTCATTCTTTTGTTTGGTTGACTCACTGCACTAAGGTGCTGAAAGCCTACTTCCTCATACCGATTACCTTCCCCAGTCTGTCAGGTCTTTGCCACTGATGGACCAGGCTTTACCACGACGGTAATTGATACCGACACATCACCCATCAAATACGCCATCAATTTACTGGTGCTTCTTTGTGCGTGATGGCCTGTCCTTTCCCATTCGATCCCAACTTCTTTTGGTAAATGTCAACATAAGGATTTCACCCAACAATTACGTGGCTAGCACAAAGGACCACACCCACTGGCTGATATCAGCATTGTCGCCGACGTATCAAACCCACTCATTGCATTCACCTCCGGCATCGCCAAGCCCTATATTTAGCATCTTTTTTATCTTATCTGCCGAAACGTCAAAAGAATCCGCAACATATTCTCCGGCAGCTCGTGGCTATGACCAGAATAGCTTATACTTATACGACGCACAACGGGCAAGGTTTTACCCACTAGCTCCACTGATAATTAACTAATTTCAAATCGCTCCCACATAATTTCATTATTTCTCGGCTCTATTTATATATTCTATTACCATCGTTTTTCTTGTATCCTTATGTTACAACGACATTCATTTCATAATTTCATAAATCCCACTTGTTTTCAACACGCTGTACGCATTATGACGTCACTTACAAAAAAGTCGCCCTGACAGCATCGTGAAACCGATCTTCGAACCAATTACATGTACTTTCTTTGTTTGAAGTTTTTGATATGGACACCCGAATCAACCCGTTTTTAGCGTCACATGACATGACGGGCTAATAACCGAGATAAAACAAAGAAACGAGTACGTACTCTTCAAGTATCTAAGAAGGGTGTCGGTGGAAACAGATCGCATTCTTCTTTCAGTTGCTCTAAATAGAAACAGAGATTCTGGCCTTGGCGTGTATTGATTTACAATAAAGAACCTGGATTCAGAATTTGGCTCTGCATTCGTCTTTATCAAGTTAGGATGCTGTTTCATTGTGTGCCAAGCAATCGAAAAAGAATTCGGGTACTTTTTATAAAGCTTCCCTAGGATACGCTGATCCGTAGGTTGACTGGTCCCCTAATCCTTTCACCGTGCTTTATCCATAGGGATGGGAGATGAAACCAGTCAACTTCTGCAGACCACCAAAACCACTGAGGATATCTAAATGATGCCTTTTAAGCATTTTCCATTGTAATACAGACTCAAAGCGCTTCTCAACATCCCAGCCTCTCCAGAAACGTTTCTGGGAAACTCAAAGGGCAGCTCATTGAGCACATCACTTGATCCTCTCAGACCAGTTGAGAATACAAAGTGGCTACTCAGGAATCGAACCCCTGACCTCTCGGTCTGACGTCCGATGCTCATCCACTGCGCTCTCGCGCTCCCATTATGTGAATGAGCCCGAGGCTGGTGAGCTGCCCAATGGACTGACACACCCAACACACAGATTCTCTTCTTGCCCAAACAGACACCATTAATCGTAAACATCGCAATTCTTTTTCCAGTCTGCTTATCTGAAATATACATGCACACACGTATACGAAACATCGTAACGACCATTAAATGGCTTCATAAACGTATGCACATCCTGAGGTAAATCGGGCGAAGGGTGGAGGTTATCCTGTACAAGATAATTAATCAAAAACCCATTGATCAACCAGGTATACCCGACTTTGATCAGCCAACGGCCGTGACATCACCGACGATCGTCAACAACGGTCAATACGGATCGTCAGTATCGCTTTGTTTTTGACCAACGGTTTCTTCGTCAGCCACGTTTTCTACAGTAGCCATAGTATCGGAGAGACGTGTTTTCTCGCTCGTTGGCCCTCTATGGGCAACTCAGTCGGAGAAATCTTGGCGTAAGTCCTTCAGGAACCAACAATGATGACTACCCATTAGCTCACTCACACAAGGAAACTCACTACAACAGCCGCGCCTCAGAAACCGACACTTTGATCCCAAACATCCAATAAGCAATAAACCTAGTGCCGCATATTAGAAATGCAATAATAAAACAATCATATTGTGTTGGTAACAATAAGATGTGAGATAAGCATCCCATTCAAACATTATTGAGTGATCGAACGATGACCTGTCGAGCAATATTGCAACATAAAGCTATAGCCACGGCTGATCAGTCCAGTCTTATGCGGCGAGTGCCCACATGAATGGACGGGTCCTGTTGGTCAAGGCGATGGGACTTGTGTCATCATAACAGGCCCTCAGATCTCTCCACCGTTCTCAACAAAATGGCTGCCATGGCAGCCATACTGAATATCGGTTCACGCCGTTTATGGAAGGGACGTTCCTCTTGCCACCCTAATGATGGAAGTACTTTCATGACCATGGAACTGAGACAAGATGATCCTCTTCTCAAGACCCAAACCGATAAATATCTGGCTTCATGAAGAACATTGGCAGTGCCAAGAGCATCAGCAGTCCGACTGTCCGAGAAGAATGTTTTCTAAGGCCTTGTAGACATGGTAGAGCTGCTTGTTTAATCTTCTGCCGACGTCTATGCTGCGAAATGAATGTTGCCTCAATCGTATCTCCAGCTTGGATCGTGGGGGTGGGGGGATGTAACATTCTAGTCTCATTCATACATTTTGACATTTTGATCGTTCATCAGTATTAGTCACGTCGTGTTCTTGTCGAACAGAGAATAACGTCAGCGTTCGTTCAATGTGCAATACATAATAGGCTACCCCAAGGAAATCTGCGGTGAGATTTTCGACTGTGACCATCTGCCAATTGACAAATTAATCATGGCGTGTAGAGAGTTAGCTGTGCCGCTCATCGCAGCGTAAAGATGATTAAAGTTTTAAACTGAAAATGTCAAACGTTTCCTAGTTTAATTTCCATTCTTTTCTCGGAGAGTTGTTGTTTGGATGAGGCACTAGGTAGAGAAACTTGGCTCGAATAGTGATGTCCCCTCTTCAGCCAAGGCTGGGGACTGCCCTCTCTTCGGCTAAGGCTGGTGACTGAATGATTTGCCTTTGTGCTACTAATCACGTCAGCTACACTCGTAGTAAACGGTAAACGAAGGACGGTCACGACGTTTCAGCGTCTTGATGCCGAGATGGCAGCAATCCATCAGGCGCCTGGTCATTAGACCTATCAAAGACTCACTCAATCATATTTTGATTGAATAATATAATTAATGACTGCCAATATCCACAAGTGAAATTGCCATAAAATTGCTGGCATTGACTGGCTACTAGGCGGCCGAAGTGGTTGAAAGAAGAAAGAAGTAAACACAAATCTTCCAGACGAGAGACCGTCATGATGACAAAATCATTCTGCTTTATCAGTTTCTGAGTCAATTTTGCAGCATTTTTCGTGATACAAGTTACACAACATTTCAAGGAACCTCAAGCCAAATCGTGAAAATTGGCTCTTTAGAACCAAACCATCGATTGCGTGGCAGCAATTCTTTGGACTTGCAGGTTTTGCTTCGTTAATTTCCTATGATGCAAAGTCGAACCTCTTTTTAGGGTTCAAACTCATTACAGTGCCTTTGATGGGTGTTACCTGACCGTAGTTGCAGAGGTCAGAGCAGCTCTCTTGAGGACTGGACGCTCGATTGGAGGCAGAGCGTGACTGTTGGCTTCCTAATCCTAATTAACTTTCTTAAAAGTGCCAGGAAAGCGATAGGATCCTTTGAAGTTCTCTAAGTCGGCATGAAAGGGAGACTGCGAGGCCGGCGATATCAGGCAGACCCGACTTAAAGGGAGGCATCAACTGGGGAATTTGCAAACAGGCAATGTCTGCTAGAATGCAAGGTACCGAGGAAGCCAACCTTTTTCGGTGGGCTGCACTGAGGAAGACACCAGATTAGGCAACAAAGAACCCCTCTGTTGCTGCTTATGAGATGTTATCCATCATCGGCAGACCTGTTAGCGGTGTCATTAAGGTATCTCAGTGACGTTACCTTCAATCTCTACAACAAAGTACCCCATGTGTTATATACGAATTGAATTAGCCGAGAAGAGAAGGTACGACAATCTCATCCATTATTCCTAATTCCTATCACCAATGGCATCAGTAGTGTGGTGATTGTGCCACCGGGGTGAGGCTGACGAACAAGGACTCTCGTGCATGGTGGCCTTGTCGGCTACGCTACTACTTCGGCACAGAGTCCGACTTGGAGAAGTCGCAGGAGCAACCCAAGGCGCCACTTCTCAACGTTAATCTAAGGTTCAAGGCAATGCCCACTGGGATTCGCAATCAGACAGAGACACAACTGGCTCCTGCCAAACACCGATGACCAATGAGAGCGAAGACAGAATTACCGATGGCGAATCAGAATGCATGTCACTCAACCGGCAAAAACGATTCTTCAGCAGCGAACCTGATGCACAAATTTGAAACCGAAATGACTCCAGCGCTTGATTTTAAAGATTCAACGCTCACTTTGCCGTTCACATTTCCCATTTATTGGGCCAGATAAGCTGGATGCCTGAGATAAATCTAACGGTCGTGTCAATTCGTAATTAGTGGGACTGAAAACGGAGATACGCAATGATCCAATCATCGTAATTAACACTATTGGGACCATTAACCCCGCAGATCGGGTTGGATCGAAGAAACTCACAATTTACCAAGATGCAACGTTTCTGATTTCTAATTGCAGGTACAAAGCGACAAACTGTGTCATGTTTGCAGTGTCTACACAGGCAGTGAAACCTATCCTTGTCGAATATGCACAAGAGTTTATCATGAGAGTTGTTTACGGACCATAGGACACTGCCAAGATGCAGCGACGACGGCACAACTCCTGAGGGCAAAGGAAACAGTCGGATGGAGTTGTCCTAACTGTGTAAGTGTCTTACAAGAAAGTGTTGGTGGGGTAGGCAAGGCATGGAGGGTTGTACAAGCTATTGGTGCCGTAGACAAGCCACTGGTGAATTCGGTAAGCCATTTGAGGGTTGGGCAAGCCATTGATGGGTTCAAAAAATCCATTGGTGGGGTAGGCAAGTCACTAGAGATGGGCAAATCACTGGAGGGTTGGGCAAGTCATTGCTGGAGTAAGCAGCAGTGGAGGGTTGGGCAAGCATTGAGGGCTTGGCAAGCCACTCGGATGGGTTCAGAAAGCCATTGGTGGGTTGGACAAGCCACTGGTGCGGTAAGCAAGCCATTGGAAGATTGGGCAAACCATGGAGGGTTGGGCAAGCATTGGAGGGTTGGGCAAGCCACTGATGGGTCCAGAAAGCCATTGGAGGGTTGAGCAAGCCACTGCTGAGTCCAGAAAGCCATTGGTGGGTTGGGTAAGCAATTGACGGTCCAGAAAGCCATTGGTGGGTTGGGCAAGCCACTGATGACTGCTGTTCTGTGAAGGAATCTCTCATTTTTACAGGACTCGCTCAATAATTTACTGACAGAAGAAGAAATGGAAGAGTTGATGGACACATTTGACAAATTAGATGTGAATCGAGGTAGGTATAGATATAAATCTCCCTCAGCTTGGAAGGTATCAAAATCTAGACTCGATTTCCATCATATTTCCCCGTTTCACTTGTAAGCACTGGAGGTTCGCCCAGGAAGCAAGCGTTCGTCAGAACGAGCGTTACTTTTACATTCATCTACGTCCTTTTCTTAACAATCTTCACCTCTTCTTCACAGACACTAGTGTGAGTTTAGAGGAATTCATCGCTTTCAAACAAAAGCAACACCAAGAGGAACTTGGTGAAGACATGGACACGGAGACGATGGAGAATGTAAAACGAGAATTCCGCATCATGGACGCTGATCAAACCGGAACGTTGGATTGGTGGGAGTTCCTAAATTATGAAAGCGTCAAAATGTTGGAGAAACGAAGTAAGGTATGTTGGGTCAGTGGACGTCTTTCCGGAGTGAGTAATCCACTATGAGGTAGAACTAGACGTATCCAGAGAAACTGTCCGAGGTATTTGGAGATGAAGGATGGCGAAGTTATCTTTGGTCGGACTGACTGGGGTAATGCATTGTATCATAGCATTCATTTGAAGTTGCTTGAATGGCAAAATAGCGGAAATTCTGGAAGAACATCATTGCTTCCCGAGGTACTGAAAGGGGACAATATCCCAATGGGTGGACGGACAAACTAAATCATTGGATGTCACCGGGACTGTGCAAAGCCGACAGTATTATTGTTTGGGGTTGCTGAAGTCAAGTGTAGGGTATTTGTGCTCGGGCGACAGCCAATCCACCCAGAAGTACATGTACATGTACCAACAGCCCATGATGATAAAGTGCATCATCGGCTAAAAGTACAACGTAGGTCTCTGGAAAGAGCTACGTGTGTACTAACCAGTGCCGTGGGCATGTTTTTTTACTGCAGACAAAAACAAGTCTTGCATGTGATTAGCTAATGAGTTCGTCAAATTACGGCGTGGCCGAAGACACAAAGGTATCGCCAAGCGGAGAGGATGACGTGTTGTTCATCGTGTGTCATCAAGACGGTAGCGTGAATGTTCCCTTTGGGGTCCGCGATGCCGTGTCGTTTCCCTTGTTTTAATACGCACTTGTTGACCAGGGAATGTCATCAGGTCGTGGCGGTAGTATCCTTGGTTTGTAAGAAGTCGCTATGACCGATTGAGCAGCTTCGGTGTGTTTAGATGAGTTTCTGGGTTTCGTCAGCTTGACCATTGTTTTGGTCGGTGTGTTTAGATGAGTTTCTGGGTTTCGTCAGCTTGACCATTGTTTTGGTCGGATCAGACTGCTGGTGCTGGATCAACTGATCACCGGTAACCAACTTTTACGTTAGCCTTTTGATTCATCCCTGCCAAGCCTTGGCAGGGATGAATCAAGGGAATATTGGGGATTGATTCCAGGGCCGCGCCTCCAGCACTCGCAAGCGGGAATCCCGTGGTCAGAAATCTCCACACCTCATGGTCGAGAGGTCCCCCTTCCTGAAATGCAGCCGCTCCAAGATGCAATTCCTGAGGTTCAGATGCCAAATCATGCTTCCTTATTCCGCCCTGGTACCACTCAGCTTTTGGCCCCCAAAAATGGGGAGCTGGGAGTATGACCCCCTGAATCAATCACTGGCTTCATTGCCGATATTGAAATTCTCACTCCTTAGCCAATTCACCGCCGCCATTTTGACATGACGATGCGGAAACGGAAAGGGCCTCGGGGTTGCCAAGCTAATTGATGAATGAGTAGGCACAGAGCTCTGAACCACGACCGAACCATGGAACAGTGGCTATGGGAAGTGGATTGAGTGGAAGGCTCGTGTTTTTATCCAGGAGGATCAGTTGAAACAGCGAGTTGACTGGGGTGGGTTCGATGGTACTTATCAACAGGTAATAGCACTTGCTTGGGGGCATCGGAGAAATAATACGTAATTACAGGGCGCGAAGTCGTGTTTCTTCAACAGGTGTTTCTCGTCATTTATGCAAAATGTGGTCCAGCCTTTCTGAACTATCGCCTTTAGTTTTCATCGGTTCTAGTAACGGTCAACAAGCTCCCCATCGGATTGGCCATCCTCTGCCCAGTTGCTCCCCTACGCGCTAGCTAGTTGTGTCGGAGCTTTTGTGCTACATGTATTATGACTGTCACAAAATCACCAGCATCATTATACTCGGGCAGTTTCAACCTGACCAGCCTAATGACACCCACCAACCATTCTCTGCCTGCCGTGGGCAGCTTCTCGCCTGCTGTCGCCGATCACCAAAACGCCACCAACGGCGGTGATAAGAACGCAGAACACAACGGGAATTCATTGAATCTGCGTTGATCTCGCCGACGACAATCGGAAATTGCCGAGTGTAAAATTTCCGTATGCAAATGAGGTCAGAGGTCCGCTTATGATAAAACCGAAACCTAAACTCGAGCCCGAGACTGGGCCGTCGATAGATGAATAGACGACAATAGTACTGTTTTCATTGGCTTTCGCAACTAATCTGGGGTGGTGTGAGAGGTGATCCACACCCAGCAGTCATTTTCCACCTCTTAGTTATCAATGAAGGCGGAGACACGGCCAAATGTCTAACTTATTAGCAGATTTAGTTGGTGTGTTGGGATTTTAGCACCAGCCATGCAGTTTGGGTCAAGTAGGCCAAATTCTCTTCACTGACACTAGGTGTCATCCCATACAGCGCGGCCTGCCCGACTTGACTTCACGTGTTGCATTGTCTCTCATCCACCAGAGCAGTGTCTTTTATATGATTCCTTATTGTTCCTCAATGACTACTTCTTTCCACTTCACATCAGAAATTACTCGCCAAAAAAATAAAAGGGACACAAAATCGTTTGTTTAATGTGAATGGACACAACAAACGTGCTCTGTTCTCTTAGTTCGCTAAATGTAAACAAAAACAAATACTCCCATTGGTCGAAATGTAATTATAGTCTGACCTCTCACCCTCAATCTGCATAACACAACGGGAATTCATTGAATCTGCGTTGATCTCGCCGACGACAATCGGAAATTGCCGAGTGCAAATGACCGAAGAGTCAATGCATGCAGCGCAACTGTCAGTCGTGTGATGACCTCTCGCCGGGATTTTCGTACACACGGGTTTGACACGGGTCTGCAAAAACACGGGTATGTTCAACAAGTGTAACCTTAGCTTTTGTAATTCTGCCCAACGTCAGAAGACATCAATTTGGGAAGAAAAATGTGGATTCATGCTCTGTCGATGAAGATGAAGATGCAAAATAATTGTTCATTTGTAACAATACAAACCAAGAACGTTATGTCTTACAGTGGACATAAGAGTGGGATTGAAATCCAACACAACGTGGAAGGTTAATGCCCGTTCCAGGAGTGGTTCGCTACTCACAAGAGAACGGGTTGCATGTTTAGGGTTCATGCTTAAAACGTCCCCTCCACCATCTTTTAATCAATTTTTTGATTTCAGTTTTGATATCGGATACAGGATCATGCATCTTGACTACCAAGGGTTGTGACATCGCTCCGCCTTCCGACTACGCTCACACAAACCCTTGACGAACTTCGCTGTGATGAGCTTTTTCCAACCGGATGTTCCTGTTTGTGGACTGACTCCCGCTGTTATTTTTTTGTTTTTCATCATAGATCGTTAACATTTGCAATAACCCTGAACATTTCTAAATACCACGCTCACCCTCAATCTGCTAGACTAGACTATATTCATGATATTGTTTTTCCCCTCCACAGGTTGCACTCGTGAGGTTGTTGAGCCCGAGAGAAATCGAAAGAATTCGGGAATCTTTCATGGAGTTTGACACCGACAATGACGGGGAAATCACCACGGACGAGGCCACAAAGGCTTACTACAAGTGGTATGCAGTGTTCCTTGGAACGGAAAGGTATGCAAATATATCGGCAGCTGACAGCGCTTCGAGTGGTCATCCGAACGTCCGTTGACGGAAGACGACGGTATCTTCAAGGGTTAGCACGCTCGGACCAGCGGCTTTCGTGGAGCACATAGGCCGACTTCGTCTGACACTGAATAGCTGAGTGAAGGGGCAAGGTGCCGAACGCGTCAAGCAGCCTTCCCATGCCCCATACCCTATGCCCCCTCGAGCTCTAGGCCCGCAGTTCTACATTAAAAGTTATGGGCGGTTCAGTGATTTGAAAATGACAACCGTCTTTATCCTCCCCCTCTTATGTTTCAGTGACCCCGCTACCAAGGGAAACTTGGATCTGGCCCGACTTGTCATTCAAAGTGTGAGAAATTTGATGACCACAGCCGACGGGGAACAATGTGGGTAAGTTGGGTACCGGTAATGAGATTAATTCCTCGACGGCGGGCAAGTATTGTCGCGCGAGATGGCTGCGACTAACGCCAAGAAGTTCCCGTGCAACAGCGTATACAGTATAGAGGCCCATGCAGACAGCCAATGGCGAACAGTTTCGGAAATTCTTTAGCTTTTTCTCTTTCAGGACGATATCATGGGAAAACTACCTGTATGACCAGGTCCTCTACGTACTGGCGGCAAGACCCAACGATTCAAATCTGCACATAAAAGCACTGGAAAAGTTAAAATTGTATTCGTTCAGTCCCGATCCGAAAGCTACTTGCACAAGCGACACAGGAACGACAGAAAGCCCGTGACGTGGAGGGAACGTCGAATTGTGACGGTTTTTTGCAATCTGGAGTGAGAAAGATCGGATGAATGGACTACCATGTTATTGTACATAAGAAAATCGGACGGAAGAACCGGGCGAAGAACCCGGCCCATGGCAAGCGTCCTTTTCATGGTGAAAGAAATGAGCGCTCATTTTGGTTTTCTTTTACGGTTGACGTCGTAATTTGCATTTAATCTGCATCGAGTGCGAGTCAAGTGCATCCATTTTTATCCCTGGTCCATCAAAACCTTCCTTCATTAGAATCAGCGTTCAGTGTGTTTTGTTTTACAACAAACTCTTGATGTATCTTCCATTCTAATTTGCTTGCCAACGAAAGGCTGGGCACGACAAACTACGGTTGGCAGGCCGCTTCCAGTTTAGTTCCGTGTTTCGGCGAGAGATATCGTAGCAGTACCTACTCGTGATTGCGGGACCACGTTTTTCAACGAATGGACATAGCCTGTATAGCGTATGGCATACCTCCAGATGTTTCCCCATAGCTTAGCCTTCCGAAGTCCCCAACCGAGTTATGCAAGCAAGTGCGATTTCATGCTATCTTTCATTCCCCGAAAACTGAACTCGTTTTCAACACGCCGGGCATTCGCCGCGGCAGACCCCTCGCGTAATAATACACTGCGTCCCCCAGCAACGCCATCTCAGATGTTTTCCCCGTTTAGAAATCTGACGTCAGCCTTGCCCCGTGTTGTGACATACTTCCTACAGCTGTACAGTACACGTCTTCCACCTTTGTCGGCAAGAGGCATTCTATTTGTCTGTATGCCTTATGCAGTGTAAAAACCTTCATGTTAATAAATTATACCTTCATATGTCGCCGGTACATTTTTGTTGTTTACTCGGCTACGTCCGAAAGAAAATCATCTCGCATTCAATCATACATGTATATGAAGTGGGCCGACCCGAACAAATCAAGGTACTCCACTACGTGAGAATTTTCTCGAGACCTGCGAGTTGGGTCTCAATCTCTCTTGGGTTTCTCATGCAATGGCAATTCAACTTACGTCCAAGATGGCCGACTGGCGGCCATATTTGAAGCCAAATGGCGATCGGCGGGTCCGAAATTTCTTGTACGCATAAATGGTATAGCTTCTACATACGACTGCGAGTCGCCCGAGCCAACGTGGGTGAACAGAGTGCCTTGCATTATCTTCGAAACGTAAAATAGGCGCAAGAGAAAACAAAGACTCAAAATTAAGTAAGGAGAATTTGTGTGAATTTAATCTTCAATTTATATGACTACATAATTATTCAGATAAAGCAATGTTCTTTCCTTGTTCGTTACGGTAAGATTTGGCCGATGAAGACCATAGAAAACATTTCAGTGGAGGTTCAGGTGGAGACGATGGAATTGACTTTAAAATCGACAGTGTTATAATCATCATGATTGCCCGATATCGCGACTTGAATCGAGCGAATACGCCGTTTTTTGTACGCAAATTTATGCAAATCAAGCCTTCTTGACCAATGGCAAACGATTCGCCATCAGATGAGCCAATCAATCGAGTGCATTTGCTTCAACAAACAATAGAAAATTCAACGTAATTAAACAAAATTATTTCTTAGTACGGTGTCCTCTTGCGGTAATAATTCTTTTGAATCAATTCCATCATTTTCCTTGAAAGAAAAGCACGACTGGATGAAAATGAAAGCGATTTATTTAGAACTGCTCAGTGAAATTCAGTAAATTTTATTCAGGTGAAATACTACTGTGTGTAACCTGTGTAAATGTACAACCGAACAACCGTATGACCGAGATCTGTGCCCACACACGAGCGTGATGCATTGCAGGTTCATCCTGACGCCGGGGATTTCTTATGTACAGTGCTCAGAGCAGAGTCAGCTTAATGAACATCGCTAATGAGTCAGTTTGCTACAACAGACAATGACAATGGTAGCTTCTAACAATCTGATGTATGAAATTTAAAAACTTTATATATATATATACTCTTTATACATTAGAATTTATTTATACACTTATTTTCTATACACATGTGCAGAAATATACACCAGGAAATTGCTATGTGCATTTCTTTATATTTACAAACCTTTAACAAATTCGTGGTGATATGTATAAGGAATGAACTCAACACATGCAAAGACAAAATGACCGTTAGGGAAAGCACACTTATCAACAGAATATATTGTAAACTCTAAATCGAATCCCTAATCTCAAATCACCCTGAACACTTGGGCAACAACAACAAGAAGCAACCAAAGAAAGCAAGGACGATTTGTCATCATTGCACTAGCTGAGCGACGTAAGTTATTTTGCTAGATGGATTTTAAAAGATCTGTCACTAAAATACATACGTAAGCTGCAGCTAAGGTCAACAGGCGTTGTGTATTATGCAATGCTTCGCACAAGTATCATGGCTATGGAATGGTAATTGAAACATGGTGCAATAACTGAAACAACATTCCATATCTCACGTAGTAAAAGAGATCTTTTGAATCTAAAGTTTGAATAATGCGGGTTAGTCATTTTGAAGCAGACTGCTATGTGGGACATCATGCAGTTGTATGAAAACTTTACCTCTTCAGAAAGTTTTTTGCGAGTCAAGATCGTTGCGTTGTGGGCCTACTCATGGCTGAATTGAAGAACAGTCTCCTGAGGCAATGATGGCAAACATCTTTCACGTCGAACAAAGAAATCTGCCTCCATTTAGGCCGATTTTGAAGTGAAATCTTGGGGACCTAGGCCTACATCAGCATATCTACAATGGAACCTCACAAGCTAGTTCCGTGTAACATGGCCAAATTGAACACAGAGACACAGTTTCGTCAGATAACAATCCTACTGACCGGGTAGTTTCCTGAGCACGTCATTTAGGCCTAGTCATAAGAATATGTACACAAAGTTGCATTAGAGACCGATTGCCTACGAATACACCAGAAACATAGGCCTACTCATCATGAACCATGAAAGTAAGCCAGGCCAGCAGGCCTAACTGTAAATGGGCTAGGGATTTCTATTAGAACACGACAACTGGTGATGTTTTTGTAGCGTGCAAGAAAGATTCAGGCCTCGGAAAATAAAGAGTAGAACTCTTAATTTTACTAAATGTACTAGAGATATCCATATGTTTTTAGAATTACCTATTATATGTAATGACGAATTGTCTAACAATGTCCTGGTCATGATTCATTACAAATCATTAGGCCTAAGCCTTACCTCTGTAAAGGGCCTAGTTCGAAATGAAAAGATTACCCCATTTACAAACATCACACTTTCAACAATTCATAACTTACCATGAAAAGTCATAGCACTCTTTTCAGGCAGGTGAGAAAGCTAATGTTAAACTGGCTCACTGGTCTACCTCAGTAGTCCGAAAGAACATGTTAAGATGGACAATTGCTTTTAGGGAGGGGTTAGGTTACCATTACCATTGCATCCATTACAGCAAGTACAAGTCCTATAGATTCACATGTTAAGTGCAAGACATTCAAATGTTATCCTGAATCACTTCAACAGCAGCAGTAACATACCAAATTCAGATGGAGTGAGTGACACGTCAACAATTTCACCATTTGGTGAAGTTTGAAGGGTGAAAAGTTCTTTTATTGTTCTTCAAAGATCACACAATTCACGAGTCAACAAATTCACCATTTGGTGAAATATGAGGGGTGAAAAGTTCCTTTATTGTTCATCGAATATCACACAATTGAAGAGTCAACGATTTCACCTTTGGTGAAGTTTTGAGGGCTGAAAAGATCCTTTATTGTCAATCCTAGAATACACAGTATATTGCCTTCGTCACCAACGTTAATCTTATGAAAAACTATTTGGCACAAAAGCTGTTCACCACAAGATGCATTCACTTCAAGACACAATCATAAGTTTGACGTCACCTTGTGAATTCACCAATATTTTGACTGCCTCTTCATGAGTTACTCCATCCAGAAAGACGCCGTTGACGGCAACGATCTGATCACCTCGTTTCAGTCGTCCATCCTCCGCTGCTGCACCCTTTGAGAACACCGTCTTGACGTATATCGGTAAGTCACCATGAGGGCTGCCATGTCCGCCGACGATTGAGAAGCCAAGACCCTCGGCCTTTCTGGTAAGGATGATGGTCTTGAACTGGCCGGCACTGAAAGCAGAGATCAGAAAATGCGACCTGTTGGAAAACGAGGCACAAGTACCCAGGGGGAAACGTTCATTGGTACACAGTG
>NMRB01000187.1:335491-376658 GCA_002633025.1 Notospermus geniculatus | reverse complement strand
AACAAAACTTTTGTCGTGTTCGCATTCGTGGTAGTGCTGGGTATAAACCAGCCTTCAGACGGAGAAAGACGGGGCAGGATTGTCATCTGCAACTTACACACTTGAATCCTCATCATCTTCCAAAGCTTCCTGCTCAAGCATCTCAATCTCCTCCAGGGTGGGCTCGTCAATAAAAACTGGCTTTGACAAGAAGTCATCTCCTTTGGCCAGTTCAAGGGTGATGACACCCTGAGACTGGGTGAGCAAGGTGACGACTTGGCCCTGGCTGAGGTTGTCTGTACTGATCCCGTTGATACTTAGCAGCTGGTCACCAACCTGTTGAAATACACAAAGTAGGTCTGATGAGATCAACCTGTTCAACAGAAGTTCGTATTGTGTCCTACACCAAGCAGAGGCCCTCTGCTTGGCGTAGGAACTTCTGAGAAGGAGTTCGTCAAAGAGCTTAGCAAATGCCCCCAGAATTGCATGTTCGTCATAATTTTAAACTGATACGATGTCAGTTCGAATCACATGCATGACATACCCTAAGCTTCCGAGCTCTCCCTGCTGGGCTGTCTGGCTGCACGTTTGCGATTGTTATGGGGATGTTTCCCAGAGGGCTGCCGTACCCTCCAGCAATGCTGAGCCCAAGGGCACCATCTTCATCCCTCACAAGCTGCACCAGATATGTGCTGATGGAGGCACTCTGTTCACTGGAGCTACTCGATTCTGAAGAAAGGAAAGAGAAGTTGGTGATTCTTCATAGCCTGAACGAGAAGCATGTCTACCACCGTACTCGGTCTTGACGGCATTCTCTTCAAATTTGGTCATCCCTCATCCATCAAGACAGGGTTCACAAGCCACAGATGATCTAACTCACATGGTGGTGAATTTTTCTGTGTTTTAAGAAGCATGTAGATTGCACTGATATGTACATTAATGAACCAGAAAAATAGTGAGTGGCAGAAATCTAGTTGTCCAGACGAAGACTCCAACAACAACAACATTAACATCAACACCTGAAATTTGGGTACAGATAACATATAAGGAATACCATCAATCATGCGATTATAGAAGTCAACAACTACCACCTCGTGTTCAAAAATCCTGAATGCCCCACTTTGTCCTAATTCACCCCTACTTTATCAACATATCGTGTTTCCTTTGGACATGACGATGTAACCTAGAGCATCCTTTTCTACAAAAGGCCCAGAAGGCTCATTCAATTTTCAATCTTCAAGCTTGAACCCGAAATCTTCAAGTTTGAACTGAAGCTTGAAGACTGAAGTTCAGATTCAAGTTTGAAGATTGAATAAGCCTTCTAGGCTTTCATACTTTTCAGTAAACAATGAGGAACCTAACTCACTGTCTCAATAGGTGTCACTAGTGGTTGAATCTATTTTGTATTGAAAGGAACATTCAGGTCCTGATCAATTTCCCCCACAAAAGGCGTCTATTGTATAGGACCTGATTACTGTGTGATGCATTCTATCACAGTTATGATCCCCATTATCAAGCAGAAAGCCCCAGCAACCTTCAAGAAAACTTTGAGGCTAAAATGTGGAATGCTAGCTCAAGAAAACAATGATCAACTTGTCAGCAACCTTATGAGATGAATGACAGAGAAGCCCACACAGGAACGAGACCGACATTGAATCAGCCAACATTTAATTGCTCAACACAAGCAGATCTCAAGGATTATGTGACCCTGACAATACGTGTTTCTTGTGCTATGCAGTGAGAACACAACAAATAGGAACATGTACTGTGACAGGACAAGATTTTAATATAATTGTGTACTAATAGAAAGTACATGTACTCTGATGTAAAATGATCAATCATACTTTTTTGTAGGTACCGGTACATGTAATAGATGATATTGGGGCAGTAACTTTATTGTTTAAGTGCATGCTTTGTACACATAACCTTGAACATCAGGCCATTGAGACATGCAGGATCAACATTGTCACAACATAACCATGCTGGAATGACTTTAAACATGACATATCTTTCTCCTTACCATGTTTGGCAACTCATGTCTATTACATATAGGCTAACAGCAATGATCAGAAAACAAGATCAATCATACCTATAAAGAGTGATGAATCTACCACAAACAAACTACAACCAACAATGGCAATTGGAAAAGAAGGGGATCTTGAGATATTTTGAGATATCCCCAGCCCAATCCTGAGGTAATCAGTGGTTCTTAGCACTCAAGCCCTTCGTCACTATTTATGACCTGCTCCAGCAAAAGCAGACGTTTGTCGCAACTCGAGGAAAGGGTCAACGGCCTTGCACTTACAGCACAACAGCTGAAATGTACATTGACACGGGTTTACAATAGTAGCGGACAGCAGTGATACATGTAGTTGGGTAAACTGATGACCAATGGTGATCAGTAGTTGGGTAAAGTGATGACCAATGGTGATCACCTGCGACGTATCTGCTTTTGCTGGAGCGGCTCACATTTGTGTGTGATGACGAAGGCAGAGAGCGCGAAGAATCACCGATTCCTTCTGGTTGGCACAACCTATCCGGCAGCCATTTGATAGAGCCTGAAGTAGGCCTCTCTTCTCCTCGTCGAACACCATTGTAGTAGATTCATCACCCCACAACAAAATCTACCATCGTAACAAAAAAACAGCGCTACCACAGAAATCAGAACAGTCAACAGATGGAGGTGTTGACACTGTACCATCTGGTGTCTGCTAAAACCATCCTCTACCAAAGCCCAGGATACACACAGGCCTATACTGTAACTGACTCTAACCTGGTCAAGTTCAGCCTCTCCGTCGGCTAGAAAGCTTGATTATACTGTGTTTGGCTGATGCATTTTGGAATGTAAGCAATCGTTGGGAATGTTGAGAGAAGTTTGGGAAGCAGCTATCTGTATAGTGACTGCATCTACAAAATCTGGTCTGGTGCACTGCACATGTGCATAATCTGGTCTTGTGCCCTATGCATGTGCATAATCTGGTCTGGTGCACTATGAACGTGCATGTCTGTATCCAATCTACAGCATCTGTACCAGCATAGGTGATTCCCCCAGCACCATCTAAAGCATTCTACCCATATCTGATTCTATGATGATAAACTCAAACATTTGGAAAATTTTGAAACAGTAAAACTTCTCAAAGCCCCAAAAAAACAATGAACATTGCAACAAAGAGAAATTCAACAAAATGTGCAACTGCCCACTATCCAGTCATATTTTGAATGGTAACAAATTCGTATCCCCAAAATTTTATGGCAATGGGTTATTTAGCTAATTAGTTACTACGATAATCAAGCTTAATAGCTTTTTGAGGATGGGAGACCTGAAGAAAGAGGAAGAAATGAGAGTTAGTGGGGGAAATTGGCATTCAGCAGTTAGTAAGGGAATACAATGTTTAGAAGATATTTGAACATACAAATGAAAGCAATCATACACGGTTTGGATGAGAATTTCTGCGGAGAACAACTGTTTATTGCCAAAAATCATAGTTGGGACTGTACTTGTCTATTATTTCAAGCGGCAACTCTTTTAGTGGCTCTCTATGGGCAATGGACTGAACTTTGAGCAGTTGTTAGTGTCATTGCCCATTGAGAGCCAACTGGCAGGAGAAAGCTCTCAAGTGTAGCAGTGCTTTTACCCTTCTACACTTCATCTACACTTGAGAAAGCTCTCAAGTGTAGCAGTGCTTTTACCCTTCTACACTTCATCTACACTTGAGAAAGCTCTCAAGTGTAGCAGTGCCTTTTACCCTTCTACACTTCATCTACACTTGAGAAAGCTCTCAAGTGTAGCAGTGCCTTTTACCCTTCCACACTTCATCTACACTTGAGAAAGCTCTCAAGTGTAGCAGTGCCTTTTACCCTTCTACACTTCATCTACACTTGAAAAAGCTCTCAAGTGTAGCAGTGCCTTTTACCCTTCTACACTTCATCTACACTCGAGAGAGCTCTCAAGTGTAGCAGTGCCTTTGCCTTTCTACACTTCATCTCTTGTTGTTTGAACTAAACAGCAAATTGAAAGTTGGTACAATTTAGAACAAAACATTACAATTCATAATTGGGGGAGGAAGATAGCAGGTATTAAAGTGTCACAGCTGCTTAAGATCTGGGTAGAGTGTGTTCAGGAAAGTGTCACAGTTTATATACCTTTGAGGAGGTTGGAGACTGTGTCAGAGTGAGAGGCAGCCAAATAGTGTTTTTGAACATCACATAAACCTCATAAAATTGTGTAATAGTGGTGTCATCTGGAATGTGCATACTGATTCACTCTATCAACAAAGTTAACATGACTTCGATGGCAAAACACATCTGCAGTGTGTTCAAGATTACATCATCACATTAACTTTATCAATGAAATGTGATCTATAAGGTATGGTGTGTTCATGACCTTGGGTTACTTGATGTTATCAACGGTGTGTGATCTAAAGGAAGTGTTCAACTGTGTTCATGAACAACTTGATGTTATCAAAGTGTGTGATCGACAAGATAGGAATGTTCATAATGTGTTCAAGAATGTGTTACATTAACTCTCTCACTTTAGTGAATTGCAAGGTTATGAGTCCAAAAAGATTTCATAGAGTTGTCACACTTAATCAAACAATGAAACCAATGAAATTTGCAAGATTGCAAAAGATTAGTAACGGCCATATTGAGGTATCAAGATGATAGTAAAGGTAAACGTTCCTTTTGATAGATGACAACAATGAAATTTAAAATGGCACCAAATATTACCTAGTGCTCACACACTCCTATCTACAATTCTTTACAATCACCAAGCAGCGTAAAGGAGTTAATGATGTAAATTAAAGCAAAACCTAAAGAAATCAAAATGCATTGGGTGGTATGAATATCGTTTACCGTAGTAAATGCCTTCACTCCAGTTGAGTACTGAGCACTCCAATGTATTTGTACATGCACTGAGCAGAGAGGAAGCAAAAGCATAGACTGATGTTTATTCATACGATCCATCGTCTGATATAAAAGGTATTTGGTGATGAAAATGTTGCACCATCGAACATCATGGTGTCCAATGAAAAGATCAGGAACACAGCCATTTTGTGTGAATTTGGTCTTTGTTTGACTCAGAATTTCTACCGTTCACTTCAAGATGACGATGGACAGCATTTTCACACCAGGTTTGGTGGATCAGACCAAAGAAACCGGGAAAACAGGGAAAATCATTCAATGAAATGAAATTCAAGGCCAGCACCAACAAGAGTAAAATCAAAAGGCATTGCCAACTGAAATTGACTGTACTTATGATGGATGTCTTGGATTT
This sequence comes from Notospermus geniculatus, assembly GCA_002633025.1. Lineage (NCBI taxonomy): Eukaryota > Metazoa > Nemertea > Pilidiophora > Heteronemertea > Lineidae > Notospermus > Notospermus geniculatus. The sequence goes on along the minus strand of NMRB01000187.1, from coordinate 371,404 downwards.
CTTCAACCAAAATGCGATGATGAGATGATGAATACAAAACTTTAAGTGGATAGCGTGGGTAGCATTCACCAATCTTTTAACTCTCAGAAGGTTGCTTCAACTCCAATTAGCAGCAAGAGTTCAACTCAACCGATTGCAAACTAGCAGCAAAATACTGTGTTAAATCAAAAGCAGTGCGCTCATTTTGGTTTTCTTTTACGGTTGACGTCGTAATTTGCATTTAATCTGCATCGAGTGCGAGTCAAGTGCATCCATTTTTATCCCTGGCCCATCAAAACCTTCCTTCATTAGAATCAGCGTTCAGTGTGTTATGTTTTACAACAAACTCTTGATGTATCTTCCATTCTAATTTGCTGGCCAACGAAAGGATGGGCACGACAAACTACGGTTGGCAGGCCGCTTCCACATTTAGTTCCGTGTTTCGGCGAGAGATATCGTAGCAGTACCTACTCGTGATTGCGGGACACGTTTTTCAACGTATGGACATAGCCTGTATAGCCTACCTGGCATACCTCCAGATGTTTCCCCATAGCTTAGCCTTCCGAAGTCCCCAACCGAGTTATGCAAGCAAGTGCGATTTCATTCTATCTTTCATTCCCCGAAAACTGAACTCGTTTTCAACACGCCGGGCATTCGCCGCGGCAGACCCCTCGCGTTATACTGCGTCCCCCAGCAACGCCATCTCAGATGTTTTCCCCGTTTCGAAATCTGACGTCAGCCTTGCCCCGTGTTGTGACATACTTCCTACAGCTGTACAGTACACGTCTTCCACCTTTGTCGACAAGAGGCATTCTATTTGTCTGTATGCCTTATGCAGTGTAAAAACCTTCATGTTAATAAATTATACCTTCATATGTCGCCGGTACATTTTTGTTGTTTACTCGGCTACGTCCGAAAGAAAATCATCTCGCATTCAATCATATATGTAGTGGGCCGACCCGAACAAATCGAGGTACTCCACTACGTGAGAATTTTCTCGAGACCTGCAAGTTAGGCAATCTCTCTTGGGTCTCTGCAATGGCATTTCAACTTACGTCCAAGATGGCCGACTGGCGGCCATATTTGAAGCGCGATCGGCGGGTCCGAAATTTCTTGTACGCATAAAAGGTATATAGCTGCTAGACTACGAGTCGCCCGAGCCAACGTGGGTGAACAGAGTGCCTTGCATTATCTTCGAAAAGTAAAATAGGCGCAAGAGAAAACAAAGACTCAAAATTAAGTAAGGAGAATTTGTGTGAATTTAATCTTCAATTTATATGACTACATAATTATTCAGATAAGAAAGCAATGTTCTTTGCTTGTTCATTAACGGTAAGATTTGGTCGATTAAGACCATAGAAAACGTTTTAGTGGCGGGAAGGTGGAGACGATGGAATTGACTAAAATCGACAGTGTTATCATGACTGCCCGATATCGCGACTTGAATCGAGCGAATACGCCGTTTTTTGTACGCAAATTTATGCAAATCAAGCCTTCTTGACCAATGGCAAACGATTCGCCATCAGATGAGCCAATCAATCGAGTGCATTTGCTTCAACAAACAATAGAAAATTCAACGTAATTAAACAAAATTATTTCTTAGTACGGTGTCCTCTTGCGGTAATAATTCTTTTGAATCAATTCCATCATTTTCCTTGAAAGAAAAGCACGACTGGATGAAAATGAAAGCGATTTATTTAGAACTGCTCAGTGAAATTCAGTAAATTTTATTCAGGTGAAATACTACTGTGTGTAACCTGTGTAAATGTACAACCGAACAACCGTATGACCGAGATCTGTGCCCACACACGAGCGTGATGCATTGCAGGTTCATCCTGACGCCGGGGATTTCTTATGTACAGTGCTCAGAGCAGAGTCAGCTTAATGAACATCGCTAATGAGTCAGTTTGCTACAACAGACAATGACAATGGTAGCTTCTAACAATCTGATGTATGAAATTTAAAAACTTTATATATATATATACTCTTTATACATTAGAATTTATTTATACACTTATTTTCTATACACATGTGCAGAAATATACACCAGGAAATTGCTATGTGCATTTCTTTATATTTACAAACCTTTAACAAATTCGTGGTGATATGTATAAGGAATGAACTCAACACATGCAAAGACAAAATGACCGTTAGGGAAAGCACACTTATCAACAGAATATATTGTAAACTCTAAATCGAATCCCTAATCTCAAATCACCCTGAACACTTGGGCAACAACAACAAGAAGCAACCAAAGAAAGCAAGGACGATTTGTCATCATTGCACTAGCTGAGCGACGTAAGTTATTTTGCTAGATGGATTTTAAAAGATCTGTCACTAAAATACATACGTAAGCTGCAGCTAAGGTCAACAGGCGTTGTGTATTATGCAATGCTTCGCACAAGTATCATGGCTATGGAATGGTAATTGAAACATGGTGCAATAACTGAAACAACATTCCATATCTCACGTAGTAAAAGAGATCTTTTGAATCTAAAGTTTGAATAATGCGGGTTAGTCATTTTGAAGCAGACTGCTATGTGGGACATCATGCAGTTGTATGAAAACTTTACCTCTTCAGAAAGTTTTTTGCGAGTCAAGATCGTTGCGTTGTGGGCCTACTCATGGCTGAATTGAAGAACAGTCTCCTGAGGCAATGATGGCAAACATCTTTCACGTCGAACAAAGAAATCTGCCTCCATTTAGGCCTATTTTGAAGTGAAATCTTGGGGACCTACATCAGCATATCTACAATGGAACCTCACAAGCTAGTTCCGTGTAACATGGCCAAATTGAACACAGAGACACAGTTTCGACAGATACTGTAACAATCCTACTGACCGGGTAGTTTCCTGAGCACGTCATTTAGGCCTAGTCATAAGAATATGTACACAAAGTTGCATTAGAGACTGATTGCCTACGAATACACCAGAAACATAGGCCTACTCATCATGAACCATGAAAATAAGCCAGGCCAGCGGGCCTAACTGTAAATGGGCTAGGGATTTCTATTAGAACACGACAACTGGTGATGTTTTTGTAGCGTGCAAGAAAGATTCAGGCCTCGGAAAATAACGAGTAGAACTCTTAAGTGGTTTTACTAAATGTACTAGAGATATCCATGATATGTTTTTAGAATTACCTATTATATGTAGTGACGAATGATCTAACAATGTCCTCGTCATGATTCGTTACAAATCAGTTAGGCCTAAGCCTTACCTCTGTAAAGGGCCTAGCTCGAAATGAAAAGATTACCCCATTTACAAACATCACACTTTCAACAATTCATAACTTACCATGAAAAGTCATAGCACTCTTTTCAGGCAGGTGAGAAAGCTAATGTTAAACTGGCTCACTGGTCTACCTCAGTAGTCCGAAAGAACATGTTAAGATGGACAGTTGCTTTTAGGGAGGGGTTAGGTTACCATTACCATTGCATCCATTACAGCAAGTACAAGTCCTATAGATTCACAAGTTAAGTGCAAGACATTCAAATGTTATCCTGAATCACTTCAACAGCAGCAGTAACATATCAAATTCAGATGGAGTGAGTGACACGTCAACAATTTCACCATTTGGTGAAGTTTTGAAGGGTGAAAAGTTCTTTTATTGTTCTTCAAAGATCACACAATTCACGAGTCAACAAATTCACCATTTGGTGAAATATGAGGGGTGAAAAGTTCCTTTATTGTTCATCGAATATCACACAATTGAAGAGTCAACGATTTCACCTTTGGTGAAGTTTTGAGGGGTGAAAAGATCCTTTATTGTCAATCCTAGAATACACAGTATATTGCCTTCGTCACCAACGTTAATCTTATGAAAAACTATTTGGCACAAAAACTGTTTCACCACAAGATGCATTCACTTCAAGACACAATCATAAGTTTGACGTCACCTTGTGAATTCACCAATATTTTGACTGCCTCTTCATGAGTTACTCCATCCAGAAAGACGCCGTTGACGGCAACGATCTGATCACCTCGTTTCAGTCGTCCATCCTCCGCTGCTGCACCCTTTGAGAACACCGTCTTGACGTATATCGGTAAGTCACCATGAGGGCTGCCATGTCCGCCGACGATTGAGAAGCCAAGACCCTCGGCCTTTCTGGTAAGGATGATGGTCTTGAACTGGCCGGCACTGAAAGCAGAGATCAGAAAATGCGACCTGTTGGAAAACGAGGCACAAGTACCCAGGGGGAAACGTTCATTGGTACACAGTGCTATTCTTCAGCAATGTGGTGACGACTGAACAGGGTAGTCAAGAGCTTCGTCACCGACTGGAGACTTGTGCCTTGTTTTCCGAGACTGGGTCACAAATGGACAGTGCAAACTTGAGGTTGGCTGGTTTGGACATATTACTTGAGGAGCTTAGTTCCGGTTGAACGCTCTTGAACCCCCAGTAGCAAAGGCAGTTTATACCTTCCGCGAACGTTGAAAAGTCTTTGTTCATATTAAAAGCAACGTGGTGCGGAAAGAACAAAGCTTTTGCCGTGTTTGCGTTGGTGGTAGCGCTGGGTATAAACCAGCCTCTTCAGATGGAGAAAGACAGGGCGGGATTGTCATCTGCAACTTACACACTTGAATCCTCATCATCTTCCAAAGCTTCCTGCTCAAGCATCTCAATCTCTTCCAGGGTGGGCTCGTCAATAAAAACCGGCTTTGACAAGAAGTCATCTCCTTTGGCCAGTTCAAGGGTGATGACACCCTGTGACTGGGTGAGCAAGGTGACGACTTGGCCCTGGCTGAGGTTGTCTGTACTGATCCCGTTGATACTTAGCAGCTGGTCACCAACCTGTTGAAATACACAAAGTAGGTCTGATGAGATCAACCTGTTCAACAGAAGTTCGTATTGTGTCCTACACCAAGCAGAGGCCCTCTGCTTGGCGTAGGAACTTCTGAGAAGGAGTTCGTCAAAGAGCTTAGCAAATGCCCCCAGAATTGCATGTTCGTCATAATTTTAAACTGATACGATGTCAGTTCGAATCACATGCATGACATACCCTAAGCTTCCGAGCTCTCCCTGCTGGGCTGTCTGGCTGCACGTTTGCGATTGTTATGGGGATGTTTCCCAGAGGGCTGCCGTACCCTCCAGCAATGCTGAGCCCAAGGGCACCATCTTCATCCCTCACAAGCTGCACCAGATATGTGCTGATGGAGGCACTCTGTTCACTGGAGCTACTCGATTCTGAAGAAAGGAAAGAGAAGTTGGTGATTCTTCATAGCCTAACAAGAACCACGTCTATACCACCGTACTCGCTCTTGACGGCATTCTCTTCAAATCTGATCATCCTTCATCCATCGAGACAGGGTTCACAAGCCACAGATGATAACTCAACATGGCGGTGAATTTTTGTGTGTTTTAAATACATTAACGAACCAGAGAAAATAGTGAGTGGCAGAAATCTAGTTGTCTAGACGAAGACTCCAACAACAACAACAATAACATTAACATCAACACCTGAAATTTGGGTACAGATAACATATAAGGAATACCATCAATCATGCGATTAAAGAAGTCAACATCTACCACCTAGTGTTCAAAAATCCCGAATGCCCCACTTTATCCTAATTCAATCCCTACTTTATCAACAGTATCGTGTTTGGACGACGATGTAACCTAGAGCATCCTTTTCAACAAAAAGCCCAGACATGCCAGAAGGCTCATTCAATTTTCAATCTTCAAGCTTTCACCCCAAATCTTCAAGCTTCAACCGAAGCTTGAAGACTGAAGTTCGGATTCAAGTTTGAAGATTGAAGATTGAATAAGTCTTCTGGGCTTTCGTACCTTTCAGTAAACAATGAGGAACCTAACTCACTGCCTCAATAGGTGTCACTAGTGGTTAAATCTATTGATTTGAAAGGAACATTCAGGTCCTGATCAATTCCCCCCACATTGTATAGGACCTGATTACAGTGTGCTGCCCTCTATCACAGTTATGATCCCCATTATCAAGCAGAAAGCCCCAGCAACCTTCAAGAAAACTTTGAGGCTAAGATGTGGAATGCTGAGCTCAAGAAAACAATGATCGACTTGTCAGCAACTTTATGAGATGAATGACAGAGAAGCCCACACAGGAACGAGACCGACATTGAATCAGCCAACATTTTATCTGATTGTTCAACAAAAGCAGATCTGAAGGATAATGTGATCTTGACAATATGTGTTTCTTGTGCTATACAGTGAGAACACAACAAATAGGAACATGTACTGTGACAGGACAAGATTTTAATATAATTGTGTACTAATAGAAAGTACTCTGATGTAAAATGATCAATCATACTTTTTTGTAGGTACATGTAATAGATGATATTGGGGCAGTAACTTTATTGTTTAAGTGCATGCTTTGTACACATAACCTTGAACATCAGGCCATTTAGACATGCAGGATCAACATTGTCACAACATAACCATGCTGGAATGACTTTAAACATGACATATCTTTCTCCTTACCATGTTTGGCAACTCATGTCTAATATATAGGCTAACAGCAATGATCAGAAAACAAGACCAATCATACCTATAAAGAGTGACGAATCTACCACAAACAAACTGCAATCAACATGGGCAATTGGAAATGAAGGGATTTTGAGATATTCTGAGGTATCCCCAGCCCAATCCTGAGGTAATCAGTGGTTCTTAGCACTCACGCCCTTGGTCATTATTTGTGTGTGATGACGAAGGCAGTGAGCGCCAAGAATCACCGATTCCTTCTGGTTGGCACAATCTATTCGGCAGCCATTTTGATCGAGCCTGAAGTAAGCTTCTCTTCTCCTCATCTAACACCCATTGTAGTAGATTCATCACCCCACAACAAAATCTACCATCGTAACAAAAAACAGCGCTACCACAGAAATCAGAACAGTCAACAGATGGAGGTGTTGACACTGTACCATCTGGTGTCTGCTTAACCATCCTCTACCAAAGCCCAGGATACACACAGGCCTATACTGTAACTGACTCTAACCTGGTCAAGTTCAGCCTCTCCGTGGGCTAGAAAGCTTGATTATACTGTGTTTGGCTGATGCATTTTGGAATGTAAGCAATCGTTGGGAATGTTGAGAGAAGTCTGGGAAGCAGCTATCTGCATCTAAATAATCTGGTCTGGTGCACTGCACATGTGCATAATCTGGTATGGTGCACTATGCATGTGCAAAATCTGGTCTTGTGCCCTATGCATGTGCATAATCTGGTCTGGTGCACTATGAACGTGCATGTCTGTATCCAATCTACAGCATCTGTACCAGCATAGGTGATCCCCCAGCACCATCTAAAGCATTCTACCCATATCTGATTCTATGATGATAAACTCAAACATTTGGAAAATTTTGAAACAGTAAAACTTCTCAAAGCCCCCAAAAAACAATGAACATTGCAACAAAGAGAAATTCAACAAAATGTGCAACTGCCCACTATCCAGTCATATTTTTAATGGTAACAAATTCGTATCCCCAAAATTTTATGGCAATGGGTTATTTAGCTAATTAGTTACTACGATAATCAAGCTTAATAGCTTTTTGAGGATGGGAGACCTGAAGAAAGAGGAAGAAATGAGAGTTAGTGGGGGAAATTGGCATTCAGCAGTTAGTAAGGGAATATAATGTTTAGAAGATATTTGAACATACAAATGAAAGCAATCATAAACGGTTTGGATGAGAATTTCTGCGGAGAACAACTTTTTATTGCCAAAAATCATAGTTGGGACTGTACTTGTCTATTATTTCAAGTGGCAACTCTTTTAGTGGCTCTCTATGGGCAATGGACTCAACTTTGAGCAATTGTTAGTGTCATTGTCCACTGAGAGCCAACTGGCATGAGAAAGCTCTCAAATGTAGCAGTGCCTTTTACCCTTCTACACTTCATCTACACTTGAGAAAGCTCTCAAGTGTAGCAGTGCCTACCCTTCTACACTTCATCTACACTTGAGAGACTCTCTGAAGTGTAGCAGTGCCTTTACCCTTCTACACTTCATCTACACTTGAGAAAGCTCTCAAGTGTATCAGTGCTTTTACCCTTCTACACTTCATCTACACATGAGAAAGCTCTCAAGTGTAGCAGTGCCTACCCTTCTATGAAGCAGGTATTAAAGTGTCACAGCTGCTTAAGATCTGGGTAGAGTGTGTTCAGGAAAGTGTCACAGTTTATATACCTTTGAGGAGGTTGGACACTGTGTCATAGTGAGAGGCAGCCAAATAGTGTTTTTGAACATCACATAAACCTCATAAAATTGTGTAATAGTGGTGTCAGCTGGAATGTGCATATTCACTCTATCAACAAAGTTAACATGACTTCGATGGCAAAACACATCTGCAGTGTGTTCAAGATTACATCATCACATTAACTTTATCAATGAAGTGTGATCTATAAGGTATGGTGTGTTCATGACCTTGGGTTACTTGATGTTATCAACGGTGTGTGATCTAAAGGAAGTGTTCAACTGTGTTCATGAACAACTTGATGTTATCAAAGTGTGTGGAGTGATCGACAAGATAGGAATGTTCATAATGTGTTCAAGAATGTGTTACATTAACTCTCTCACTTTAGTGAATTGTAAGGTTATGAGTCCAAAAAGATTTCATAGAGTTGTCACACTTAATCAAACAATGAAACCAATGAAATTTGCACGATTGCAAAAGAGTAGTAACGGCCATATTGAGGTATCAAGATGATAGTAAAGGTAAACATTCCTTTTGATAGATGACAACAATGAAAGATATTTAAAATGGCACCAAATATTACCTAGTGCTCACACACTCCTATCTACAATTCTTTACAATCACCAAGCAGCGTAAAGGAGTTAATGATGTAAATTAAAGCAAAACCTAAAGAAATCAAAATGCACTGGGTGGTATGAATATCGTTTACCGTAGTAAATGCCTTCACTCCAGTTGAGTACAGAGCACTCCAATGTATTTGTACATGCACTGAGCAGAGAGGAAGCGAAAGCATAGACTGATGTTTATTCATACGATCCATCGTCTGATATAAAAGGTATTTGGTGATGAAAATGTTGCACCATCGAACATCATGGTGTCCAATGAAAAGATCAGGAACATGGCCATTTTGTGTGAATTTGTCTTCGTTTGACTCAGAATTTCTATCGTTCACTTCAAGATGACGATGGACAGCATTTTCACACCAGGTTCGGTGGATCAGACCAAAAGAAACCGGGAAACCAGGTGAAATCATTCAATGAAATGAAATTCAAGGCCAGCACCAACAAGAGTAAAATCAAAAGGCATTGCCAACTGAAATTCACTGTACTTATGATGGATGTCTTGGATTTCTTCAACCAAAATGCGATGATGAGATGATGAATACAAAACTTTTAAGTGGATAGCGTGGGTAGCATTCACCAATCTTTTAACCCTCAGAAGGTTGCTTCAACTCCAATTAGCAGCAAGAGTTCAACTCAACCGATTGCAAACTAGCAGCAAAATACTGTGTTAAATCAAAAGCAGTGAAAGCAAACAAAAAGCATTAATCAACTTCATCAATCAAACATGTCATATGCAGTAAGGTATCCAATGAACCCGCAGGCAATGAAAGAAAATGGTTTAAGAAAAAAAAGAACCCTGAACTGAATCAAATAGTAGGATAAATCTATTGAGTGGTCTCTGAGACTGGTGCAGTTACATCTACATGTAGTATGCATATTGTTGAAAGGTAGAGTTTAGGGCAAGATACAGTGTCAGTACAACAGTCCAGCTATCGTAAGAAGTGCTAAGTTTTATATGAAGGCCATATACTGTCTACGTGGCGAAGAAAAACTGAAATTTGTAGTACATGTAGTTATTTCAGGATGGAATCGCACAAGTTCTGGAGCTCTTCGGCATAAACGAGGCAATGGAATGTAAAAGGCCACTATTCATCCACAAAGTGACAGGAAAAATGCACAATTTTCCTGTTGTACCTATTGCAGGTGCTTTCGTCTACTAGGATTTTGACAGACAAGAACTCAAACCAGTAGACAGTATTGGCCTCATCTTCTACAAGAATTCCTAATTTTCAGACTGAAACAATTGAAAATGATGCATATAGTTCAAACCACACATACACTTCTCGTAATAACATTTACAATATCCACTTTTTACTGAAACTCCTCTTCAATATCTTCTTCCAATTGTAGGTCTTGAAATGAAGGTGAATTCACAAAATGAATAAAAAAATTGTCAAATATGTTACCGTAATGAAGTAATTGTAAAAAAAAAGAATATTTGAAATGAAATTCTGTTGGCCTGTGCCTCCTTTTTGTGCAACTACCTCATTTTCACACCCAACTGAAGCACCAGGATAGACAGAAGCAGCGCCATCTGCAGATTTCAATTTCAAAGATCCAGAGTAACCTCGGCACCAAGTGCTCTCATGCCCATACACCAAAGTTTTCAACTCCCAAAGCTGTATGTCACAAACTGTATGATAATTACGTTGTTAAGAGGGTCTTGAACTACCACATAACCCACAACCTACAGTCTTTGCTAGAAAGGAAATGAGACAAAGTGTGACAGAGGCAAAACCTCTGACGAAGGCGTGGCTGCATAGTAAGCTTTATCTACCATGCAGCTTGACATGTCTACAAGAAGTCATTCAGTGCTGCTGAATCCTAAACACAGCCTAATTTCTCATGTATTCAGACAGAACATTGTGAGACAGGACAAGACATGGTGGCACAGTACAGGAGCTAGGCACAGCACGTTAGTTTATCCCCAATTACTTGTCATTACAGCTTTCTTAATATTCCACGCACAATGGAACGAATTGAAAAAAAAATATCAAAGTAATATGGGACGAAGATGTAGTAGATAAGGAAGAGAAAAGGGCCCAACTTGTCCAGTGATGATCATCCCAGTTCTGTGTTCTAAGAGAAAGTTACCTTTTGTATGCCTTCCTTTGGATTTGACATTACTAGCACTAGACTCGGATTTCTTCAAACCGGCCCTTTCACTTGCACTACTGGAATTCCTTCGAGATGACCCATGGGATCCAACTTTTAATCTGCCAATTGTCATTGTAACTTTTCCCATGAGGGTCTGAAAGAGACAGTGTTGTCATTAAGTTATGGGGCACGATTGCTCTTTACTGCAGCAAAAACAAATAGACGTAGGCACAAGTTTGCCACTCTACCTTTAACACCGTAGCTGCATAGTCCTGAGTTGCATTTCTCATGTCTTCACCATTCACATTAAGGATTTGATCCCCTTGCATAAGTCGGCCGTCGCTCTCTGCTACCCCTCCTTTCACCTGCAAGTAGAAACCATAAATGACAGTTCCTACCATTGAAATTAGAACACCGAGCACCTGTACTGACCTACATAAACGATTGATTACACAGAACAGCGAAAAGACAATGCACCGCTTTATCGTATCATAAAATGCATCACTTACAATGTCTGAAAGGAAAACTCCTGTCCCGTTCTTCCGTCCAACAATACTAAGTCCAAGACCTTTTCCTGGTTTCTTCATCAGGTCAACTGAGAACGTGTCATAGTAGTCTTCGTCCTTTAACTGGGAGTCATCACGATAAACAGTCATTCTGACCTTCGGTGGAGTTTGCCGTAAAACTTGGATTGCACGTTCGTGGGTTGCATCTCGGAGATCTTCATTGTTGACCTGTTGTTTTGAAAGAAGAGAATGGCAGGTTCGTGGTGCTTCTTGAAAAGATTGTTCAGAACAGCTTGCAAAACACAATCAAGCTCATCTGCCTCGTTTCTGACTAGATTTGAAACCAAGGTCTCCCAGCTCATTCAATCAACTATCTCATTAAATCTGATGCAGAAACTGACAGCCCATACCTCTATAATCTGGTCTCCTGATTGCAACCTTCCATCCCTGCTTGCTGCTCCATCTTCATAAACCTCATGAATGATAATAGCACCCTGAAATGAGCAACCATATTCATCAGGCTAAATGCTACTTACGATCACCAAGTGTGCTACACACGGGCAATGCATTAAGGCCAACAACTGGGGGAGCGCAGTGGCGGAGTGGTTGAGCAGTGGAGTTGAGACCGAAAGGTAATAAGTTCGATTCCCGGCCAAGTCGCCACCCTTGTACTGCCTACTGGTCTCAAAGGATCAAGTGATGCCCTGAATGAGCTGCTTCTAGATTTTCAGCAAAATGGCTTCTAGATAGACTGGGGTAATATTGTAAAGTGCTTTAAGACTAGTGGATATCATTATCAACTTACAAGGAGTGTGTCTGATCCTCCCACTATACTAATACCCAAACCAGATTTTCCTTTGTTGATTTCAATGACCGTTTCCCGTCCTGGCATAAGGTCACACGTCTCAGGGTCGCCTTGCGGTGGCAGATCTATGTGATGGTGGTCGTCTCGAGGAGAAGCTCTTGAATCGCCCAAAACGGACTGACCTGCAGGAGAATGAACATAGTTCAGTCATGAAATATTTCAATCATAACCTTCGGCTCCTTTCGTCCATCAGATCAAACATAAAGGCACTTCTCCATGTGATATTAGTACTTTCCCATGTGAGTTGGCTCTCAACATTGCAAACATTGCAGGTTTCCTTGCAACTCATGCCAAGACCAATGAGACAATAGATTACCCATAGTTTTCTCCCACTGTGTTGCCCAAAGAGTGCCAACTTGTCGAGAAAACTCCCACGTGGAGGTGGTGCTTTAAGACTCGTACCTCAAGGGAGCATTTTTTTATTGCCATTCTGATTCTAACTTCCACACAAACTGAACGTCATAACTCCACATCGACTCCTCAGGAATACAGATATGTCAACTATAAAATCAATCTCTTTCATTGAACAGCTGCTCCAGAGAGTAAAGTTTCAAATCAAATGGATGGAAAATCAAACATGGAAAATATCTGCAGTACTGATATTTTTACTCAGAAAGCAGTTTGCAGACAAAAACCATTCGCAGGAACCTGCACACAAAACAACGCATTACTCAAGACCCTGGCTTCACCAAACTTCACATTATAAACCTTACTGGCAAAAGACATCACTAGCATTACAAAATATGACTTAAGACATGGTACAAAAGATGCCAGGCAGATTCAACTAATTTCACATAAGATACACAGAATGATGGGTCTGCTGCTGTTAGACCATCAAGAAATAGCTTAAGTACCACAGTCTAAGATGCAGTGCAAACATGAGTGCATAGATTTCCAGCATTATTCCTTAACATTCAAGGTACAAAAACCACTATAGTGATGTAGCACAGCAGGCAAACTTCACCAGGTGTTACACCCACGGTAATCTAGCTCTGACGTGAACTCGTCATGTTGAGTATTCAAATATCGAGGAAACAGGCAATAAAATATGCTCATACATCAACCTTGTGTTTTATTTCAAACAAAATTATCGCAGTGAAATAGAGAGACCACCTGATGAAGTTTGCCCTTTGGTAGATAAGTGAGTTTCAATTAAAGCCTTCATTAGTGACAGCAACATCAGTCATCAACCCTGTAAGGCCTCCACACACTTGTCTGGATTGCAGTGCGGTTTTCAGAAGTGCCCGTTTTATGCAGGCATTGCAGCGCAAAATAACAAAGGATTCGTTTCCAACCGGTGCAAATGCAAAAGTGTTTGGAGGCCTTAGACTGCCAAGTGCTATTACATTCAGTCACATCCCAGCAACAAACCTTAAATCTGGTTTATATCTGAATGTGTTTTGCATAACAGGCTCGGCAGTTAGGGTTGAAATATGTAAAGTGAGATATTGATACATAACATGACCTGTAGATATACAGGGGTCCCTAAAGTATGTCACAAGAAAGTTGGCATCGGCCCCATAAAAATGCTACCCCCAAATTTTGACAAGAATTTTTCATCTGGAAGGACGGGGTGCGCCCCTCTTTCTCGGCCCTGGCCCTGGCTCTTTGTTGCCCTTGTGACATATTTTAGGGAGAGACCCCACAGTGAACAATCATAGTAGTTGACACCCTATATTACCAGGGACAGTTAGGAATATACTGGGAGAGCTCGCTCGCATGATTGTCCTCCCTATCAAATCAATATCCTCGCAAGAACTCATGCTGAAGCTTGCCCTCGAGAAACTTCCATCACTAAGCAGCTCCTCATCTGAAACCAAAGATTGGCCACTCTAATAAACCTCGTTGTTCTAACACACTCTGATGATGGTGATCGTCAGGCAGGTGGAAACTATGACCCGCTATGTTAGGGGTAAGAACAATATAATATTGAATTGAGAACCATGTTCCTTGTTAAAGACTAGCATCGCAAGCATTCTCATATGGATGTGATGTTTACTCAAATCGGCAACATTCAAACCCTGCTAAGTTTATACAGAGAAATAGAAAGAAAACTCCACAAAAGTTAGGAAAGAGTAAATGAATAAAGGTGCTCCTCCATGTCAGCTGGCTCTCAATGGGCAATTCACCATTGTCAGTTTGTGTAGGATGTCCGCTAAGACCAATGACAGAAACAACTGCCCATAGTTTTCTATGGTGGCATTGCCCATCGAGAGCCAATTCCCTCCAAGAACGCACCCATGGAGAAGCACTACATGTATAAGAGAGGACACTCTCAAATAGAACACTCTAGTGAGCGAAGACGTTGTGCCTCTGTGGTGGGTCACATACAACAAACGAATGAACCACCTGTTGGCAGAAGTGAGAACCAGTACCTGGTACCAGTCAAAGTGACAGTATGGACGCACAACACGCACACCCTCTATGGAGACAAATCAGAAACATTCACGGCAAAATATCACTTTTACCCGATGGAGATTCCATTACATCAGGTGAGGTTGTACTAGCGTCCATGTCAACTTTTTCATCTTGTTTTTTCTCATCATTTTTCAGATTTTCATTAGCGTTATCATCCACAGCATCACCAACTGATTGCATAGCATCACCAACAGATCCCACAGCATCATCAAGTGATCTCACAGCATCATCAACTTGCTTGGTGTCAGCATCATCTACCCTAATGACAACCTCTGCATCCTCTGTGTTATTGTCTGATTTCGACAAGAATTTAAGAATTCAAAGAAAACAAGAATTCCATTATATTCATTGCTTTAATTTGGAAACTGTGGTTAGCAGTTGAAGATATGCTCCTACATGTTATCATCAGGACTATGCCTCACCCTTGGCAGAGTTCCACCATACTATACATACTCCAGCAGGTGGTGACAATGTTGCTCATCATCACAGGAGTTAGAACCCTCAGAAATGAGATTCCCTTGCAATAACATGTTCTGAATACTTACTGGCCTGATCTGCTGATAAACCAGTTGTTGGTGACTTGCTACCAGACGATGGATCACGGTTGATCAGCAACACGGCAGATCCTTGCGTTCTTCTCAACGCTTCTATTGCCTGGAAAGAAGGGAAATAGGTGTCAATATGTTCTCAGTGAAGATGACATCAAACTGATAGTGTCGTGACTCTCAAAGGTTACAACACGGCATGTGCATCCGAGCGCTATGCCACTGGATTTCAGTGTTATGACACTTTAGTTCCCCAGCGAGCAGCATGCCTGCAACTACGCTTCACACATGGCACAGTTTCAGTTTCCCCACGTCACACAAAACATGTCTCTCTCCCTCGCCAGTGCCGAATGTATGAAGATCATACTGGTGACCTCTGCAGGGATTCAGTCTCCTTGTTCAGAGAAAAGGTACGAGACCCTTAAGAGGGGAAGGGGGATTGTTCGACCACAAAATGCCCAGCATTCATTTCCTATCATTACCTTATCGTAATGTACTGAGATCAAGGATTGGTCATCCACAGCTAATAACTGGTCGAAGACCTGGAGTTGTCCATCCTGCAACAAAGAGAACGGTGATGCATGAATCCGTAAAGTAACTGATTAACCTTACACTGTAAACTACATGTACTCAGAATCACACTTTAATGGAAGGATGGCAGGCCAGACATAACCAAATACAAAGTGGCAAGCACAATAATGTGGCGTGAGAACTGGAGTCCAGACATCAATGATAGCCAAAGCTTATTCATTGATGGTAAAAAGACAGTCTTGAATGTTGCGCCTCACCTCCTGGGCAGGTCCTCCCATTGTAATACTTTTGATAAAGATGCCTTTCTTGTCACCACAACCCTCTTGGATGGCAAAGCCAAGGCCCACAGATGACTGAAAAGAGAAATTCGCACCATGCATATGGTATTGGATTGAGCAGTCGTTTGTGCCATTGGTCTCAACATAAGTCCTGTGGTGAATTGCCAAATGAGAGCTAACTTGCATGAGGAAACTCTCAAAGAATGCCTTTACTCTTCGATAGCAGAAACACCTTTCACATTCTATTTGGTCCTTACCTTCTGTAGAATTATTTGTTGAGTGTTGGGGAATTGCACAGGGTCTACTTGAATACTGGGCAAATGAGCATTAGGTTCAGCAGCAGTTGGTAACTCACGGGGTACCTCTGTACTTAGCTGGAACGAAAGAGGAACAAAGTCAACTTCCACTAATTCTGATTTATCCTCAAGTACAGTACCGTACAATTTTCATGACCAATTACATACAACTTGTCATAAGACAGGGTGTACAGGGTTAGGGGAGGGGCCAGCCTGATCCAGCTACTGAACAACAGAATGCTGGAGCTATGACGTGGTGAATCAAGGGATAGAACGTACTTCTGCCGCCATCCAGGGGCCAGCAAATGCAAGTCTGCTAGGGTACACCATCATTAGTAGCTCATGAGGAGTGACAATTTAGGATTAGAGGATTGAGAGGTATTCAAGAAAACCACAACATTGAGATACAAAGATCAGAGAAATCTTGATAAGAGAAGAAGATCATTAAAAAGATGTCAGTATCGTTGTGAAGGGGATGACTGGGTGTGGTGGGGTAGTGTTTATGGTGCAAATCTCACATTCTGATGGTTTGGAGTTCAACCCCACTAAGTCCAATTTTGTTCCAAATATACACAAGACGGATGCAAAACTCTGTCAGTGGTGNCATTACCTTATCGTAATGTACTGAGATCAAGGATTGGTCATCCACAGCTAATAACTGGTCGAAGACCTGGAGTTGTCCATCCTGCAACAAAGAGAACGGTGATGCATGAATCCGTAAAGTAACTGATTAACCTTACACTGTAAACTACATGTACTCAGAATCACACTTTAATGGAAGGATGGCAGGCCAGACATAACCAAATACAAAGTGGCAAGCACAATAATGTGGCGTGAGAACTGGAGTCCAGACATCAATGATAGCCAAAGCTTATTCATTGATGGTAAAAAGACAGTCTTGAATGTTGCGCCTCACCTCCTGGGCAGGTCCTCCCATTGTAATACTTTTGATAAAGATGCCTTTCTTGTCACCACAACCCTCTTGGATGGCAAAGCCAAGGCCCACAGATGACTGAAAAGAGAAATTCGCACCATGCATATGGTATTGGATTGAGCAGTCGTTTGTGCCATTGGTCTCAACATAAGTCCTGTGGTGAATTGCCAAATGAGAGCTAACTTGCATGAGGAAACTCTCAAAGAATGCCTTTACTCTTCGATAGCAGAAACACCTTTCACATTCTATTTGGTCCTTACCTTCTGTAGAATTATTTGTTGAGTGTTGGGGAATTGCACAGGGTCTACTTGAATACTGGGCAAATGAGCATTAGGTTCAGCAGCAGTTGGTAACTCACGGGGTACCTCTGTACTTAGCTGGAAGGAAAGAGGAACAAAGTCAACTTCCACTAAATCTGATTTATCCTCAAGTACCGTACAATTTTCATGACCAATTACATACAACTTGTCATAAGACAGGGTGTACAGGGTTGGGGGAGGGACCAGCCTGATCCAGCTACTGAACAATCAGTGCTGGAGCTATGACGTGGTGAATCAAGGGATAGAAAGTACTTCTGCCACCATCCAGGGGCCAGCAAATGCAAGTCTGCTAGGGTACACCATCATTAGTAGCTCATGAGGAGTGACAATTTAGGATTACAGGATTGAGAGGTACTCAAGAAAACCACAACATTGAGATACAAAAGATCAGAGAAATCTTGATAAGAGAAGATCATCAAAAGATGTTAGTGTCCTTGTGAAGGGAAGGGATTACTGGGTATGGTGGGGGAGTGTTCATGGTGCAAAGCTCACATTCTGATGGTCCGGAGTTCAACCCCACTAAGTCCAATTTTGTTCCAAATATACACAAGATGGATGCAAAACTCTGTCAGTGGTGAAAGATTCCACTTCATTCAATACCCACTAATCAGGATTTTATGTCTCCACAGTGTCATTTCGATCTCGAATTAAACATTCAAAACCATGCTATGTCAATATATGGATCATTCCAACTCAATTAACTCTAAAGTACTCGTGGATCACTCTGATCAAAATTGGTAAAAACTTTCAAATACTGAGACGTGATTGATCGAAATCCCATTTCCAAAATACTGACTTTTGGAAACAGTTCTCAGAACCCATCAATGATTTGGCACAGCAGATCCTGACTTTGAATGAAATTTGATGGCCAGATCCAGCGAAATGTATCAACCATAAAGTGCATTGACGATTTCACTGTGATCACGTTTTAAACAACGACTGGTTGATTTTTGACTATGCATTAATTTCCTCCCAGCAACTTCAACATGATTGATTCAAGATACAGTAATTTCAAAAATATCGATTTTGTGGTTTGAATTTCTGGATCAATTGGCTCTTGATATTGCTGGTTATAACACAAGCCCATCAGTGTCATCTTATGATCTTATGTCAGTCCAGAGTAACCTTAATACATGTACATTAGTGTCAGTTGGCAGCCATAATTCTCAATATTGGGCTACTAATGTCCAAATACGTGAGCAGCATTATGATTAGTTCGACACAAATGATACAAATTCAAAAGGAGAACTGAGGCAGGTTTTGCTATAACCAATAGAAGGCATGTTTGCAGCATGGAGAGCATGTTTGTAGCATGGAAGCCATGTCTGCAGCATGGCTCGGAGGGCATTTCTGCAGCATAGAGTGCGTGACTGCAGCACGGATTGGAAAGCATGTCTGCAGCATGGAAAGCATGTCTGCAGCATGGACAGCATGTCTACAGCATGGATTGGAAGGCATGTCTAGCATGGATGCATGACTGCAGCATGGATTGGAAGGCATGTTTACAGCATGGAGGGCATGTCTGCAGCATGGAGTGCATGTTGCCTAACTGAAAAGGAATAAAGCAAAGGTCATTGTGCTTGATGAGGAGCTGAAACCTCTCAGGCACCCCCTCGCATTCATAGCCACATGCAACACACAGAGCCTAGGATCTGCCGACACTGAAGTTATACCACACCGCAAGTCAAGCTATTTGGACTTCGTTAATCTTGACTTGTTATGTAGTATACCAAAGCCTGGTTTAAAGCCAAGTATCTCACAGACGGAACATTTTCCAAGGAGAAAAGTGGCATTAAATCACTCTTGTTATACCTTTTTGTTAGAACGTGGTTTTGACGTCGGTGGCTTCACCAGCGTTGCACCCTACATGCAAAGCACAGCAAAGTAAGAAGCGAATTCATTACTGAGTGGGTAACCCCTTCAGTGCAAAGGTTTTCTGTCAACATGGCTTTTGTGGGAGCCAAGTGGCAATTGTGTTTGTCATGGAGTCTCAAGTTTAGTGATACGGTCTAGTCTCATGATCCGATCACTGTAACATACTGTCAGGCACTGAAGGAGTCTTGCACCAGAAGATTATGAGGGCATTAGATGTCATAGTGTTTCTAGAATGAACCAAGTGTCAGTCACAGAGGGGACACAGAATTAGTAAGTTTAATAGGGTATTAGACTGAGGTCAAGGCTACAGATAGTTGATTACATAACAGTTTGAACGGGATACACAAAACGAGTTTTGAGAGGGACAGGAGGAAGTTATTTCAACACACCCATGAAGACTTTTGATACCCCAAACAGATATTTCATCAATAGTTTTGTGAACCAAGCTAGACTCTTTCTTTCTACCTAGTCCTAGTCACTGACAGTTAACGTGGGCAGTTTCTTCAAACATTCGTTGGCATACCATTATATCAGCCAACTTCCAATAGAGGTTGGAATGTATAAACATGCCTTCAGGTTGAACCCCACAATCAAGCACATTCCAAGTTTGAAGGCCCCTTAACTAATGGTGTACCATAGTACAAATGACTCACACTATCTTTTGGAGGTCTCGTAGGAGTGAGTGGCTTGACCGCCATCTCACTCAGACTGTCATCTCGGCGTAGTAGAATAATTTTGACCTTTGCGGCAGTCACCCCCTTGATGATTGCTGAGGCGTTCAGATGACTTCGGCCAAATATCACTTGCCCATTAATCTGGAAGAGAAGATTGATTATGTTAGATTGCTGCCACCCTGGTCATCTGTAACTGGCCAGGGGAATGCTGGGGCAGCCTCCTTTACGAGCACCAGTAGCAGCGAAAAAACGTGGAAGTGATATATCTGTAGTGTAATGAGGTGTCAGCTGAACCAAGGAGCTATTACAGACCTATCTGAACGTACCTCTAATAACTCATCCCCGACCAATATCCTCCCGTCACGGCCGACAGGACTATTGGGTTGCACCCCGGCGACGAACACGCTCATCGTGTTGAGATCTTTGTTACCGGCAAGGCTAAGACCGAGTCCATTACTCCCTCGGTCGAATTCTATCATATGGATTTGACCGTTTAAGTCACCATATTTCTTGTAAATCTTTTCTGGAAATATACAAGAATGGAGAAAATTAATTTAAAGAGTGAATGACGTGTCATGCAGTAGGGAAATGTTGGCAATCAGAAGCAGAGTGGTGACAAAAGAACAAAGCATCTGTTTTGCTTGCGTTTGTGGTCCTTCTCCTGCTTGGGCTTCTCATATTTTCTGCAGTGGATAAAGTGGCTCTCCAAATCCAGTCACTCCAACACATCCGAGGCCCCTAAAAAGTATAGCATTCACAGACACAACTGGCATCATTGATCTTAGAATCAACTCAAACTGAAGAACAACCTTTGCACCATGTCAGCTCAGAAGGTTCATCGGTGACGAACACAACACAAATTGTATGATAGAGATTGATTCCCATACCAAGGGACGTTCTATCATCCTCGCCACGGACATGCAATCAACGCTTTCTCCAATATCATTGATTTCTTCTTTGTCAAAGACAATATTGACAGCATCTATTTCAGTATCTGATTGTCCATCACTGGGCGTGTCCGACTCCCAACATCAACATTGTTACCACTCTAATCACTATTTAAGTAACGCTAAGTAAGGGATGATGTTTATGATGTGATGATGGTCATCAAGAAGTCCGTGAGGCTTGCAATAAAATTGATGCGTTCGGACAGGTTGACAATATAAATACAATGGATTAGCTAATATAAAGCTAGGTACATGTACGTGTCTTGAATGAAGTGTAGCAGGTGATTAACCCCTAACGCAAGGGTTTCTCCCTCAAGAACCCGAGTTCATTCCCCAACGTAGGAACTCCTCCATCTCAGCTACCCAATGAATAGACTCTATCACTCCAATAGAGCGCAGCACCTGACGGGTAGCTCGCTAGGCCTTCAGCGTCACGACGTCCCGTGCCCCATTCTGAACACCACGTGACGTCACTCGAAAAACCTCCACTTATTTCAGCGATCATGAAGTCAAGATGTCATGGAATGAGTACGGGACGTCGTGACGCTGTAGTACCCGTCAGGTGCTGCGCTCTTTTGGAGTGATATCGTCTATTAAAGTTGGGTTGTCTGCTTTTCGCCACAGCGCTTGTTAATATTGGTCAGCCTATGGAAGACAGATGTGCAGGAAGCCTTGTCTTATCATTCCCAACACGACACCATCCTCCCACACACCGCGGCAGNACGCAAGGGTTTCTCCCTCAAGAACCCGAGTTCATTCCCCAACGTAGGAACTCCTCCATC
This sequence comes from Notospermus geniculatus, assembly GCA_002633025.1. Taxonomy (NCBI): domain Eukaryota; kingdom Metazoa; phylum Nemertea; class Pilidiophora; order Heteronemertea; family Lineidae; genus Notospermus; species Notospermus geniculatus. The sequence continues at coordinate 349,578 of NMRB01000187.1, read as the reverse complement.
TCAGCTATCCAATGAATTAAAGGAGCTGGACGTCCAAGTTGTAAACACTCACTCACTGGTTCTCTATCCACGCGACGCCTGCGGTGCTGCCACCTATTGTCGGTGATATGTACTGATGTGAATATCGTGAGTGAGTTGCATTGGACCGGGCACCAGTCTAACGATCACGGGGCGCTACTGGTGCTGCCACCTTTACGAAGGAATAAAACTAGTTTACCGACCATGTTTGTAAACAAACCAGCTTGTTTACAACTTCGGCGTCTAACTCCTTTAAAGTTGGGTTGTCTGGTTTTCGCCACAGCGCTTGCTAATATTGGTCAGCCTATGGAAGACAGATGTGCAGGAAGCCTTGTCTTATCATTCCCAACACGACACCATCCTCCCACACACCGCGGCAGATACGACCAATGATCATGAATTTGAAACGGGTGATGAACATTGGTATTCAATCCCGTTACACACATACACGGTAGATAGGAACAGGTTATTGGATGAAATCACCAGGGAATCCAGACCACGGTCGGTTGGGATGCTATAGCTGTCTGGTCCGTTATTGGCTTTTCCGCCGAACTATATGGCTGGCGCCGTGCCATCTTCATACCGGTACCGTGTATGTATGAAGCCTAAGCGGAGGTTCTACATAGAGGTACATGTACATTTGTCGTTGAAAATGGAAACCACTGATGTCGGATAACAGAAAGTGTCCATATCCATCCAATTTGTCAGCTGACATCATTTTAATGGAAATCAGCCTTCAGTGTAACAGGAGAGAGTTCAGCCAGCACCCCATCAATTATGATGGCATGGTGATAGATGTCACCATTATCAAGACCAAAGAAGGATGGCTTGTGAATTATCTTCATGCACCATCAGCGATGTTGATTCAAATGGGATTTTCTTCCAGATGACGATTTGAAAATAATCGAATTTGCTAATCTGATTGAAATCTTGTGAAATGGAACACGCTGTGATCATTTTTACAAGTGTAAAGGCAAGATGGCATCCGCAACCACAGAAACTAGCAAGGAGCAGCACAGGACTTGAGATCTTGAGGGCACCATCCTACATTCCCCGCAATCCTCGAAGTGTTAACTGAAGCAACATCAAAGTTTCTGTGTCGAAAGATCACACACAGCAGGGAGGTTCCATCAGGCAATCAGATGATCATTTAGAGATTGGAGTGGAAACTAAATTGTACGACAAGCTCACAGCAGGCATTTCCTGCATGATCACACGACCAGCTTCAATGGGAAGTAATAATCGTTAATTATTAGAGAGGTTTTTCGAATTACGTCAAGAAGCTACGGTATGACGTCATAATGCCGTCATCGAATTCGTGTTCGCCTTTCAACCTTAAGCTTAAATGGCAGAAAAGTAACCATCTTCAAAGTTTAAGTTACGCCATCAAATGAGATTCACTGCCACAGATGTTCACTTGTCTCACATAAGACAAAGCTACTAAAGTTCATTAGCAAACTGGCAGTCAAATTGTGATATGGAGCAGTATACTGTAGTCAATGAAAGTATCCTGTTTGAATCAGAAGACATCAACCTGCTGAACAGAAGATGCCAGTCTTAGAAGAGGGTACTGCAACTCAACCAACATATGAGGCGGCTACAAATCTGACCTAGCCAACTGTGAATTGGGAGGTCGTCAGCAAACCCCAGAACACATCCTGCAGACCTGTCCCCTGATGACCAGTCAACAGACGTTATCTGGCTGGAACAACCACCCTGAAGACAAAGCTATGGAGAACGGTGGTCAGCAAGAGGATCTGTGGCTGACAGCAGGTTTTGTCAATCGACAGCATGTTCTCTCTCAGAACAAGTTCCAGAACTGGCCAGTTTAGTTGTCAAGCCTAGCAACTCGCAGCGACTGGCAAGATCTCAGTTCCAGCAAGTCGCAAGGGTGCGTACATCGACCGTTTCTGGTGGCTAATTGGTCGCCTCAAGTTCCAGCTAGATCCTCCCAGTCACCAGGTAGCTCAGTGGCGACTAGTTGTATCCATATCCAGTCGCAAGTGCGATGTACGCTAGGCTTCAGGGAACAAGCCACAGGAGTTGAGAAAACTGCCCAAGCCGGTACTTATTCTGCGTGGTGCGTTTGATGGTGAATACCATATGCAAAGCAAGCAAAAGACTCCTGGACTGGAAAGAAGTTTAATTTCATGCCAACTTCCCACCACAATAGTGACTGTTCCACAACGTCTTCCTATCTTTCCAGCTCAGGTGTGTGCGGCACTTCATCTTCTCCAAGTCAAACACTCATTGATCAAAACAACTGCAAACCATCAGAGTTTTTCTTGATCAACAAATGCCAATCCAACCTTTCCATATCACACCGCCACGGTAACTTATCGCTGTTTTATTTTTCATCAGTAGAACACGGAGTATGTACATTGCGTGGCTCACATATACAGTCATCTTCCACCAACTAACGTTGAAGTTAACCTTATCTGAAATCTGTGAATGATCAATGAAAATAAATGCCGAGTTCTGATTTTTACAGTACCACCTGGGAAGTATTCTCTAGGGTTGCCGGCTGTTTTTTCCTGTCCGAATTTGTGTTACAGATTCCGCAGCCACCCAAAACATTTGCAAAAAGAAACCCAGAACGAATAATGAGGTATAGTGAAATCCAGGGGTGCTAGACGGGATGCCATATTTCATCGTCATGATTAGCTGCTTGAGTTTTGAAAGTAGATGGCACCTAGAAGAGGAGGACTGAATCGTTTTCCGTTCTACCCCATGTGTTCTCAAACCCACCAAGCACATGCAGTTTGGATTGCAAGCCGGGACACTAACCACTTGGCCATAAAGGAAATCCAGCTACAGCTGGCAGGATAGACCATGCCGTATAACTGGGTATACAGTGCAAGGACCTCAGAGAATGACACAGTTGTCCTCTAAATCTGGGTGCAAGCCGGTCAGCAAACGGATTCCTCTAACATGCAACTATGTTGAGTTGAACCCTTGGAAGCCCATTTTCTTCACAAGCTTATGAGATTCCTTTGATGCATATAAGCTGACCTTTGGAAGCCCACAGAACCATTCCACAAGAACCAAAGAAAGCAATGCCAGCTGCTCATGAGAAACTCGGGCACGCTGGAAAAGGCTTGAGTTCCATTAGCATTTGCTACACCCTGGAACCAGCCAACACCAAGGAAATGACGAAGGTAGGAAACAACAGTTGCTCTGTCAAAAAACATGATGAAGCCAAGAAGCAGGCGACCACCCCAGATCGAGATGATGATGATGCACTGCTAAATGAATTAACAGGAGCTCTCATGTAAGCAATCCTGTGCTGCTGACAAGATGGGGCGCTAAGCTTGTTTATCACCCACCTTGGCAAAACCTCAAAGCACATGAAAGCATTTGAAGAGATGACATAAGAAAACCAAGAAAGGTCAGCAAATACCATAATTCCTTAGATCTAGGACCTATCGAAACATGACAAATGCCACTCTTAAGGGCCTAGAATCCAGGATGGGGCCTTCTCCTGCATTTCAGCAAAAATCCAAATCCTTGTCTCTTGGTCACACTTACCTATTTCTTCTATAGTAAGATTCATGATTCCTAAGAAATCCTTCATCGGCTCTTAACGCACCATGGGATAAATCCAAATATAGCACACCCCCAGATGTTTTCCACAGCAAATATTTTCCCATGCACAGTCCCGGAACATCAAACCCTCGAAATGACAGAAGATTTCAAACACAACACGGACAGATCAATCCATCGACGTGAGAATATTGAACGAATGTCTGTAGCCTTTCCAGCATACTCCTCACCGCGTATAACAGGCTTGTATGAGCAGCTTGATCCCGAAGCCAAGATAGCACACTCGCCGGTGTCTAAGAATGAAATATACTGAACATTAGTACATTTCCAGCCAACAGCTAAATGCAATTGATGGCAAATAAGCACACTTTAGCTTGATTTTAGGATACTGATAGTACACCATAACGCTGTGATCTATTGACGATATCACCCACGCCTCCCGACAATCAATGCATAGAAATGGTACAGGTCTGCCTCGGCTCTATCTGCATTAGGGAACCGCTCGAGTCTTGTATTCACTGGATAGTGGTGATACGTCCTCGCTCTGGAGCAGGATTGTTGATAGTAAGGAGGCTTGGAGCAGAGTCTATCTTTGGTGGGGGTGGAGTGATGGTTAGAGATGCAGAGATGTATTGGAGTCGCGGCTGGTGGATACGGTGGCATACAAAGCTGATAGGATGTCCTGGTATTGACATGGTACACAGAAGTAAAAGCCAGATATGCCGCAGAAATCTGGGTACACAGGGTTAGCCAGGGGTTTTCCTGGTTCATATCCGTCCTTGTCCATTTCAAGATGTTTGTTGTGGATTGCATGCACACACATGGAATGAGTGAGAAGACCAGAAAATGGATTTTGTCACATCCGTCCTAGTAAACAAAGCTAAGAAGCAGCTTTACCTAACCCTGACTGCTGTGTGTGTGTTCACACAGACAGAGGCCAAAGCAATGTCTTGGAGCAGTGATTCCTATTGTCAGGGAACTGCCATGTGTCAAAACAGAGGTCAACGTGATGACTTGGAGAGGCTATTCCAATGGTTGGGCAACTGCCATGTGCCCAAGTAGAGGCCAAAGCAATGTCTTGAAGCAGTGATTCTAAGTGTCAGGCAACTGCCATGCGGAGCAGTGATCCAAGGCAATTTCCCAGGCATCCAAGCAGAGGCCAAATTAATGTCTTGAAGCAGTGATTCCAACTGGCAGGCAACTGCCATGTGGAGCAGTGGATCCAATTTTCTGGCAACTGCCATGCACCCAAGCAGGGGCCAAAGCAATATCTCGGAGCAGTAAATCCTGTCTTGCCAATGGTCACAACAATATTTGGAACAAGGTGAAAGCAATGCATGGCTAGGCGAGTCAGATCGCCAGGCAATTACCATGTTGTAGTCAAGAGAATCATCTCCAGAATCGACATCTTCCACCCAGATATTGATCAGTGGTACACTGGGGTGAGAGAATGGTAATTCCAGGTAGCCAAACAGGTGGGAACATTAGCAACAGATGGGCTCATTTTTACAGTAAATATATTCACAATCTTCCTGCAGAAACAAGCTGCAGGTCAAGAAGTACAGAACGGTTGATGAACCAAGCTGTCGGAGATCCTTCCTACAGCCGCCACCAAGTATTGTGTGGTTGGTCTTCACTCATTCTGATCAAACAATGGTCATCCCGTGCTCTAACCCTGTCGCCAGCAAATGACAAAGACGAAACCAACACCTTGTCCATTTCATTTGATGGATTGGCATGTCTGGGGCAAAACGTGACAAGAATCAATGACAAGGGCGGCGAAATCAGTTTACAGGTTTTCCAGCTGTTCCTGACAGCTCTCAGACCACTTCGGAGGTACTCCTTCCATCATAAGTCAATTAGATGGTCACAGGACTGGCCTCTTTCTCCTTCAAGGAGGAACCGTCACATCATCTTTCATACTCTCTCCACAAATGTCCACAGCTCCAGTTGAGCAACTGGGGAGGAGGACATCCACAAGGTCTAGACTGGACAAACAACTTCGTATGCCATTCAAATTGAGAAAGTCTGGCCTGATGTATGAGCCACCAAGGAAATTTCAGCATGAACTCAAGGTATTGTCCCATCGCCTATGGTACTCTGGTCAAATCTGAGCGAACTTGTGTTGACTCATGGACATCTTTAGAAGCTCAATGAGACGCCAGGGCAACTTCGTCATGAACTTGAGGGATTGTCTCATCGCCAATAATGCTCTGGTCAAAAGTGAGAGGGCTTGTGCTAACTCTGCGGACATCTTGAAAGCCTTGGTTCCAACCAACAGAGGGAAGCTGTTTCATCTTGTACAGTGTGGAAATAACTGATCGAAGGTAATGCTGGCCAATGTGACAAGACATGCTGAAGACTTCTATCATGAGATGGGGCAGCCATTCTGACCCAATGAATGTACAAATCGTGAAAAAAATGCCCATTATATGCCAGAGCGAACCAGCAAAATTAATCCTGATGAAAGTCCCATCAGAATTAGAAATGGAAAGTGGAAATGATTACATTTCATGATCAGACATAAACCAATATTTATCCGACCATTTCCATGATTTCATTACCAAAGTCACAGCATGAATGCCGGAGCCAGTATGCATAATGTTGGTGACATTAGCCAACTGGTATGGCAATTCCCTATTAACCCTCACCTCGCCTCGTGTGCTGCACGCTTCAGCTGCGAACCCCAGTGAAAGCGTTAAGGCAAAAGTCATAACGAAACATCTTAAATCATCACACTCTCTTTAATCCCGACAGAAGTAATACTAATGCCAACTAAATGACTATTCAAGAGCCATAAACTCTGCAACAGCTGTAATATACACAAGGAAAAAGTTAATGGAAAACTGCTTAATGACTTGTATAGATTTTATCTGCATAATTATTCTTATCTTTTTTCTTGTGAAAGCGATTGAGTACAAGCCAGGGCAAAGCAATGATTTATTAAAGAATGCGATTGAATTGTAAGGGGTCAAGTTTGTAAGTGCTGCTGACGTTCCATCATCGGTCATCATACCATTGGCGGTGAATTTCCTTTTCCCAAGGTTACCATGTTGGCGTCTGACTGTGCTCCATGGGTCAATCAACTGAGATCAATAGAAGTACCATAACTGAATCTTCAGGAGGGCACTGTACCTGAGCCCAATTAAGAGACAAAAAAGCCAATTACCATGGGAGAGAAGCATGATTAAGAGACAAGTAATTACGTCAGGCAATCCTGAGGACACTCGCCTACACAAGTTTGCATGTCAGCAAAGTCAAGATAAGTAATGAGAAGGAGAAATGGAAAAATTATTGGCAATAAATAAGGACAGTTTGAGATAAATCAGCATGTGAAATGATAAAGGAGTCCTGCTGGCAAGTTTACCATCTCAAGGTCTCCACACGCTTGTACACATTACGCTGTATTCGGCAGTCAATTTCTCTGTTACTTTTGCAGTGATCCCTCCATTCGATCCAACAGGATTGTATACAGTCCATACAACCATACAATCCTGTTGGATTGTATGGACCCCATAGAACCCTGTTGGATTGTATGGAGCTGGAGGGAGCCAGACAAGCGTGTAGAGGTCTTGGGTAAGATCACTATATCAACTGAATTTCATGAAACGTAGTTGAAAATCTAGACCTGCTGCATATTTTGATGGCGTGTTTATCAGATGATGTGACATTTTTTACCCCATGAATGCCACGAAACTTGATAGCAGCCAGATGCTGCTTCCACCTGTTTTTGAATGTAGAATTATCTTGGGGCCAAGGAAGGTACTGAAATTCGTCGATGGTATCACCCTTAAGCTGTTTATTAACTCTTGGCTACGAAAAATAACCTATAAAACAGAAAACATCACAAGTCACTTTTTCACATTCCGCCATCGTGCACCTGCTCCCCGGGTTCAGACATATTGAACAAACTCCCAGTCCCAGAGCACTGTCTGGGCAATGTATTGACATCATTTCACATGCATATCCCATAATCCCACAGTTAGCGGCGTATGATGGATGAAGATAATCATTGTGTTGCTCTCTCTAACGTAACTGTGACGATGTCCTGAGACAAGACCCCTGCCTTGTTAGCTGACACTCCGAGGCAGTCGACCGTAATTTATGATGGAGTGGAATATAATGTACAGATGGATGATTAGAGAAGATATTTTAGTGATATTTCTCACCAAATGGGGCACCTCATTGCAGATTATTGTATCCTATTGCATTGGATTTTTCCATCAGGACCGAGGCATTTTAGGCCCTGTTAAGTATGGAAGGCCATCTTACGCTACTCATGTTCCTCACTTGGATGGAGTCTTTTACTTGCCCTTGGAAAGGCACCACGGCTTACTGTCCCACGTGATGGACGTGAAAGAGCCAGAGCCCATACGGCCTAGCCTCAGATTCGAACCCTTGACATGCCGCTTGCTATTAAGCGTACGTGGTAACCACAATCGGGGCTCCCCAAACGAACTGAAGTTTCTTAACTCCACTTATTTTCCACAGAAATGTAACATGGAGAAAGTTACATTGGTTAAGGGAAAAACTAATCAAGATTTAACAGAATTACAAAGTAAGATTGATGTAACACCATAATTAACCAGACATTACTCTCGTCCGTGGTGCAATTTACTGCAATTTACAATTTACTACAATTAAGGCCATTAATCTTGATAACGATAAAAATTATCAGTTCTTAATGTAATTGATTCGGTAATTTTCCAAATGAAGAGTTGATCACAATTGACATTCTCTCCATTCCTTATAAGATTGGGAGAAACGAACACTCAAATTCTGACACATCATTCCACAGAATGTACTCCATATTCCAGGTTACTCCATATTTAACATGTGATTGAATACAAAAGTAACCGAATACACATGTGATTAAATACAAAAGCAATTGAATACATACCTTCCAGGTTATATTTCACATGCGATAGAATACAAAGTAACTGAATACACATGTGATTGAATACAAACGTAATTGAATACACACGTGATTGAATACAAGAGTAACGTGTGTTTGAGAGATCAGTTGGCTGATGCTTGATGAGCTGGTAGAGCAATCACAGACGAGACCAGCGAGAATCAAATGCATTAGTAGAAATACAGCCATTGGAGACTCCCGAAACAATATTGGAGGAAATAGCATACTTCATTTTTCACAGAACGTTTTAGTTTGGCAACTTCTGGTTTATTTTTCTGCCACCTCAGGAAGTCCCCTTTGGTTTTATCACCAAAAGTAATGGATTCTGATCAGCTCTAGACGGGAGCGGGTAGCGCAGATCGGCCATTACTGGGGAGATAAAAGAGCTGTAACTCAAGACAGGGGAGTAAAACATGATGTATGGGTCTCCATGGACATTAGAGAAGAAAGGTCAAAGGGACCATTAGAAGAACTGGCCGGACTGACCAACAATGGCTGTTGGCAAGAACAGGTGTGACATAAGGACATGAACAATGGAAGTGTACTTCTTAAGGACATACCTGTAGAACATGAACAATGGGAGTGTATTGCATGGTTGACGGCAGTTTGCTGCTTATGGATATGTCAAAAGGACATGAACAATGGGAGTATACTGCTTAAAGACATGCCTGAAGGACATGAACAATGGGAATGTATGGCATGGTTCATGGCAGTTTGCTGCTTATGGATATGCCAAAAGGACATGAACAATGGGAGCGTATTGCTAAAGGACACAGCTGGCTGCGGTAGGACATACATGTAGCTGTAGACCAAGAACAACTGCAGTTTGCTGCTTAGGGATGTGGTCGTAGGATATGACGAATGGGAGCCTCCTGATGTAGGACATGGCTGTAGGGCAAGGACAATTGCAGTTTGCTGCTTATAGGACATGCCTCTTGAATGATCACATACAAGGATGGTGTAGGAGACCAATATCACCCTGATGAAACCTGGCCGAACAAGCCACCATTACTGCTGCAGCATCCTACTTTAAGTCTGTATTCAGCTTCATCAAAGGCAAGAGAGAAGTCATCTCATGGTCGACTTTCGTCATCTTGTTCATTCAACCAACATCCAAATTCCAACCGCAGTAAAATCCAGCAAAAGGTCAGAGCACCCAAGAACATCCTCACATCAACACAATATTTGAACTGTGAAATTGGATGTAGATTCAGATAGCCACCCAGAACCTCGAACATCAAAGGAACACAATCACCAGGTCACCGATGTCAACAAAGTCAAATTGGCAATTATATAGGTAAATAGATTGTAGAAATGAAAGCTGGGGCTAAATAGCTGTGAGAAGGTCTCATGAAATTTGCATTCCATGGCGGGTTATATTAGATATCCAAAGTAAAGCACAAAGATCGACGCATAAAATGATATAACACAAAGGTCGTCTCTGAATTTCACAAATTTTCGACCCCGATTTTCCTCAGGTGCTTATCTCAAAGAATCAAGGTATGATCCACTTCTTGGATCGTCTAGAAAGTGCCTGAGGAAGACCACGATTGGGGTCAAAAATTTGCGGGTTATATTAGGATATGGAACAATGCAATGAAAGGAATCTTCCTTCATCATTACCACTGCTGCTTTTCTAACAACTTACGCCGAGACCAAAGGCACGACAGACTGTTCAATTTTCTACAGTTTAAGTTACCAACAGAGAGCCAACTCACATGAGAAACCTCTCGCATGGAACAGCAAATTAAGACGTCTGAGATTCTTCTTACACTTCAAAGAAATCTCCCATATTTCTACCTAGCAGAAAAGCAACATGGAAACATTTGATCAAAATTCCACTAAAGCGTGACAGACTTCAATCCCTCCAGGGCTTAAAGTTTTAACCAGTCACATTCTCCAAATTTGTCCATCTGCGGCCCTCCTCATGACAGAATAATTACTATTAGTCAACCTTGTCAATTTCAACCCCCAGGGATAACAACTCAGAAACATACATGACAAGCGGTTCCAGCACCATAGCTCCCAGCTCTGTCGTTTCACCATCAAATTCATACTAGCCCAAGTTCCAACTACAGAATGTCTGTGTTTCCATGGAAACTGTCAATGGGAATACACGGCGGTCAGTGACTGGTGCTGAGGGAGAGGAGCCAAGGTGCTGATATCGCTAGTTTTGGCAGCGGAAGACACCCAAGGATATGTTGCTGAAGTGCCAATATGGTCATTTGGTGGTATTTTTCCAGTTGGAGAGGATGCCATGGAGCCATTTTTGTCATACAAGTGTCAAGGAGCATCATTCCTGCTTTAACTCCATAACTGCTTGTAATGCTGTAATGGTGGATAGACTGCTAGTTATATACGTTCGGCATGTGTACCAAGTCACCCCAGGAAATGCTCACACTGGCACAGTCATGTACAGATGTGATGATGGCAGGTTTATCTGACTTGGAACCGGAGACGGACTGCTGCAGCGGGGATATCAGTGACAGCCACAACTGACAGTACGCATGGCTGAAGCCGACAGCTGTTGTGGGAATATCACTGACAGCAACAACTGACGTTATGCATGGTTGAACTTATTCCTCATGTGGCAGACAGGGCAACCTTCTCTTGACATATCGAATCCTGCATGTACGTTCAATGCTCTAGCATTATGTAATTCTAGAGCATTCAACATACAAGGGAGGCTCTACTGTACTGCTACTGGTTTAAAACCAGTACAGTAGAACCTCCTTTGGACACCTCTAGGAGCACTGTTAGTGACGAGTACATTTCTTGTGCCTTGCCCTTCAATACACTTTGAACTAAAAGCAAAATGCAAGCAAAAGTACTAGCCAAATATACAAGTGTAACTAGGAAACAGTATGCAAATATTGAATTTTAATCAAAAGAGAACAGCTGTATACATCATGCAGTGCAAACAGGAAGAACTTGGTCAACAGATCAGCCAGCCAACTGTCGGTCTTGACTGTCTGAAGGCATGTGAGAGAGAGAGAGCGAGTGTGGGCCACGGCACAGGTTTTATGTGGGTCTACACAATAGAAGGGACTCAGTAAACAATAGGTTTAACTGCCACATTCACCACAGGTTGGCAGCACCTTACAGGTCAAGCTGGCGTACTCGGAGTTGCTGCAGAATGAAGGATAGAACCTGGCAGTACCAAGAAGTCCTTATAAATGCATAGTTCCACTGTTTTTAAGAAAGGCCTCTCTGCAACGGTTATTCTGATACACCTCCGCAAGGGGTGTCATAGAAGAGATTAGCAAGGAAGAGAAGAGACTTTAAGTTTACATTTAGATCTACTTCTTGTGTCATCCAAGAACCTGACCAGAATCCGTAACAGATACTGGCTACTTTTGGAAGCATTCCTCTGTTATTGGCAAGATTACAAAAGAATTCTATCACTAACAAGACCATGTTAAGAAAAACACTCATCATATTGATTACTTTTTTCTTCTTATCATGAACACAAAAAGAAACCATGCCCTGTATTAACCCAATAGACCCAAAGATTCCACCATTACCAAAGTTTTTGTCCTCTGCTGGTCATGGTCATCAACTATTTCAAACCATCCAGAACCTACGCTGAGGACTAGCAGGGTGGGTGAGGAGGGGCAAAACAGCTCAATGGCCAATTTGGACATTGATCATCTATGTGGGCAAAGGGGCTCCTCCACATGTGAGTTTTCTCATCTGAGTTGGCTCACAATGGGCAATGAGGAACCCGCACACTAACGTCACAACATGGCGCTGCGAGCGATGTGACCGAAATCTCTTTTTTCTAACGTTATTTCCATTTATTTCTGGCGTGAAAATAAACTATTTGTGTTGGTCGTATGGCAGTAAAACTTACATCATCGTGTAGCAGATGAAATTTTCTTTTAAACCCATTCCTCTTTTTCTTAAAATTAAGAGATCCGATAGCGATAAGGACAACGTCATTTGTGTCATTCTTCCTGTAGAAAAATGTACAGAAAATTTTTTCATGACGCAACGTCAACACCGAAAACAACGTCAATGACGTCGTTTCGGTACAATCGCTCGCAGCGCCGACCTGTCGGGATAAACCGCAGGGCGGGTTCCTCATTCACCATTGTTGGTTCTGTACGACTTGAGCGGCCCATACACGTTCAATATTATTGCACAATATGAGGACCAAAATGGGCAATATTATTGCCAATCTGTCTTCCACCCATCATCCCAGAAGCACATGCCCCTATTTTGAGCCCCATATTGTGCAATAATATTGATCGTGTATAGCCGCCTTTACGCCAAGACCAACGGCACAAACAACTGCGGATACGGTGGGATTGCTGGAGAGCCAACTTGTACGAGAAAACTGGATTGGCGCCTTAAGGACGTGGAGTGGCACTAGGGGTTAGATTCTAGGGGCAAATATAGAATTCGTAAATGCAACTTACGTCTTGTATAGCCATATTCATCCTCCTCCTCATCACTTTCTGACACTGAGGTATCTTCTGGGATTGACGGTGCAGGCTGTAAACAAAGAGGTCACAAAGGTCAAAGTTGTGTTAGGTTCAAGGTCAAAGATGAAACAAATTCAATGTCAAAATTGTGATAGGTTCAATGTTAATGACGTGTGAAGTTCGATGTCACACCTGTTGTAGGTTCAAGGTCAAGCTTGTGGCAAGTTCAAGGTCAAGCTTGTGGCAAGTTCAAGGTCAAGCTTGTGGCAAGTTCAAGGTCAAGCTTGTGGCAAGTTCAAGGTCAATGCCAAAATGGGGCAAAAACTCATAGAGAAGTTGATGACACAAAGGTCTTGTGATCACAGAATAAAACTGGTGATATATTCCATGGACATTTCAACAGTACACCTGACCTTCACGACTCGACAACATCCATGCTTTTCGACCAGCACCAAGCTATTCCACTCACGAAGAAAAAACACCTATCAAAATCTATCACATATCTTTTTTGGCAGAATGGCCCAGAAGATGGCGTGAAAGCAAGGAGCAGATGAGGTTATTTGCTAATTAAAAAGTCTCATTAATAAGGTATTATGTCATCTCTAATTGTGTATTTAAATGGATATTTTGATGTGTCATTGATTTCAGTTATCATCAACTGTAGTGACCCTAGCTGGTGTTTGAAATGAATGTGACTGCTTGTGCTGAACGTGTTTTTTGTGAACAAAGTTAGAAGTATGGGTTATATATTCAAAGAGGAAGCAAGGTGTTATAGCAAGGAGAATAAGGAAGACTTTAAGGTGCATAACACGTGGTACTCACCGTCAGTTTTGGAGGGGATGATTTTGGCAAAGGTGGAGGTTCCTCCTCATGATCTTCCGACACAGTTGTGGCCATTTTTGTGTTAGGGAGATCTTCATCTCTTGGCTTGTGAGGAAGAGGGACAGGCATGATGTTAAGCAGAGGTAGGAAGAGATAAGACCATTCGAAGATGCCTCCATTCACACTCATTGACACTGATTTTCATATTAAACAAACTCAATGCACTGCAGATGGTTCTGCAATAAAGGCCTTCGTCCACACGTGTTTTCTTGCAAGTTGGCTCTCAATGGGCAATTCATCCTTGTTGGTTTCCTTACGACTTAATATGCCTTGACCAGTGATGCAAAAGACTGCCCATATTT